>CM046721.1:48818519-49313519 GCA_025584915.1 Monochamus saltuarius | reverse complement strand
TATATATCCCTACCATTTTACACCCGTGCAAAATTTTTTAGCAGCAGACTTACCAGCTAGATTACAATTTGCTCATTTTATGCGCAATCAGCAAAACCTTGACCAGAAATTTTTGGATAATGTACTATAATGTACACTGATGAAACGACCTTTACTCGTCGAGGAATTTTCAATTTTAGAAACAAGCACATGTGGGATAATGAAAATCCTCACGTAGTCAGTGAGCGTCACTTCCAACATGAATTTAAGATAAATGTTTGATGCGGAATCATAGGAAATCACCTTTTGGGTCCACATGACCGCTTCCTCCAAATCTAAATGGTGACTTGTATTTAGATTTCCTGCAGCACCATTTAGTTGACTACCTCGACGATTTACCACTGAATACACGGCAAAATCTATTTTTCATGCAAGATGGAGCTCCCCCTCATTATTCTGTCAGAGTACGGAACTATTTTGACCACATTTTTCCGGATCGTTAGATCGGTCGTGGGAGTCGAATATTATGGCCTCCTCGTAGTCCTGACTTTAATCCTATGGATTTTTGTTTCTGAGGCTACATGAAATCAGTTGTCTATAGAGAAACTATAAACACCCGCGAAGAGGTATGGCAGAAAATTGTAAATGCCGCCGAATCATTTCGTAACAAGAATCTCTATTTTAAAATACGGCAGTCTTTGAACAAACGCGTTAATAAATGTATTGAAGTTGTAGGCGGACATGTTGAATATTTATTGTAATATTCGATATTCGTTTGTTCATCACAATTTATAATTTGAAATAAACTCTTGTTCTTTTTGACATTCGTACCTTATTTTGATCACTCGAATTACCAAAGCTAAATATCTTGAGAACGGTGCAAGATAGCGACTATCAAAAAGTATAGCTTTTTTGTGTAAAAGAAGTTGTAAAATCAGAATTTGCTACCTGAGAATTAGATTTTTGAAAGATAAAAAGGTCATTTTCAACGCATTCGACCTAGCGCAGGTGGCGCTCTCTATGAGCTACAAGCAAACCATGGATATATTTCAATCTCTCGCCTCGGAAAACCCCTAACACCAAAATTTCATCTCGATATGAGCACTTATTATGAAATAAATAAGAAAAAACTAAAATAATATTTTGCATTAAACACCCTGTATCTCTGTAAGTATAAACTTTTGGACTAAGATGAGTTTCTCTAGTCATGAATTTTGGCCCATTACATCGCGACCACCCTGTATAAAAAACAAGTGGTGTCATGTACGATGAGGTCAGCTCCATTTTCAATCGATAGTATTATCTTTGGGATTTAACAGAAACAACTAATGACGTCATAAATTATATTTTTTCCAGAAACATTCCAAAATGTTTTGCTGTTAAAAAGCTCCCTTTTTCTAATACACTTTTATTAGAGACATTTTTATGTTTAAAAGTTATAATCAATATCATTCTAAAGAGTCTCAAAAGAAATACCACCTAAAAATCACATTAGCATTCGTTGTTTAAAGTGCATAAATGTCAAAATACTTGTCATTACTCAATGCGACAGTCAAACGCTTCCAAAATATTTTCTCATTGATATGTTGCTAATTTACGGCAAGTTACACAAAAATTCAAGAAGAGCTGTGGGGAAACTTGGGAGGCAACCTTGCAGCGAAATGAATATGCATTTTTAGTTCGAATGAATTAAATAATTAACCGAAGGGTAAGAAACTGTGTTAATATAGCTAGACTTTTACAGTATTTCGTACAAAATCCATGAAATTCTATATGGCAGGCTAGCGTGAATTGAGTAAGTATAAATCATCCGTTCAACGAATTTTAAAGATCAAAATTTGTAGTAATTACTTGTGCGTCGTATTGAATACAGAGTTAATTTTATAGCTCTAATTGTAGTAAGTGTAGAAACTGTCGATTAGAACCTTTTTTAGACGAATGAACAGACGCAACCAACAAGACTGATGCATTGAAAATCCCCACATTGTAAACCAGTCAAAAACCAAGGCCATTTTGGAGTAACAGTATGGTGCAGCATACGGTAAGCATTTAATTGGACCTTCGTTTGATGAACCTACATTGGATAACGTGAGTTACCTAAATTTCCTACAGGGAGAACTTCCTACACTTCTGGAAAATATGCCTTTGCAGCTAAGGATAAATCTATGGTTTCAGCACGACAGAGCTCCACCCCACAAGACTAGAATTGTTCAGCAACAATTTCCCAAAAATATGGATTGGGATTACTGGACCTCTTCAGTGGACCGGAAAGTCACCAGATTTTTTTACAAAACACCTACGCGAGATATTAGAGATATTAATCTTTTTAGAAAGAAAAACTCAAAAGCGCTTGTAATAAGTTAAACGGCGAAATGTTAATAAACACAGCCCACAAAAAGTCAGGCGAAGATTGGATATGTATCTTTAAATGAGAGGAGGTTATATAAAGAATAGATTGTAATATGTATATAGTATCAGGGCGTTTGCCTCAATTTTTAAGTATAGTTATTGTTATGGTAATCTTTTGTTTAAACTGTATTAAATAATTATCGAGTTTAATCCATTTATTTATTCTTAATGGTATTTATGCACTTTAAACAACGAATATTAAATTATTTTCCAACGATTACGTGATCCTTCCACTGGTAATGTGATTTTTAGGTGGTATTTTTTTAAGACTCTAGAACGATATTGCTTATAACTTTTAAACGGGAAGTAATACAGAAAAATGTATCTAATAAAAGTTTATTAGAAAAAAAAAGCTTTTTAACAGAAAAATAGTTGGGTAAAAATATAATGACGTCATTAGTCGTTTCTGTCAAATCCCAAAGATAATACTTTCGATATTATTATTTCGATATGGAGCTTACCTCATTCCATTTAAAACCACATGTCCTAAATTTTTTATTAAAATTTGTTTTATTCTCACAGTAGGCCCGATACTATCGAGTTTGAGACACCCTGTACCTATGTCTAGGAAAACTGAAATTTATAAAAATAAAATAGTAGTTATTGTTTAAGAGATTTGGCTACAGATTAACATATAAAAACATATTTTATAAATATTTTCACCATATTTATTGTCGCTTACACTAGAGGCAACTTATTAATAAATAGTACCAGAAATATTAAATCAGTTATTCCAAACATGTTCAGTAAAACTATTTGTTAATAGGTTTCGATAATTATACAGTGTATGCCTCCGAAAACCTGCAACCTAGGTTTTTTCCGTCTAAATGCAAAAACTAAGAACAGGCTCAGTTCGCTCACTTTTATTTTCAGAGACAAATTGGAAGAATGTACTAATTCCTCAAATTTCTACCCTTAAGCAGGGTAATACTCACTCTTAAAATCTTGAAGGGAAGTTATATTTTGAGAAAGACATATTTTATAGATCTACTCTTTTAATAAATTTCTACACATAGGTGAGGGTGACTTTCATCTTTAAAATCTGAAATAAAAAGTGATATTGTGTGGTATGTCATTTTAAACGGCATTTATTTTGCGACATGGAACATAGTATAGGTTAAATCATCTTATTTTCACCTAACTAATATCTGGTATTATTTATGCTCCTTTATTTAAATGCCCTCTGTATTTTTTTAATTTGAACTTTTCTCTTAATTGGTTTTCATCCTGTTCAAAATCACGCTTTTTCTACCCCCAAAACATGGGGTCATAGAACTTGATTCCTTTAAAACAAACGACGACGAGTTGTACCTCCGTATGTTCTCTTCTGTATTTTAGGCGTAACACTCAACTACTATCCGTTAAAGTGGCATCTCAAATTATCAATACAAATATCTATTCATGAAAAAACTGGACATTACCTGTATAATTTGCACAATTGAGAATTTTTTGTTGTAAAAGACATGAAATCTCATTATTGCACTCACACTTTTTGTGCTGTAAAAAATACCTTTTAGACTTACATATAACATAACTATTACCGTACATGTAGTTTGTTAGCAGTAAAAGACCGCGTATATTACGCTTGCATGGACCTGTACGGAGCAGCACAGCGCGGACCTACAAACCTGCACGACTTCGCATACTTATCCTGCACGCACCAGCAACTTTTTGTGCAAATTATGTGCGTGTCAGACGTTTTGCTGTTTTTAAGTAGTAGTTGAGTGTAGCTTGGAACAATAAATTTTTATTTTAACAATGTTGTACGAAGCGGGGGAGAGAAAAGAGAGAGGAAAATGAGAAAGTTTTGGGTTCACCCGATCAATAAAAAGAAAAGGTTGTATGGTGAATTTTATAATTTATTTTCTGAAGTGGAGAGAGATCAACAAATTTTTTTTCGGTATTTCCGAAGGTCAAAAAAAAATTGAGGTCTTGGATCGTCCTCACCATCAAAACACAAGATTTTGCAGCGCAATGCCATTTGACGAAAGAGTTTAAGGCCGGTATTATAATGTCCGGTTGACAAGAGGTTGAAACTCAACCTCCGGTCAAACTGCAGTTTGACTATTATAAATGTCAACTGAAGGTTGAAGTGTCGGTTTAGCAACGTTTCACTCAATCGACAGTTCAGTTTGAACTTCAACTGTCGGTTGAAATTATTTTGAAACTGCAAATATCTACATAAATGTGTGTATACATATAAATAAAAACAGGGCAACTATATCAGATATACCTACTTGCTTTAAATTTATCTTTACTAGCTAATAGATACTTTAAAATGATTCTTTTGACACATTATAGTTTATAATGCTATAATTTTAGGAAATCATTTATTCATTCTTCACCCAGAAACTGAAATTATTATGAAACTAAATAAAATGTATTTGTCTTTTCTCCATCTAACATTACAATATTGTTACGGATTTCCCAATCCGTCTTTTTCTATTGCCAGAAAAAACAATCCGTTAATTAATCACTTAACTTTATTAACTACTCGGTACACTACTGAATACTAATTGCAACTCAACTAAATACTATTTAATTAAACACTATCTAAATCGCTTTTATCTCTCCAACTAAACACTTCAATTCAAGACTGTGATACAAGACTCAACCGCTCATTCTTCTTTTATAGACCAAACGAATATTCCAGGTATTTTCTAGTATCTCTAGATCCTTTTCCCGAACGACTCGAACGCTTCTCGTCTATTCTCCAGTTTTCCAGTTGCTCCTCGATACCCCGGCATTATTTATTTATTTACGAGAATCGCGTAGGAGCGATCGGGGCAATTTTGCGTTTCGCGATACCACATTTGTCGATTTGGGTGTGAGTGGGGCAAATTCCGTGACAATATAAATAAAATAATTATCTGCAGTTTTGTTCTAAATAGCATTGTGGAAGAAAGTTTACTATAATAATATTTAAAATTTTTAAATTTTGCATCCATTTTCTTACACTTTATAATATTTCTGTAGTTAATTATTTTATCTACTAGAAGGGTGGGCAGTCCGCATCAGAATATTTTTGTAGTAATATAAAAATTTCACTGTCAATGATTATTTCGCAAAACTTTAAAAATGAATAATCAAAATAGAAGACAGGCGCCATGTGATAATTGGCGGGAAAATATTATGATATTTTAGTGGATAAAATTGAGCTGACAGCATAGCTAACATTCAGAAATACAGCTCAACGTCAGGTTGACAAACCGTGTCATGAAATAGTTTTATAGTATAGAATTTCTTTCAACCACCGGCACCGGTTCAAATTCAAACTACGGTTGAGCAACCGGAGGTTCAGCTTGAGCTTTATAATACTGGCCTTAAGATAAGTAAATAGAGGTTGTTGGTAAGCGAGGGTGTCCGACAGTTCAGCAACACATTTACAACTTAACCGGTTGAATATTTCCAACACTTTGAAACCAATCCCTGACTTTTGTGGGAACAGAACTTACGTTGGTCTAGCGCGGCCATTCATATAAATTGCAGGCCAGCGGCAAGACCTGAAGTGACGGTCGTTGAAGGTGCCGGTCCACGCAGGTGCTGGTCTAGTGTATGATGCTTCATTAAATGATGTAGGGATCTTCATGAACCGGCTTTGCAGGTCCGTGCTGGTCGGTGCAGGCATAATGTGCGCGATCTATAATGTGTACCAAACTTGGACGCTTAACTAAACAAATTGCTATTGGTGTTTTAGGGACTCTTGAGTCGAAATACCGCCAGAACTTAAGTTAATAAAAAATAATAAAAATAGATTTCTATTAGGCAGCTCAAACGGATAATTTGAGACACATATATTATGTACTTATATGTAAGCAGGGTTTCATTCACAACTTCAGAAGTGTGGGAAATAAGGATTACAATACATTCACCATTCTATATCTAATCAGTTTTAGCAATTTTTCAAATGATTTACATACACTGTATAATTGTAGATATGAAGATACAGATTGGCCTGCAATTTTGAATAATAGGGATAAAGAAAGCTTGCAAAGGATGCAAAATGCTTGTATTAGATTTTCCTATATATGTTAACATACTGTAATAATTGTATAAAATATTGATATTTATTTTATATTCTTAAACATTAATTTTAAGTGCCCATTACTTATTTAGCGGTTGGCTGGAAGAGCAACTCTGTTAAATCTATTTTACATTTTGGGGGGACTTGAGATAATAAAGACACATTATTATAAAAATCATAAATATAGTAATGAGATACAAAACAAAATCAATAATAATAACTATAATTATATAATAATAATAATGCATATATTGCCCAACAGAAATAATCCATTTACAGGACAAAAAGGAGTGTGAGTATTTCTAACAAAAACAAAAGTAACTTAATTAGTACACATACCATATGTCAGTGTGATAAGTGTAAGTAAAACTAACAGTTTGTTTAGCTTAGATCACAACAAATAATACAACTACAAATCAAGTACTAATTAACCTAAATATCACAAAAAATTGAGATCCTATCGATAATACATTTTTAAGAGTACAGGTATGTAAATCACATAAGGTAGATGTTTGATTAAATTGATGGACATAATATAGTGGAGATTTCATGCAATCCCGTGATCCTAGCCTAGAACTCGTAAGTCAAACATATTCAACATAGATGCTAAATCAATTCGTTGTGATATAATTAAATAAAATAAATGTAAATTAATTAAATGCCAAGAAGAGAATAAAAATATATGAAATACTTAAAAGAACAAAACATACGATAAAACACAAAAAATACAAAGTGTGCGAAACAGAAACATGAAAATTAAAATTAAATAATAAAGATAACAACAGAATAAAATTCCGCGTATTATATGCAATAATACTCTTCTCTAGAGAAGATCGAATGAGAACAACTGAAAAAACCAAATTTAATTAACTGATTACCACATATTGAATATAAAAGAGAGAATTTTAAAATGTTCGTACTGGCTGTATTTAAGAGTAGGTTACATAAAAATGACTGGTTTACTACAGGTACACAAAGGTAATTAATTATCTTGTACAGAGTAATTAGCATGAAATATTCTCTGTGCCTTTTTAATGACAAATCGTAATGTTAAACTTTTTTTGCAATTCGTGTGATGAGAAACCCTGTTCGGCATAAAAACCGTTACTTTCAAAATATTTATTTGAAAAGTGTTTGCTGTATACTTTCCAAGTTATCGATATGGGCAGTATTGTCCGGGACTGAATCTACTGTGCCATATTCTAGCTTAAAACACACATATGATGTAAATAATCTAAATCGCGTGACTATTGGTTAAAATCTCTTACCTATGTATCATAAATAAAATTAATTCAAAACATATCCACTCCCTCAAAGATATTGCATTTACATGAGAAGAGAAATACAATTTTGTGTCAAAATGAACACTGAGATGCCTAAATATCTTCACCCCAGAAATATGAATGTCATTTAGTGCACAATGATATGCAATGGCATTAACTTTTTAGTGTAAAACATAGTACTTCATTTTTAATATTTAAGTTCAATACATGGAAAGAGAGCTATACTAATATTAATATTATTACACTTACTCTAACGCTAGTTTAGTTTCACAATTATTCAATAATACTTTACTGAAAGATTAACATATTCTTGTATGATAAGATTATCGATTCTTCATTTAAGAATAAAAATTACTTGAAATCAAGAAAACTGCTAATACTTAACATAAGATAAAGTTATGTTTGTTTAAAGATTTGTTTTGTTTTATTCTTTGCCACCATTGGAAAAACTCTTGCCAATCAGATCACTGGGAAGTCCCCTAGTTTACCTGTAAATAAACAAAACAACTCGATATTTCTAAAACCTACTGCTTCATCTGAGATTATTAAGTACGTTAGTACATCGTCTACCTTGAAGGAAATTGCTCAGTATATTATTGCTAAGCTGTTATCTGTCATAATAAATAGAGCAATTTATGAGGGAATATGCCCCTCAGCCTTTAAGGTGGCCGTGGTAAAGCCTATTTATAAAAATGGTGATAAAGAGGAGGTAACGAATTACAGACATATTTCATTGATTACTAATTTTGCTAAAATATTTGAAAAGGTGGTTAAGGATCGAATCGTCAGTTATGTGGTATGGTATGTATAAATTATTATCTAGTGCACAATTTGGATTGACAAAGGGGAAATGTACACAGGATGCAATTGCGGCGTTAATAAGTAAGGTGTATGATTCGTTAGATAATCATCAAAAGTCTTTGGCAGTTTTCATTGACTTGAAAAAGGCTTTTGACACCGTATGTCACAAGGAGCTGTTAATGACACTGAACAACATTGGTTTTAGAAATAACAGTTTAAATCTTATAACATCGTATATAAACAATAGGATACAATATACTGAAATAAATAGCGTACGAAGTAGACCTAACATTACTGAATATGGTGTGCCACAAGGAACAGTACTTGGATCTATGCTATTTATTCTATATATAAACTCTTTATTCAATATACAAACCTCAAGCACAATCTTAAGCTACGCTAACGATACTGTCCTTTTCTATAAATCATCAAGCTGGGACGATCTGAAAGTCTTAGTAGAGAAAGACCTAGAAAAAGTTAAAAATTTCTTTGATAGCAAATACTTAACTTAAATTTAAAGAAAACTTATTACCTACCTTTTTAATTATATGACACATCTGCTCCAACTTTTGATCTGTTGGTTGTATGTATGTAATTGTCTGGAGGTGCAGCGGAAATTGCTTTCCAGTGCAGCACTTAGGCCCTTGGGCCCTTTGTACATCCTCCAAACTAAGAGAGTTCTTCTTTCAAAGCATCCAATTAATATGGATGGCTCGGTGGCAAAGTCTCTTACAGATTATATGTGTGATAGTATGGGTCCGAGTTACAGAGATTTTTTTTGTTGCTCTGTCCTCATTTCCATTTATCGGGGGGTTTCTGCCCTGCCACACGTGCGTGCGCCTGCGGAGCATGTTGAGTGTCCAGACCCCGGGCGGACTGCCACAGTCTCGGCCCAGGTTTGGTCTCCCATCCAAACTCAGCCCGCGTCAACGCTTCCTTAACCGGAAAGATCGATCTCCCAACCAAGCAACCGCACCGGCGGAACATGGTGAGCGGCCAGACCCCAGACCTCGGGCGGACTAAAGTCTCAGCCCAAGTTTGGTCACCCATCCAAATTCCGGCCTGCGTCTACGTTGCCTAACTTGAAAGATCGATCTCCCAGCCGGTCAACTCGGGCCAGGCGACCCCTATCTGTTGGTTGTAAATGATGAATTCCACATATTACCTGAAAGAGAGATCAAATATTTGGGAGTTATGATTGACAGAGAATTGAGTTGGAACACAGAAGTAAATTATACAGGGTTAACTATGACTTAGTACAAATATTAAGAGGGGATAGGGAAAAATAAGAATTAAAGGAATCACCCTTCAACAAAATTCCAAACTTATTTATAAAGCCAAAAAAAACTTGTTTCAAAACTATATTAAATCCCTATTTATCGCCGTCACTGACCTTCTGTCAGCCGCGAGGTTAGGTATCTTATGCCAGTCAAAGGTGTCAAATATAGTGACAGGTTCATTGACACGTGTATCAATTTAAGCCGCTTTGAAAGAAAAATATATCTTTACAAAATGTAGATTATTATTTAATGATTTAATAAAAAATAAGGTATGGTAGCACAGAGAGGCAGCACCTACCTTACTAATATTTATTTCCGGATTGATACTTGGAGAGATATTAAGAATGTTGAATCATCTTCTGTGTTCTTACTTGTTTAAATTAAAACCTGCAAAGATTTTTGTACTTCCTGTGGACCTCTCCTTACCTCGATCGTTCTTTTTGTGTAAAGTGAGGTACCTACTTGGTTTGGCGGTCTTGACCAGGTCAATTACTTACGTCGGGAAAAACACAAAGGATAACAACAAAATACACGTAAATGTACACAAATACATAAAAACACACACTGCCACACGTTTACCGCCACGGCATAAAACAGCTATTCGATGTGGTTCAAAAAGTATTCAGCAAAATATTTTGTATGCTCGGGAAACGTCTTTGAGGGTGTCGCACGATAATATGCACTTGTCGCAACTCCCATAAATCAGCACCTTATCCGTCATCTAGGACACATAAAATACGCGAAAAATTAAATTTGCGAAAAACAAGTACTGAACAATAATTTCAAACTAATCAGAGCACCGTAACCAACCGTATATTTACGTTATTTGACATCTACAGACGACATCTGACGACATCTGTAGGCCACTAATCACTAATACAAGGTAAACTCACGCCAATAAATGTTTAAACTTCACGTGTTGTTGTGTAATTAAATTCTGTTAATACTAATAATAGCAACAATATTACCAGTAATCGACAATGTTTGCATAAAATAATTAGTAATATTTTAAACTATAACATCCCAAGATGTTTACAGTGTTCTGTAAAAATGACCCTTAGATTAGATTATAACTAATTTCGCATTCTGGATGGTTTGGAGCATGGAGGGTATGCAATTAGCAATGCAGTCTGGCATAACCTAGAACTTAATGTTACTTTAAATCAGCTAAGTGACTAATTTTAAACATGTTATAGTAATTAAATAAAGTATTTTATGCCGGATATGTTAGTGGATAATTATGATGAATCTGCAAGGAGTGAAAATGTAGTTTTGGCAGTGTGCAACGAAAGAACGAATACAAAATACTGCAGCTAACCGGATTAGCTGTTATCTACCAGGTACTTAGACATTATTATTATTAATACAAATGTTTCGTTTCGTCGTTTCTACACTTGACAATGTTGAAAAAAACGACCAGTACAATATATTTAATCTGTGGACCAGTAGTTGACATTTCTAGCCATGACGGATGATGATGATTGATGTCATAGGGACAACATAAATTTTTTATTGTCTTTTAGACCTTCCTGAACACGTGGTTAAAATTTTTGTACTTAGTCATAGTTAACCCTGTATAGCAAAAAAAAGGAAGTTTATATATCGGTTTAAATGCCTAAAATATATATTAGATATTAAACAAATGAAAATACTATATTTTTCCCTGGTTGAATCCCACTTAGCGTATGAAATTTTAGGATGGGGTGGCGTGTTAGATAGTCACTTACAAAACTTGGAGTTGTTCCAAAAAAGAATTCTAAAAATTATATTCAATAAAGATGTCCCTATGATACTCTGTTTAGTGATACTTTACTGATTCTTTACTATCAGTGTACATTGCATTAGTGAAAACTAAATGTAAAGATTATTTCCTTAAAAATGTTTAGAGGAAATATAAATAGCAATCTAAGCGTTCCTAAAGCAAAAACAAATTGCGCACAACGATGCTTTAAGTATCTCTAGTGTAAAAGCATATAACTCGCTTCCTGTTACCCTTAAACATATGACTACCCTTAAGCAATTCAAAATCAAAGCTAAGCTACTTATTTTAAGTAAATCCAAAAAACAAATTTATGACATTATAAATCCTAAGCAGAGATATAATACATTGTTTTAGCTTCTGTCACTGGAGTTTCATGTATTGCGTAATATCTACTATTATGTTTTTAATGATAATTTAAGTGCAATTTTTAATTGTAATTATATTTTATTTTAATTGTATTTTTTAATATACCTTTGTTTGATTTCTTCATGAACAGTGCGTGTGCACTTATATGAAGTGTTGTGGTTTATTTACAAATTTGCCATTTTACTGATGACTATGTTTTATATAAATTTAAATAAACTCTCTATTCTATTCTATTTAGATAATATGGATTACTTGAGTCAACAACAGTCAAAATAAAGTTGTTTTCTTTATTTGAAGTTATAAGTGACTTAAAAAAATTACTGCAAATAATGTTAAACGTTTTTGAAGTAAATGACAATATCGCATTAAGAAAAAATAAAACTGAACATTACACACATTAGTATTTCAGTATTCTTCCTATATTGTATTCCTTTCTAAAGTATTTTAGTTACTACTTTTCCCAACTCACAATAAATAATTAAATACTACTCATTCAGTAGTATTTAATTATTTATATAAGGAAAGAAAGACTATAGCACAATGCCAGTCATTAGCGACAAAATAAACATATACCTACCGCTTTTGAGCTTGTTAGCTCTACTCCTTATGTCAGTGGAGGCAAGGCAAACGGCGACTTAAGCTAAGCGGATAGTATTAACATCGCAGGGAATAGATTTTATTTGGCAACATAGCATTAGAGTAATTATTATAGGGTGTAACATATTATCGAACAATAGGCTTGTTCCGTTAAATTTCTGTATAAGGCTTTTATGCGTTTTTGTATAGTATACGATACTCTTATTACGCCCTTATTTTCATATGATTTACTTTTTGCGTTTTCGAGATATGAGGTTAAAATTAGTGTTAGCCTCAAAAAAACGGTGCGCTCGCTTGTGACGTCACTATACGCAACTCTTAACTAGGAGATCTACCGCTAAGACGCTAATACCCGATCAAATTGAAATCTGCTATATACAGGGTGTTCCGGTTTGTTTAGAACAAATTGAAACGGTAGACAGAATAAGCGGTTTTAAGAGGAAAACTTTATATGAACATGGTCTCTTTCTCGATCAGTAGCGGAGTTACGGGGAGCTAAAGTTTCAAAGAAATAAATTTATTTTTTGTATTACCAAGTCCGTATTACACACAGCGCCTTCAAATTTGATACACGCACTGTTCAACTAGTCTCGGATATTATACAAGTTCAATTTTTGAAATCGTTATACATGGCGTTATTTTTATTATCTGCTATCATGAAACCCTTCAGAAATGTTTTCTTGTACGTCCCTGGTAAAGTTAAAAACGTTTTTTTACTCGCTTGATTCATTATCTAAATTTCGTCTCTCTTAACTTTTGAATGTATTTTTGTAAATTTTTTTGTAAAACGTTAATTTGTGTGTATCGAAGTGAAATTTTCAACAAGTATCATATTTGAATAATTACGTAGGATAACTTGTAAAAAAATGAAGAATTTTATAAAATTAATATTAAGGTGCAACCAAATTTTAAGTTCAATTATTATGTATTGAAAATACCTACAGCTTTCGCCTTCAATAGAGCAATTTATATAAAAAAAATTGTTTAGATATTACTGACATAAGCATCGTTTTCTAAAAATTCTTACAGTTATGCATTCAACTCGTATTTTTCTTATTTTAATTAATATATTTAATAAAAACACTTAAACAGGAACAAACATTGAAATATCACCAAACTTGCATTTCACTACTAACAAGTACATAACAAATAAATAAATACATACATATGGTATACATTAGGCCTACTTATTTGTACATTATAAAAACTATTTTTACATAAACTCTTCGAAGTGTCCACCATTTTGCTCCATGTAGAGGTCTAATCGACGAATTATTGACTGCCGTAAATTAAACAAATGTTGCCGTGAAATAGAGTTTGCGGCATCTTCAATTCTTTGGAATAATTCTTCCCGTGTATTTACTGGCGTTGCATACACTCGGTCCTTCATATACCCCGAAACGAAAAAATCTAATGGATTTAGGTCAGGACAGCGAGGTGGCCATTCTACAGGACCACCTCTGCCAATCCATCCATCCAGTCTCTAACCGGTCTCTAGTAATGGGCTGGATATCCGTCCATTTTGAAAAATATATTATTTTTCATATTCAGTGGAATGTTTCAACAAAATCATTGTGATTTTCATGCAGGAAATTTAGGAATATGGATCTCGTAACTGTGTTTGAAAATTCGTAAGGTCCCAAAACTTCGTCCCAATTATTCGTAGCATTTATTTGTTTGTTACTTGTTAGTAGTGAAATGCAAGTTTGTTGATATTTTAATGTTTGTTCCGGTTTAAGTCTTTTTATTAAATGTGTGACATTATGACTGACTCACCCTGTATGGTTTTGGTAATGATCACAGTGTTGTATTAATATCATGTATAAATATTTTTATTTTGCATTATAGCCGCATATTAAATTTTACAGTATGACATTTATTACAAAATATGAATAATTTTAATTCAAATCTATAAAATTTTAATATTCTATAAATAATATTTCATTCATATTTTAATAAAATATTATTATTTAAGTAAATCTTAAGTTTAGTGTCAGTTTAAGAAAGAAAAGTGCTGAATTAAGTATAATAATGCTTGGATGTCAAGAATATGTAAATATTTTTTCTTTAGTCTAATTGGGTATTTTGCCACTTCTGAAAAAATAAAGAGTAATTGAATAAATCCTTTCGCCAATAAGACGAGTTAAGCGTTATTTTTGAAACTAAGTTTGTCTAACCAAAAAATCTCACACTGAAAAAGCAGATAGGTAAAAATATAACAAAAAATGACATCACTATCGCATACTTCCGTATTTTTTGACTCTCTGTTTTTGTTCTCATTGATCATTGTTGGCTACACTTGTTTTAAGAAGAACTAAGTAGCAATAAAATAAACAATATTCCTATGGAAGCAGATAAACAAATTTTAAATTTTCAAACTTGACTTACGTTTAATACATTTGCAATTTTTGAGAACGAAAACAGTTTTTCGTAAACGTAAAAAAATATTTATTTTGTTATTTTTTGCTTATCTGCTTTTTCAGTGTGAGATTTTTTGGTTAGACAAACTTAGTTTCAAAAATAACCCTTGACTGATCCTTTTGTGGTGCAAGGGTTTATTCAATTAATCTAAAAATTTTTAGAAGTGGGGAAAAATACCCAATTAGACTAAAGAAAAACTAAAATTATGAGAAGTGAAACAGTGCTGGTTCTGGACCACTTTTGATAACCAGTCCATCCGGAGCTGGAAGTAGGTGGTCATCTTTTTTTTCTTACTCCGATACACCCTCCCACACCTAGCCTGCTTCGGAGACAACTACTAAGACTCTTTGGTTATTGATGACGAACCCCACCTCGTTCTTTACCATCATTTGGTCATTGACGACGGGAATGACCTCCAAGAACTTCAGACATGACCTTGAAAGACATCGGCACCATGCATGCCGCGTGCGCATCTGCTCCGGATGTACAGGTTACCAAAGTGGCCCAGAAACAGCACTGTTTTACTACTATTATGCCACAAATAAATAGCCTCGAAGAATATATAAATATTTACATCAAATATACTTTATTACTGAATGAATGCATACTTATACAGTTGAATGAAGTATTATACTTAAATACAGATTAGATTTTTTCCGTGTACTGTCTTCATATACCTAATTTATATTAATTTTAGAATTATTATAAAAAACATATTTTCTGTCTTCAATCTTTGGATCATTATAATCTATTTGCTGCCACGAATGCGCTTCAGAATAATTTAGGAAACACCAGTTCCTCTTAATTAATGAAAAAAATATTAATTTCATCCCTTCTATAAATAAAATATATGATTATATTCTTCCCCGTTCATTAATTTAGCAGATATTAGATGCAACCCTCCCACTCGCACTTAATTGCTTTTCTTGTTGATTGGGCTCGTTGCGTTATCAGTAATTTGTGAAATATATTCGTAGGTATAAACAAGTTATCGAGAACAGAATCTATAATACAAATTTCAGTAAATTGATCTTTGACGTCTAAAGCAATAGACGGGTAATTTCAAGGTACTTAACTGTCAATTTAGTGGAGTCAAATTATTGCATAGATAGATAATGGAAACATAGGAGGCAATAATACCGATTTCATATTAATATGGATATTATACGGAGTACCTGGAAACTATGTACAAAAATTAAGAAGATAATTCTAATCATCGTAAAAGTAATAGTTTACAAAAAATAACAGCAAAATATATTTTCCTTCCATGAATTTATTCTTCTTTTAATTACCGACGAAGTTACATTGATCTCAGAGGTGGCATGTTTAACGAAGAATTATCTCTGGAATTAAAAATAGTGAATACCAATAACAAGATTAAAATCCACAGAAATAAAGGAAATTTTAAAACAGTTAACTAAAATGACAAAAGATATGAAGATTAAGACAAAATTAAATAACAGTTGAAAAAGAAAATGAAGATCAATCAAAGTAGATTAGTTAAAAATTAGCTATAACCGAAAACTTTTTGGAAACAAATACATATAATGAATTTCATCAATTTATGCAAACTAACTTGTGCTCAGTGACGGCCTTAGGGTGGCGCCAGGGTGTGCACCGCACCGGGGCGCCGAGGCAGTAGGGCGCCGCAGACCCGAGCTGAAAAGAGAAAAATAATTCGTCGGAATCAAAACGAACAAATAGTAATATTAAAAAATTATTATTTAAAAAAATATATTTAAATATCCAATACCCGCCCACGGCCGCGGCCGTGAGAGAATCTTATTGACCATTCCAGTCACTGTAGCCAGTGGGGAACAAAGCTTTTCCAAGTTAAAATTAATTAAAACATATTTACGTACCACGATGCTCCAACAACGACTAAACGATTTGGCAATTCTTTCGATTGAGAATGAAATTGCCGAAAGTTTAGATGTAACGGACTTGACCAAAGGATTCGTCGACAAAAAAGCCCCCGAGTTAATTTCTTTTGAGTTATAATGTTTTTAATTTTAACAATTAAGGGTATAATGATCGGCCAAACAGTGTAGCTTTTATCAGGCTCCGCCCATCAGCATCTTCAACGGCAAATTTAACTTTGTGCCCCTGTAAGTTAGGCAATTGTATGCAGAAATTTAGCAAAACATGTCTTCTTGGCGGACAGATTTCATTCATATAAATGCAAAAAATAGAAATCTGAGGCAATTGCCTGTTATATGAAGACTTGATTTACTAGCCTACAGCTTTCTTTTTTATAATAGTGCCTAACAACGTCTCACCGCAGTCCTAAATGTGGGCAATATTGCGACCGAAATATTGTTCAGATCTATTTTTTTTTAAATATGGCTCTGCTGTTTAGTAAAATAGACTTTTATTAGTTGATTAAAACTTGGTCCATCTTAATACGAATTTCCATTGAGGAGAAATATGAAAGCGCGTGGACGTCTAAAAACGGCTTTGTAAAATTGCGAACATTACAGCCTTAACAATGCTGGTATAGTGGTATCCAGTTCTAGTGGTATTTTCTCATTTTTATTTCTCTGTTTAAATTTGCTATTTGTTTTTGTTGTTTGCATTTTTGGAAAGTTATATATTATTAATACACTTAAATTTTACCCCTACCTATGTTTTTTTTGTAATTTGTACGGGCGCTTATTAGGAAGTCGCACCGGGGCGCCTACAGGCTAAGGCCGGCTCTGCTTGTGCTCTGAGATATTTAACAAAATCAGCTCACAGTCGCAACATAGCGGATCATAAGTAACTTTAGCAGTAGTCGTAGGGGAGAAATTCTGTCCACTTTAGTAACCTGTACGTTCAGGGCTGGCAGTCAGGCTGACACCGTCTTTCAAGGTCATGCTCGAGGAAGTTCTTGCGTTGTCACCAATGACCAGAAGAAGTATGGTTTGTGGATAATAACCAGAATAGATATTCCTCACCTCCTCTGGCGTCACCACTACTTACAAGCAGCCATATTTTTTTCTTACATATCCCCCTCATATTAAATCCGGCAAAGATTTTATGGTAATTGACGATGAATTTCTTCATGTTTTCAGTATTCCCCACTCCTCTGACGTCACCATGACACTTCCGGTCAGCAGCCATGTTTTTATCACTCAAATCCCCCTTCCACAATAAATCCTTTTCGACGTTGATCTCCTGGTCATTGTCCACGAACCCCATTTCTTATTCACCACCGTGTGGTCATTAGCGATAACGCAATAACTTCGTTACAAAAATGATCCAGAATCTCTCCTTAACCAACTTTAGCTAATAATCCAGAACTAGCAAATTCCTCTCTAAATTCGTATTGAAAACCAAGAATATTTTATTATAATGAAATTTTTAAAACTGTTAGCAGAAACTTGAATGGATGAAGGAATTGGAAATTTTAGGAAGATGTATGTATAGCTATAGAAATTTTCTACATGTCAATGAAAATATCCATTTTTTGTTACAGGTGTTAATAATATGTTCAATATATTTATTTAGTATTTTTGAAAATTAATTAATCATTAAAAAAGTGTAACTAAGACTAAGTTAAAGATATTAGTATTATAAAAACGCATTTTTATCTTCAATTACAATTGTTTCTTGGCAATAAAGAAAATACATTTAATGTTAAGTCCTTGTGAATTTGCATATATGTATTTGCAAGATATCTCAGAAACTACAAGACATAGAGAAGGATACTTTTTCCAGAAACTTAATATGACGTCTAAAGCAGATATTACATAGACCACTTCGTTTTTGAGATACAGGCCGAAATTAAAAAAACTACATTTAAGGGATTCATCTTTATATCTCAGAGAATTAGAAGAAGCTATCGAAATTGTAAAAATTGCTTCTGATAGAACGTTTTACGTATAGTTCAATGGCGTACCTGTAATTTTTCTACGGCGGTCTCTTTTAAAATGTGATCCAAACATAATATCCTCTTTAAATTAGTCATTCCGTATATGTTCATGTCATTCAATTGCATTATTTTTCTCATCATAATGATTAACAGATGCTACTTTATTTTTTGATTTTAATAGGTGTTCTTTATATAAACTTTTTTTATTTAAGCACCCCTGAAGGAGGAAGGATCATAATGATTAACAGATGCTACTTTATTTTTTGATTTTAATAGGTGTTCTTTATATAAACTTTTTTTATTTAAGCACCCCTGAAGGAGTTACGAACCCTTAATAGGGGCGAACGTAAAGTTTTATTTAATTTTGTCCAAACGGTTTGAAATTAAGAACTCAAAATTTGGCACTACATTTAGGCTTCTGAGACTTCTTCTAGACCAGTATTTTTCATTGACCTTGTCTTGTTGTAAGAGTTGAAATAGTCTACCCCTCTACATTTTTTCTTATATTTTCTTTAGAGTAATTTTTTCGATTTAAAAAAAATTGGTTTTGAATGCCCATTAAATTTAGAAATTTGTTTGCCTCTTTCAATTTTTTGATAAATAATACAGGTTTTGAGTAAAAAAATTAAGATGATTAAGAAGATCTGATTTTGCACAACAATATCTAGTAGCTTCCCGTCATTTTTAATTTGATGCCATTTCATGTTTCTTTGTGTCAAGTATTGCTGTTACTCGTGTCAGTCTTAAGTGAATAAGTTCTAATGATTAAGCAAAAATGGCTGATAATGTAAGATATTCGAATGAAGAATGCAGATATTCATCTCATTTATGGGGAATGTCAGGGAAGGCCTTTAAGAGCGCGAAGATTGTACATTCAAAGGTACCCCAATTGGCGAATGCCAAATACTAAGACATTTACTAATATTCACGTGCGATTAGGAGAAAGAGGTAATTTTCAAACAAAGAATGGAGATGAAGGCCGCCAGAGACAAATAACTTGAACAAGAAGAAACTATTCTAGTTTATTTTGAAGAGCATCCAATAAATAGTATAAGGCAAGCATCACGAAACCTTAACTTATCTTACAAATCGGTTTGGTTGTGCTTAAAACGGCAAGGGTTACATCCGTACCACCTACAACGTGTACATAATTTATTACCTGAAGACAGACCAAAACAAATTACAATGTACTTCATCTGCAAAGAACAAATGCTAGTTTATCTCATCAGATATTATTCACGGGAGTTTTTAATTCACATATGCATGAGTGGTCTGATGAAAATCCTCATGCTGTATTTACTACCCATTATCAATATAATTTTAGTATTAACATTTGAGCGGGCATAATTGGAGATAAGTTAATAGAACCATATTGTGCTACCTAGGCGTCTTGATGGAAACAGCTATTTAAACTTTTTAAAGAATGTTTTATTTAACTTAATAGAGGATCTTCCATTAGAACTTCGTAGAAATATCTGGTTTATGCATGATGGTGCTCCCCCACATCTTTCTTTACAGGTTCGACAATGGCTGCACCAACATTTTCCTAATTGCTGCATAGGAAGAGGGAACGATGCTCCCATACAATGGGCTGCTCGATCGCCGGACCTAAATATTTTAGATTACTATTTTTGGGGACATTTAAAGTCCTTGAAAATTAATAAAGCAATATTATTTGTTATATATTACAATTAATAAAAGTATGTAAATGTATTTTAATTGTAGTAGCAGGAAGTGCATATTTCTGTATTCGTCATTCAAATATTTTACATTATCAGCCATTTTTACTTAATCATTAAAACTTATTTACTTAATACTGATATGCGCAAACAGCAATATTTGACACAAAGAAACATGAAATGTCATCAAATTAAAAATGACTGTAAACTACTAGATATTGTTATGCAAAATCAGATATTGGAAAGGAAACTATGTGTATATAGGGTCTGAACTTATTTTTTTTATTCAAAACCTGTATTATTTATCAAAACATTGAAACTGGCGAAAAAACTTCTAAATTTAACGGGCATTCAAAAACTTTTATTTAAATCGAAAAAATTTACTTCAAAAAAAATCTAACAAAAAAAATGTAGAGGGGGTAGTCTATTTCAACGTCTTACAACAAGACAAGACCAATGAAAAATACTGGTCTCGAAGAAGTCTCAGAAGCCTAAATATGATGCCAAATTTCAGTTCTTACTTTCAAACCGTTTGGACTAAATTAAATAAAACCCCTATTAAAATCGTTTAAGCAATCTACACTCAAAATTTTTGCACATAATTTGGAATCACCGTATATAAAAATGCATAGTCAACTATGCAACACCAGTTTTATTAATTTAACGTTTTTTAACAATTTTCAAAAGATAAAGCAGCATCTATTATGTGTCATTATGTTCTTATTTTCAAACTGTTTGGACAAAATTAAATAAAACCCCTATTTCAATCGTTTGAACAATCTACACTCAAAACTTTAGCACATAATTTGCAATCACCCTATATAAAAATGCATAGTCAACTATGCAACACCAGTTTTATCAACTTAACGTTTTTTTTACAATTTTCGAAAGATAAAGCAGCATCTATTATGTATCATTATGAAGGAATAAATAATGCAATTTAATAGCATAAAAAGATAGAGGTTGTTCCATTTAGAAAAATGTATGTTTGTGTTATATTATAAAAGAGACACCATGTAGAGAAATGACAAGTACGTCACTGAACTCCATGTAGAACAATCTACCAGAAACAATTTTCACCTTTCCGATGTATCAGATATTCTCTAAGATGCAAAGAATCCTTTAAAAGTAGTTTTGTAGATTTCCACCCAGCAGTGTTTAGAAAAAGTAGCCTAGTGTTGTAAAACCGCATCCTACTCGCATCTCTTGGTTCGAGTTACCCTGTAATTACAACGATATTGGTTCAATCGGTACAGAAATTGCCCTTGATGAATATGTCCGCAAGCCTCTGCAAAATTTAATACATAGCTTTATTATTACCCATTTTTCTAGTAAATTCATTACAGATGGAATTTCTACAGAAAATGTTCATGCCTAAACTTAATTTTGTTACTTAGTAAGTGAAACAATGTATGTATCGGAGCGAAACAGACACCGACCTGCCTGCCATTTAAATTTGCCTAAAGCCGTGAAACCGTATTCAAAATGTATAAGCCTACCGACGAGCTTATCGATTCCTTATTGTGCCCGTCAGACGCCTCATTAGTGTCAATTAGGACAGCATATTTTCGAGATCTTTAAATCATCGGGGCTTAATGACTTTAATAGGATTTTAATTACGGTATCTCAAGCGGTATCTTTAATGTAATTAATCGCATATTTTAAAATATTCTTTCCTTGTCCGCTAATAGAGAGCGGAACTGCTAACAGGACTGTACTCAGGATCAAAAGGTAAAATTTAGTGAATTCAATAAATGTATTCTTGGATATAATTTATTTCAATAAGAGCAACGAACGAGTATTAGTTTTAATTAAAAATTATTACAATAAGTAAAATTGACAAAGAAACATGCCATGGAATATTTGAAATTGATTGTTTTTCTAAATTGTGCATTGCAAAACGATGCGTTCTGCCGCTTAATAAAATTGTATACAGTGAGAAACTCCTTTTTACGTATATGGACGTTAGGGGAATCTGGAATTATGGGGAGGGTAGCTTAAAATAGTTGCAACACTTAGGATCTATTGAGCTCTTGTACTTTCTACGATTAAAGATCAATCCACCTGAGCCGCTAACCAGCTTAAGAAAAAGAAAAAGGTGGCGACATCGCTCAGGGAATTTCTCTAATGTAGACCATAGAAGGCCATTGTTCTCCTAACAATGATTTTCTTGTTTACAAGACGGCAGTGCGCTCACAGGGTACATGAAATACTGTCTCGTCTTCCTGTTCGCAACCCCTATAAAGAGATGTTTTACACTTCTTCATATTTTGAAGATGTTTATTTAGCCAACAGTGTCCAGTTTGAATACATATCTCCGTCTAAGATTTATTTGTTCAAGACATGGTCAGATACTTTTGGTTGTATCCTTGGTGAGGTATTCTAGGAACTCGTTAGCAAATAGACAGCTATTTATGTCATCCCACTGTTTCTTAAAGTCTTTGGCGGTGTGCTTCTTAATAATTTCATCAAATATTGAGAACAAAAACATACTAGTGGGATCATGTCCAAAAATATTGACATCTGATGCACTTCTAGCTAGGTTTTCGGCTTCTTCGTTGCCATTGCACTGCTTGTGTTCTTTAACCCAGCATACAGATATACTTTTGTCGACTGAGTAAGTCGATCAGTGCCATGACATTCCCATGCTTATACCTGGGGCATTCCACGCCAACTCAGCAGTCGATCCCACATCACCCTCTCAGATCTGGCTCAAAATTGGTACATCAATTGGTACTGTCGAAAAAAGGATATTCGCAAATTTTCAGCCCCTAACACCGTTTCCTGTCACCAGGGGCCCATAGTGAAGTTTTCGACCATCATTTCACCTTCAGGGGTCTGAAATCGGTTTTTCGTGTACTGACGCGGCATTTTGGTCTAAAAAAATTATCAAAAATACATAGGATATGCCAAATTTCCCGTAGAACACGATGCCACCGGAAAATGTAAATTTGCTCAAAATCAAAAATTGACGAAAAATTGTGAAATAAATCATTAAATAAATAATGTTTTCTCTAATACTGGCTGGGGAGAAATTTGAGTGTTTGTAAAGACAGGGGGGCAAAAGAGACGCATGGTGAGAGAAAACAATCCAATTATTACTCAACTGGAAAGGGCCAGTGGAGCGATTATAGTGAAAATATTATAGAAAATCCCATAAAAAACCCGTAAAACGCGTGTAACTTTTTTTTACATATAATGATCACCACGCGCGTATGAACATTCGAAAGAGCAATAATCGAAGAGCCTTTTGGTAAATTTTCAGCCAGTTTGAAGCGACCGTATTTGAGATATCAGAGTTTTTTACAGAAGCGAGGTTTTTCGCGTTTTCCGGGCTCCCCTTGCTAGATATCGGAAAACGAATGGTGGCATCGTGTTCTACGGGAAATTTGACATCTCCTATGAATTTTTGATAATTTTTTAGACCAAAATGCCGCGTCAGTACACGAAAATCCGATTTCAGACCCTGGAAGTGAAATGATGGTCGAAAACTTCACTATGGGCCCCTGATGACAGGAAGCGGTCTTAGGAGCTGAAAATTTGGGAATATTCTTTTTTCGATAGTACTAATCGATGTACCAATTTTGAACCACATCTGAGAGGGTGATGTCGGATCGACTGCTGAGTTGGCGTGGAATGCCCCTCCTGCTAATTTCGTTTGTAC
This sequence comes from Monochamus saltuarius, assembly GCA_025584915.1. Lineage (NCBI taxonomy): Eukaryota > Metazoa > Arthropoda > Insecta > Coleoptera > Cerambycidae > Monochamus > Monochamus saltuarius. Next base: position 49,289,401 of record CM046721.1, on the reverse strand, counting down.
TATGGTAGCATAGCTATCGGACATGTAGGGACCTGGAGTAGATTCTACCTTCACCTTTTTTCTTTTTTGATCTGTTTATGAAAATGTCGATTGCATCATCACTAACGGTCTCCTCCTCATTCCTGATGAATACTATAGGCTGTGTCAAACGCAAACTTGGGAGAAATATTAATCAGTATCTGCCTGCAGAAAGAGCATCTTCCTGATAACGCCATTCCACATCCGACTCCTGACTTCTCTACATCCTACATCTGGTTTTATACGAACATTCTTGAGGCGGAGCATGATTGTTGAGTCCACTTTTAGATAAATATCCAAGGGTGGCAGGCATAGCGTTACATATAGATGTAACGCTATGGTATGGTCGGTGTTATTCACAGAGCTCTAGTTATGCTCAGGCAGGTAATCCATTGTACTTGGATGAGCTTTTGCCTAGCTGTTGTCTGGCGGGTTTTCGGTAACCAACAAGGCCCCGTAGGCTGACATTGGTCTCCCAGTGTATATCCATATGACTGCTTTTGGTTCCATTCCAAAGGTTTTACCAAAGATTCCGCACCACTAAGCGGCAGTAAGCCGAACGTAGTAACGCGAACCAGTGTAAGAAGACCTGACGATGGTAAATGAGATTTTACCGAGACGTTGTTAAACAAATGGTTCTTTTTAAGACCATGCAGATTCAGCGCGAAAAGGAACCCGGAGAAATTTTACAACCATATATATACAGGGTGTCCGGAAAAGACGTGTACAACGGAAGACCACAGACTCCTGGGTTCAAAATAAGACGATTTAGCCCAATTTACTTATTTCCAAAATTGCTTTGTTTCGCCGCTAGGGAGCGTCAAAGTTCGCGAAAAATTTTTGTTTATTTCGAATATCTCGAAAACGACTTGATCGATGTTAACCATTTTTGGGCTACGCAGTTATTAGTCTAACCGACACTTTTTGACATTATTTAAAATCTTTTTCAGTCATTAGAAATATAAGAAAAATCATGTATTATGCAAATATAAACACATATTTTTTTAATCCCCTGTATAATCATTTTCAGTTTTTTTCTATTAGTAGTTGACTTTATTTAGAAACTTTTTTTATACTTTCAGAATTTTGAATAGATGAGTAGTTTAGGCAGAAAAATATTTTTCGTATGTCAACAATATCAGCATTCGTTCTGCAACAAATAACGAAAATTCCAAAACTCATTTATATTTTATTTAATAAATACGAGATAATAAGATTAATACAGCAAATAAAAAAAGTTATGATCTCTTTACAATAAATGCTCAGTGACCCGTTTTCTCGTACGCAATAAGTAATCCGTTTTACGGTTTTACGAAGTTGTAGTGCTCTCCATGATTACTGGATTACCTCGTAAAAGGTTAACTGCGTCTTGGATGCGCCTAAAAATTATTATTAACTGCGTAGGCATATACTTTACAAAAATAATTGCAAGGAGGTAAGTCTGGTGCTCGAGGTGGCCATTTTATAGGAGCATCGTTTTCTATCCAATCCGCCTGTTAGGATACAGATTATGTAAATACTGACTAACGGGTATTGTAAAATGGGGGGTGCACCATCGTGCATAAACCACATGTTACGACGAAGTAGTAACGGTAAATCGTCCAATAAATTAGGTAATACTTGCTGTAAAAAATGTAAATAGTTGACCCGATTTAATCGATGTGGAAACACAACCGGGCCAATAATAAAGTTGTCTATAATTCCACGTCCACTCTGAATTCATATTGAAAATGTCTTATTTCAGTACAGTGTGGTTTTCATCAGTATAAACGTGTTTGTTATGGTTATTAATAATTCCTGACCTAGCAAAATATGCTTCATCTGTAAATAAAATGTTTTTGCTGAAATTGATATCATGGGTTATTTATTCTTGTATAAAATTACAATATGCTAAACGTTTTTCAGGGTTCATGATCAGGTCATGAACCGATTTAATGTGGTACGGATGTAGTAACTGCTCCTTCAAAACATCATGAACTATGGTTTTGGTATCCCTATTTCTTGTTCAATGCGTCTTGCACTAATTTTTGGGTTCTCTTCTATCTTATCTAGGATTTGTTCCTTCACCTTTATAGTTTTCGTGGTACGTTGACGCCCTTGAACTGTATTAATTTGGTGTAAAGAACCAAATTCGCGAAGTCGCCTTTCGATGTTGGCAAAAGTTTGATGATTTGACATTCGTCGATGAGGGAATCTGTCCATGTAGATCCTAACACTTTTGGGGCCGTTATCTTGACAAACTCCATAAACCAAAAGCATATCTACTTGTTCGGAATATGTATACGTATCCATGATGAAATATTGAAAAATGAGGAACATAAACAACCACAACAATAACAACAACAAATAAAGTAAGATCTAAAGTAACTAAGTAATTGAGCAAAAATAATAAATTGAGAGACTAACTTCAGTAGCTGATTAGATTTGACATACAACTGATACTTAAAATATCAGAGCCTACTTCTGGTACTTCGTTATTTGTTGCAGAACGGATGCTGATATTGTTGACATACGAAAAATATTTTTTCTGTCTAAACTACTCATCTGTTCAAAATTCTGAAAGTGTAAAAAAAGTTTCTAAATAAAGTCAACTGCTAATATAAAAAAACTGAGAGTAATTGTACAGGGGTTAAAAAATATGTGCTTATATTTGCATGATACATGATTTTTCTTATATTTCTAATAACTGCAAAAGATTTTAAATAATGTCAAAAAGTGTCGGTTAGACTTATAAATGCGTAGCCCAAAAATGGTTAACATCGATCAAGTCGTTTTCGAGATATTCGGAATAAACAAAAATTTTTCGCGGGCTTTAGCGCTCCCTATCGGCGAAACGAAGCAATTTTGGAATTAGGTAAATTGGGATAAATCGGTTTATTTTGAACCCAGGAGTCTGTGGTCTTCCGTTGTACACGTCTTTTCCGGACACCCTGTATATTAGCCTCCTTTCCAAATTAAGATGGCATGTTGGCTTTGCATCAAGTGCGACTCCACGGTATTTCACATCCGATGCAAATTAGCATAGTGTATAGTAGAGTTGGTGTCTTTATTGGCCCCATTTTCCTCTTGCTCGTGAAGAGAACCATTTCCTTCATCCTGTGATTGACAGAGCATGGTTCTCCCACCACTTTTCAACGGTTTTAGGTATGTCTGCATTCTTTGGCAAGGGATCCCTTCGAACTTTTTACTAATCGGCATAGTAGGAAGATATTAGGGGACAATATTTGAATCCTCTTTCCAAAACCTAAACCATTTATTTTAATTTTTACTAGTCTTGATCTTTTTCTAGGATACTATTGAATTTATTTAATTTGAATAGCATTCGAATGTTGCAAATTTTCTATCGAAAATTTTACATTTTACAATATTTATAATGACTACGAGGGCGGTAAATTAATGATTTCTATGGATCTGCAGCCAAGCAATATTGTTATTTTTATTAAAGATATAAAAAAACATATTCTTAACTGCAATTAGAATTATTTTCTGACAGTAAGGAAAATACATTTTAATTTGTTAAGTACTTGTAAATGTGCAGTGTTTCTCGAAAATTGGACACTGGACTACATTCGGGAAATTTAAAATGCTGTAATCAGAACTTTCCTGGACCTCTTCGTTGTGAAGAACTTTCAAAAGAAACTATTTTTAAGAGAAGAGTTCAGTGAAGTACTTGTAATTTCTCTACAGGATATCTCTTTTAAAATGTGATTCAAACATAGATTTCTTTATGGTCTTGTATGTTTCTTGTTATGCTAACAAGAAATTAAATTTAAATAAAACAAAATGTAATTGTATGTTTCCCTAAAAATTTTAATATTTTTGATTTTGATTTTTCTATAAATAATCAAATACTTAATACAACGGGTTATTGATATAAAACATTTAGGTGTGCTCATTGATGGTAAGAGGAGTTTTGGTCGTCATATAGATCACATTTGCAACAAGTGTAACAAAATGTTAGTATTTATTATAAGAACATTTAAAGAGGAGAAATCAATGAAAAATTTGTATTACGCTTATATTTATAGTGGACTGAATTACAAGCGTCATCTGGAGTCTCACTTATAACGTAAATAAAACTAGATTAGAAAATAAACTTGGTCGTTATTTAGTATATGGCCTATATAATGTTACATACATCACGATGACAAACAAGTTTTTCAATTAACTACATTAGTATAGAGATCCAAAGATTTCACGCAGACTTTGTGTTTTTGTTTAAATTATTAATTATCGTCAGCTTGTATCTTTGTTAAACTTCCATGTTCCACCTAATGACACTAGAATTAATTGTTTGTTTGACGTACATTTTTACAGAACCAATTTAGACACGAATGTCGATTCAACATTATTATCGTTAAACACATTTTGTTAAACGCTTACAATTGTAATATGTAGTATGTATCTTGTTTGCTTTGTATCTTCTAATGTTAAAGTTTTTAATTATATACATTTGTCAGTTTACTTAATTTTATTTTCCATGTACTTTATTACTAAGTTAGTGGAAACTCTTGGCCAAATGACCTGTTGTATTCCTAAAATAAATAAATTAATAAATAATTTATCCTGTCTATTTTTCCCAATAAATCATACAGTTCAAAGTAAATATTAAAATTTGTTTAAAGTGTCATGATTGGCATAATACAATCAAATTTTAATCAAATCAGAGGAAATTGTTGGAACTAAAGAGCACTACAGTAAAACATTATGCGACTGGGTTATTGGAAATTGCCACGTCAGCTTTAAAATGCTGAAGCCAGTTAAGTAAGCACTTTTCATGTCAAAACCTCAAACACGCCTTGTTTTATTTTTCACATTTCCATACACTCGCATGATAAATTTACCTCTCAACGCTTGAAATAGGATAACCCTTGGTTTCCTTAGTTTTACCGTATAATAGTGCGATAAAATGTATAAGGAAATGATATCCTACATATGTACTCGTGTGTTGGGAATATATATTCCAGCACTTTATTTTGCGGGATATATCAAATACCAGAAATTTTCTGAAAGAATTTTTCTTGCCGAATTTTAAGCAAGTACAATAATATTTGTTCACATCAAAATGTTTTGTAAAAGTCAAATAAATGGAATTCTCTACATAATATGAATAAAATGTTGGGTCAAATTAGATACTTAGATAACATTTACGTATACCGTTTAAATTTCGAAAACTAAACGAAATATTATACAGGATTAACTATGATTAATTACAAATATTTTAAGATAAGATAGAGAATGTAAGATATATCGAAATCACTCTTCAAAAAATTTCCTTACTTATTTATAAAGCAAGTGCAAAATACTGCAGCCAGCTGGATTAACTGTTACATAGCAGGTATTATGTATGTATATATCGTGGGCATACAAGGAAAACCCTATAACTCCCGAAATAATAGTTTTGAGAAAATCGTGTATTAATGTTGTAGGCGTTATATAAAATCAAGCGGATATACTAAGCATTTTATATTATCTATGAATTTTCAATATATGTTTCAGAATTTTATTTAATTACCAATTAATAGAAAAACAGTTTTTGCAAAACAAAAGTATATGTTCAGTATATTATACATATATATGTGACTTAGTGTATTTTTCCTGACTTTATTTATGCTTCTTTTGGACTAATCTAGCTAATGGCTCATCATCGGAATCAGTGATGACGCTGTCTTCAATAAAGGGCTGGTAATAATGCATGATACAGTTTTTTTAACTGTTTTGGATATGCTGGGGGTCTACCTTTGTCAGATATACCCATGGGCATGCAATCATTACTATGTGCGTACTTATACTCAATTATTTCCGGGTGTTGCTTAGAGTATCGTAAACTTTTAATATATCGCAACATTATGGACAGTGGATTCTTGTTGTTCATATGCATTACATTGTACATAGAAAAATCCTCTAACTGCACTTAAAGGTTTCTTACTGTCAAATAAATATTATTGTGAACTTAGTTAAATTGATGTTGGTTCTAAATGCCTTATAATGTACGCAATGGGGTTAGAGGATTTTTTAAACATTGCGTTGTAACTATAGAGGAATTGTATATTTTTTAAAATGTGGACTTATAGGGTTTTCGTTGTACGCCCACGATATGTTAATTGTCGTTTCTACATTTGGGAACGACCGCATGGTAGTTGACAGATCTAAGCCATCTCGAACGATCGATATCACGAGCGCTAATTTTCCGGAGGAAAAGATGGTTTTGCTCCATTTTTAAAATATTGAGGTAGAATTTGAAAATAATTTTTTTATTGTCTTTTAGGTCTTCTTGAGCACGTTTTTGTACTTAATGATAGTTAACCTTGTATATAAGAGTTGTTTCTTTATTAATACAATATGAAGCGAATGTTTATATGAAAAAACTTTTTAATTTGCAAAGGTGTGCGAGAATAATCATTCAAGTAACTGTTATTGTACCTAATTTTCGAAATATTCATTGTCAAGATTAATTTTAGGTCATAGATGTAATCATGTTCTTTGATTTTTGGTGAAAAACATATTAGAAAACATGGCTACTCACTTAAATATAGTGAATTATTTCGTTTTTGTATGCATTTGTTTTTATTTTACTTTACTTGTCTTACGCGAATAAACTCAACTACAACAGAGGATATAAATATAAAGTATAAATGCATGACATACTCGTATAACACATAAAACATAAGTAAAAAGTATACAACATATTAATAATATTCAGCGTTAACACCAACCAAGTGTAAACCACTTATTATGGGTCTTACCTAGGTTTAATCCTTACGAGATTACATACCTGATTTTTGTCACAATTCTAGCCTCCACGCCTTCTCCAGTTTCGTTCGTCATCGTTCTACTCGTTGTCTTACTATGCGTGCGTCAGACATTTCCTCAGTACTTTTCTTCACTAAGTAGGGAAGTCGTCAAAAGCTTGCTGGGATCAAACCTAGGCAAAGCCCAAAATAAATCATTTCCTACCCTTTGGGAGAAATACGTTGAATATTTTAGGCCCCTACCGACCCTTATGAGAAGTGTTTAGATTCTAACATATGCACGAATATTTATTTTATTGCAACATAGCACATCAAATATATGTTCCTACATTCTATTAAACCTATATAAAAATAAATGATGCTTCATAAATCCACCTTGAGATAACTGTGGTGGCTTAACATCAATCTCCCTGCAATAAAACTGAGGGAAATTCTCCTTCCCTTAACAGTTACCATTTTAATATAGAGAAACATCATTTTTAAACCTGTATGCAGATGCGACCGATCTTATGCTGCCTGGCGAATAGTCAATCTCGGCACCTGAAAAATCTGTTTTGACCCATTCCGCAATGGTGGCTATGGATACTGGTCCTGCTTTTTCTCGGGTAGTTATGAAAAGGGCAGTTAAATCTGATTTTGTCTTTCTTCCAACAGAAGAAACTATTACCCTATTCCCCTCTTACCCAAAACAAAGGATCAAAATCTATATCCTCAATCTTCAAAAGCTTCCAACTCAATTCTCTGTGCGAACCCTTATCAGTTTTGGAACCAAATGCGATAATGAAACTCAACTACCATCTATATACATTGAAAGGTCATCTATTCTCACAAGCGCTAAATTATTAATCCTACGCCCTGAAGTTAATAATATCAGCGCAAGCCTCCGAGGTATTTGAAAAATGTTGTTTTTATCAACATTAGATTTGATCCAAGATATTAGCTCAATTACGGTCCATATACACCTCTTCCCAAAATGTGCTGCTGCTAAAGTGACTATAACTGATTTATGCAACTTCATCGTACTTGGTGCATATTCTTTAACCCGATGCAAATACGCAAAGTAATGCGCAACAGTTTTAGGATTTGGATTTTTTTCAGTAAATATTCTGTTTTCTTGCCCATACTAACCATTCCCTCCAAGGAGATGCGTAAGTCTTGAGAGAAAAATTACGCCATGGTTTCTTCATTAGTCGTCTGTTCTGTTCTGACCAATCACTAATCAAATCTGCAAACCCCGTATCTTCCAAGCTTCCAAGCATAGACTTTTTACTTGAGGTAAGGGTTTTCTTGTTTAAGCGTTTATTAAGGGAAGATCTGGCCCCTGAATTGGTTGACATATAGCTCTCCTCCTGATACCGACTCTCAAAAATACTTTGTTCTACCTTAGAGCAATTTGTATAAACAAACGTTTCACTACATTTACCATCAGACTAGATAGCATAAATATCTAAACTATACGGTAAATTCAAACCCTGCTGAACGCATTAGTGAATTCCCTCACATCTATTGATACATACCGCGCCCTTCAACCGATCGGTTGAAATAAGTCTATCTGAAGTGTGTCCCATAATCTTGCTTGTTATACTCGGCAATAAATGCCAATCCGGGAGAGATCTGTTTCTGGACATGAAAATAATGAAGAAAAAGACTCGCCCAGTACTTTATCCTGAATACGAAAAGAGAACGCATGTTTTAGCAATGAGCAGATATAGCAATTCTATCACTTTTTACTAAATCGAGTTAAAAAGCTTGAATTCACTCTTATTCATCTCCTAAGAATAAAAAATGTACTGCCCAAATTAAAATTACTTTTAAGGTCTTCACAAAAATTCAGTTTGCTCGTAGTTTATTTAGTCTTGTTCATTTCGTATTTTTTACTAGACTAATAGTTCAGTGACTAATTAAATATTAGATTATTTCTGAATTAATTTGAGCAGATATGCCTCCGGTTTCGATAATGCAATTGGAAAAGGGGTAAAACTTGCTCAAACGTGAAGATTTAACAATTTATTACCATTTCATTACCTTATTATCTATTGCTCTCTCAAGTGAAAATTAATTCGGTTTTACCATTTTCCATGAAATTTCAACAATATTAGTCACAGGCTTTTTTTTCTGAAAATAAATTAATTTAAACCTGGAAAATTATAAGCAAGATTAAAGGAAAACTATGAGAATACAGTTTACGCTTACTTTTATGGGTTGTAAATCATTTTAGCAGAATATTTTGCTGAAACCTCTTTTCTGCATCAGTGCATGTGTTTCCAGATTTATGGCCTCATAAATTAAATAACAGGTATAGTTTTAAAACGAGATGCAACATTTTTGCATATTTTTACGTTGCTTTTCAATCTAAAATCCAATGTAAGTCAACAAAACCATATTTGAAAAGTAAATAATAGAGTTTTAGATCTTGCCTACAGTAGTTACGATGAATATTTAGTATTTAAAGCAGATGACCCTCTTCTTAACCATCTCTTATCATCCTACGCTAATAATTACCTCTAAATTAGCAAGTAACGCCATTATATTTATTTTCCCACTAATAAATCTAAACGTGACCGTAATTTTAAAAAGTGCAACTTGCAATTAATGTACCAAGTTATTCCCACTGTTGACTGGGCACCGCTTTCTAACTTAAGAAATATAAACTTAATCATATATGAGTTTTATAGCATATTAAATACATTGCTCGTGGTAATTTTCCAATTTGGCTTAATATCAAATCAACATCATTAAGATTTTACGATTTAAGAACTATCTGTGGTGCATTTATAACATGTCTTCTAATGTTGACTATTATAATAAATTCAAGGAATTAAGATCTGAAGACAAATCTTTAATTAATTTAACCTATAAGAGGACTACTCGGTATCGATTAAAGAAGGCTTATCATTAAATCCAAAACGATTCTGGTCGTCTTCGACGATTAATTTACTGAATAATTTTTTAAAACTTTTAGCAAAAATTCCACCCCTTTATCCAACTATGATACTGTTGTAAATTGAAGGGTGGGAAAGCTAGAGAGCCTAAGTGCCAAAAATCAAGATTTGATCTTCTTTGCGTAAAACAGACCTACTTACCGATATCAGTGTCCCATAAGAGACCTAAGTCCATACTCCTATGTAAATCGTCAATACATACGTATAAAATTGACAGGTCCCCTGTCTCCATGCAGGCAGGTCCAACTTGTGGACCCAAGTGCCAACGACTCAAAACAGTATTAATACAATACCAGTAATAATACAGAACAGTATTAATGCAAAACAGTATTAAGACATAATGTATTTTTTTATGTAAAATTGTCGAAAATTAAATTATTTAACTTTAAATGGCAATTTATTGTGTTAAATGTCCAATAATTAAAATGGTAGTTGGTAGGGCCTTCAATTGTAAACCTTCTTAGCACGTGCTAGGGGACCTAAGTGCCAAAACCTAAAATTCGCTGCCCTGTAAAATTATATTTTTGGCACTTAGGCTATCTAGCTTTTCCATCCTTCAATTGTGACTTACTGTATATTCCCGAAATATCGGGATTGGATAGGTCAGTGGTCGCGCGGTTTAAGGCGTCAGTACTTGAATCGAGGTGACTGGATGGCTGTGGGTTCGACCCCTGCAGCCGGTAGACCGTATATAAGCTATATTCGTGGAGAGATTGGCACCCTCTCTACGGGTATGGTAGGGTGGAAGAATGTTGACTTGGGTCAATGTGAGAGATTGATACTGGTTGGCATTTAACTACCCCCCTAATGAAGAGGTTTTGCCAGGTTTTCCTCATTCCTGCACTGAATGGTGGTTAGGGCCTACCAACGTAAGTCGTTCCTGGGCGCAAATGCGGCCTGCTTAATAATAATATGCCGCCCCCTCTCCCGCACAAGTCTTCGACTTCTGGGCTAATCCTCGTGATTAGAATTTGGGGTAGAGATATTATTATTATTATATCAAGGGATGTCATAACACGTGTTATCTGATTTAATACCAGCCTTCTTAGTAAAAATTTGTGAAATAATTTCTGCTAAACCGCTAAAATTAATTTTTAATGTCATACTTAAATCTAGTGTCTTTTAAACTTTCTACAATATGTCCGGTTTATAAAAAGGGTCCCAAAAATAATGTAAATAATTATGCTTATTGCAATTATAAGTAATTTTTCAAAAATTTTTGAAAAAGCCATATCTACGATCACTTATTACTATCACGTGGAGAAATATATATCTCAACAGTAAGACGGATTTGTAAAAAGACAATCCACTACAACAAATCTAGGCAACAAAGTGTAATATATATTGAAGGTACTAGACAGGGGTAGTCAGGTGGATATGATATACAACGATTTTTCTAAGGCGTTTGATAAATTACATTCTGTGGATGTATCCGATGCTATTTTAACCTTGTTTCGTTCATACTTTACAAACCGTTTTCAATTTGTTAAGTATCGAGGCTTTCAATCAAGTAAATTTCCGCAATTGTCAGGTGTTCCTCACGTATCTATTCTGGGGTCCTTATCCTTCATTATATTTATGAATGACTTAATAATAATCTTAAACTATTTATTGAAATAAAGTAAATCCCTGATTGTTGTAGATTGTTGGTGTAAAGAGAACTATTTACCGTTAAACATCAGTAAATGTAATATTAGCGCCGGAAAAATATTCAACATTTTGATTACCTTTTAGCTACTATTATTTTAAACAGTGTCGCAGTTCAAGGACCTTGGTGTAACATTTTGTTATAAACTATCATTTCACGCTCATATTCATTCAGTAACTGAATCTGCATTAAAAAGCCTGAGTTCTAAGGGTTTTCGTAACACAGTGACATTGAATACATTGTTCAGTTGTTTTGTTTACTTCGAGCTTGAATATGCCTCCATTATTTGGAGTCTAATTTATAACATCCATATATAATTTACTGAATAAATATAAGTTATACCACTCCCTGTCGACACTTTGACATTTTGAGATCAAAGCCGTCCCGCCGCATGTAAATACTGTCGCAAAAAATGGCCAATTACGAGGGACTTAAAAAAGTAGTTTCTTTCCAATTGGGAAATATTTTATACGAGAGATATTCCAAAAGTGTGATGTAAGGCTGCTTATTGTATAAGTAAATAAAATATGTGAAATGTAATAAATATAAATATTATAAAACGATTATAGGTAAATGTATAAAGTTATGTCGGTTAATCTTGGAAGTCGTATATATTCACTTGTAAATTTTAAAATAAAATATATACGTACTCTACTGTATAAAAAATAATGCAGCCATGCTTATTTAAATATTTAAAAAGCAATATACATTATTTTAAAATTAAAATAGGAAATAATATGGTCTATATTGCTTACAAGTTACAAATGCTGCAGTGTGGGTTTGTACTTGTTCTTGTAATGCAGCTTTTCTCGGACTCCTAGACGAAAGTCTTTGTGACGTTTGGCAGTCTTGATCTGAAATATAATAAAAATGCATTATATTCTTGTTTTGTAATTTAATAAACTATATATTCTTTTCAGTAAAAAAATTACTCAAATGAAAACCCAATGTATAAGTATGTTCAGGTCATTATTTAGTCCTTAAAATTATTTTAATGATTTGAGTATTTCTATACGTTTATTAATTAATTTAAGACAAATTATTTCAATTTATTTTTTTTTATTATATACTGTTTGTGCACAGGTATCACTTAGAATCGGTGTACCAATTTGAACTTCAGCATCTTGAAATTTTGGCCCAACATAGTTTTGGTATTATCAGAAACTCTGCTTAAACCAAAAATGTTTGAGTGTAAAATTTACACGACACAATTAAGTACCTACTTACATAATTATTGCATATTACATTTTTTTTTAATAAATACTAGTACAAAGAACTTACTTGTTGATTCATACAAGGACAATGTTTGATGTTTCATTTGAAAAATGTTTCTTCACATTCTAATTTTTATCGGCATACCGCGTAAAATTTTATATCGTGACCTCTTTATATTAGGTGATGAAATATAAGATACATACCTTGGACAATGGAAAAAGGAAAATCCTTGAGAGACAATTATTCACAGTACGTATATCACGGGCATCTTTAGAAGAAAAATAAACACTAACAGATGTTCGAGAGTGAAACGACTTATATATTTATTCTGTAACTTTGATATAACCCGATTAGAAAAAGTACATCGGAGATATCTGAAAACATTGCATTTTATCGTATCGTATTTCTGAAGATAGTTTGTCATCCACATTAGATTTAATTAGCTTGCAACAGAGGCACATTATGTATTATTTAATCTTTTTACACAAAATAGTCAACAAGTTCCTGAGTACGTCTTCTCTGGTGTCTCGAATTTTATATTGAGTTTCTAGATTAATCTCTAGATCTAATTCTGTATTGCAGTTGCCAACTCATACACACTCTTACAGCAATCTCCTCGTTACCAAATAATTATTAGCTACCAAATGTATGAAGATCAACTTGATATATTTTTTCATTCACTTAATTTTATTAAGTATTTATTTGTTTAACCGTCTGTATTTTATTTAGAAACATATGTTTGTTCTTATTGTAGTTATTGCATGATTTTATCTGTTTACATTGTATACTTTGAATGGTGTTTTCTACCTTGTTCAGTAACTGGACACTGACTTTAAATAAAATATAAATAGAATAAAATCATCTACCGTGAAATGTTGTCAGTACGAAATTATAAACTTTATTCTCCATGGACCGACCATGCCCTGATTAAATTTTACAGGAATCTAATTATTTAAAAGTTGGGTCTGGGTAAATATCCCAAGTCCAGGGAAATTACATTATAATTTCACTTTTCTACTGTCTTTGAAGTGAATCTCATTTTTATTTACCGAAATCGGACGAGTTCAAACTCTTGTTTACAGTATTAAACTTTGTATACAACTGACATTATGTAAATTTAATTATTTCAGATGGCATTATGAGGTGTGTCCCAAAATTCATATTTTTTTTTAGTTAGATAAAAAAATACTAAAACAGGTAAATTATTAGTAAGTATAGTCACTTCTCTGCAATATATATACACAGGGTGATTTAAAACTTACCTAAACAATTATTTTTTTTAATGTACAGGGGACCCTTACAAATACAATTTTGTAAAAAAAATAAAAAAGGGCAGGTGGAAAATAATTTAAAAATACCCTTCTGAGCGGCACTGCAAACTGGTTCACTGGAAATCCTGATAAGGCGGCAAAGCATGCAATTAGCGACCGAACAAGAAATTGGAAGAAATTCCCAAGGAAAGAAATAAATAACATTTTACAACGCTTATTTTACACAACAAATTCAACTGCTTTTGCCGCTATTGTTAATAATTATTAATAGAATATTAATCTGTGTTATTATTATTATGTATGTTATTACAACAATATTTTGGGTAAGTCTTACCCAGTTTCTACAAACTAACACAAATGTTTCTGCGATAGACTTAATTTTTTATATATCCCCACACAGGAAGTCCAAATGATTTAAAATCAGGAAATCGTGACGGCCATGATACCGGTTCTCTTCGTCCAATCTCTTAGTATTGGACACGCTGTATATGATACGGATATAATTGAGCCTCGTGTATGATACGCCACACTGTTGCAATACGCCGTGGACGCCCTGGACCTCCATCTCATCCACAATTCGGTTTCAAATTTCCCTCGCGTTGCACTACATTTGCACTAACTGCACATCGCGGTGAAAGTTGTTATATTTGGCACATGTTTATCCGAAAATCGTTCTGCTAAAGCATTACGGTATCCATCAACCCCGAGTTGCTATACACGTAAGCCACGTAAAACTAATATAAAGATTGGCACCACAAAGACTTTAATACCAACAAAAAGTAATTGGATTTCAGTATTCGGAATCGTCTGGCTAGAGACTACAGTAGCCCAGCGATGTAAAGGTTGAAAATAGTTACTACAACTTTAATAATTTTTTTGCTCGGAAATTACAAGGATTTTACAACAATTGTTTCTACGATTTTGACTACATTTTCACGATACACCTATCCCAAATTTATTAATGTTGGCGCTCTACATTTCATAGTAAAAACAGGTAACCCTATTTAGCGATATAATATTATACCTATTTCTTTTGTCATAGTCGTAAAAATGGAGGAATTAAAAATGAAAACATTTTTGCTTACAAGTGAAACCTTTTTATTTTATTACAACAAATGTTCAAAGGGGTCCATATTAACCATTGTATAATGTCCAATTCGATGTTCAAATTTATCAATTATATTTTGAATAATATCTGCTATGTCCCGAACTTCTTTGATAAGATTTTCTATCCTTCTGGTATATTCACATACACTTTGCATTTGAAATAACCATAACCCTACAAAAAAAATCTAGTGAGGTTGAGTCAGAGAACCGTAATGGTCAAGTA
The DNA here is from genome assembly GCA_025584915.1 of Monochamus saltuarius. Taxonomy (NCBI): domain Eukaryota; kingdom Metazoa; phylum Arthropoda; class Insecta; order Coleoptera; family Cerambycidae; genus Monochamus; species Monochamus saltuarius. Next base: position 49,274,225 of record CM046721.1, on the reverse strand, counting down.
GTTCTCTTCTGCCCATCCATTGATTTGGGAAAGCTTGTGCCTGGTTGGTTCACATACACAAAAAAAATTATAGTAGGATTAACTTAGACGAGCGTGGTGGCCAAGCAACCCAGTTCTGCCTATCCATTGATTTGGGAAAACTTGTTTAAGATAATTTCTTACATCGAAACAAAATTGTAGAGGAGCACCATCTTGTTGGAACCAAATGTCACCAGCAGAAATATCGTGATCATTATTAAAAATTAATTTCAAACCTAGAGTTGGTCTAAAATGCAAGAAACGAAAGATATAAAGATATAAGATCACATTTCGGTTCACAGCAGTTATGTAAATTTTTCTTGCATCTAGTGCAGAGTTGAGAGTGAACTGAGGACTCCGATGAGTTGAAGTTGGCTGTAATAAACCTAATGGATAAGTGAGAATTATTAGTACCGGTGAGCATCACATTTTGACGGTCATTCGCTTACCTTTCTTAGCCTTCTCGATTCAGGTAAATCTTGTATACTTCTGGTTTCTTCAATTTTTTTTTTTATATTTTACTTATTGTAGCGTGACTTAATTGTCTGGTATGGATATTTGTGGTAAAATAAGTCACCTATATTTCTTCTGTTGGTTAGAGATTTTATCAGCAGATAAAAATTATTTTAGTGCGAAAAATAGTGACTAACATAAACCTAATAAACAATAAATATAGAGGGCTTATATAGCTGACTAAAAGCAATACTATGTTACGGAATTACAAACTAAGGTATAATTAATGTTAAGTAAAAGCGACTGTAACGTAAGTTGTTCATAATTTGATTTTTGAATAAGTATTAATTAACTAAGTAAACAATTTAAGTTTCCAAGAAACTCGTTAAAACTGTAACGTACTGTAACGTTCGACAACGTTTCAGTGCCAGGCTGCTGGTGATAACCTAAAAGTCATATTAGTCATAATGGTGCGATTTATTATTATCTAGTTTTTCTTTGATGTTGTTGAGTGTGCATAAACACAAATGGAACAATTTATAGTAACTATAACCAGCTGCATGGCATGTTAATTTACGGTGAATCTAGGTAAAACTCATATTCCGGACACACTGTGTAATAAAATTAACACATTAATGTGTAAACTCTGCATATTTAGTGATATAAATAACACATATATATGTAAAAGTTACACATACCATTTGTTATTTTAACACAATGGTTGTGTTAAATCTTTAACATACTGCCACATACAAAGAAATACGTACAAATAATAATAATTTCTTGTGCACCTCGATTAATAAAGGACTGTAATTTTTTATAGTGTATTTACTTTGAATTTAATTGAAAAAGATGTTTTAAAATAGATACCTCTTCAAGAGACGGTTTCATGTAAAATTCGAGACAGGCCATAAATCAATAGGCCTTCTATATTTAGCCACATAATACCCATTTTAATGATATACGTTCCTTTCAGGTGAATCCCTTTTACTACAAATTAACAGGCCACAAAGCGGAATTAATCTTTGACAATATTCGTGTAAAATTACCCTATGCGAAATTACAAGAGAAGTCAATAAATTTCCAACAAAAAAATATTATGCAATTATTAACAAAACATGCTATCTGTTGAGAGCATATTCCTCAGCCAAAAATATGACAGTAATTTCCTGTCGATGGATGCATGAAGGACATACGGAAAGCGGTACGATATGATATAATAAGTGTTAATGTGTGACCATTATAGTGATAGTGCTAGTAACTAATAGTGAATAGTGTATATATATTATAAAGCCTTTTGTTCTTTTGAATGCGGAATTCGCAAATATTTGCGCAATTTATTTAATGGTGGGAAAATCTCTACTTGTATCGAATTTTGTCAACTATAACATTTTTTATCATTTCCATCATGAAACTGCCATGGTAGATTTTCAGAAGCTCAAAACAAATTTATTAACACCATATAAAATAATGAAAGTAGCAATAATATTTGCAGTATTTTACTGTTTCGCTTAATTTGCCAAAAGTTGAGATTTTCCCGCAATAAATAATTGAAACAAAACTTGCAAAGTTCGTGCAAAAATCTGTGAATTTCACGTTTATGAGGACAAGGCTTGAATGTGATATCCGCCAAGTGCGCATCAGGTAGATGTAAGTGGGTGGTGGTGGACAATCGCTGTCCAAAAGAACGGCATTCTAATCTGTAGAGAGGCTGGATGGACAAAAGGCATATTTAAGTGCTTTTCCCACCCTAAGTAAGTTGTTAATGTTCTAGGTTCAGTCGACGTCAACTTATTTTTGATAATTCTGTGTACTTTGAAACTCTATTCAAGTGGCACGCTTAGATAATCATGCCACCCTCACCTTCCGTACTCATCTCTGTGTTGTGAATTAGTCAGTCTCTATTATTTTCGACCTTGGGTAATTGATAATACAAGATAAAAACTTTAAATTTGGAAATAATTCTTATCATTTTTATTATCTAACGCCTCGAAATTGGCAAAAACTGTTTCTACTAAAAATAATGGATGTTATATAATGCAACAATTTCATCATTTTCGTCATTTTTGTATATTTTTTATATCTGATCGCCTCCAAATTTAGTACACTTATGAAATGTTGCTCCTCGCGCGCGTCCCTCGTCACGCTTATCTGAAAGCTAGCAATTAGTTACTCTCTAGATTTTCGGCCGCTGACTATAGTTTAGGTTCAAATTTATTTAAGTATCTTTAGCAAATTAATATTTAAAGTGTTTATTGCAGTTTGCGCATCTTCGATGTGCTGCTGTTAAAAACCTATATGGGGCTACATAAAATTCAAAGACATTTTGTATGCCGACAAATTTGCCTGTGTGAAAATTGTGTTACATGAATTGGAACAGGAATATGACATATCTAATAAAACTTGATATGGAGTACATTCTGCAAGCATACAAATCGTCAAATTCAGAATTATGTAAATTTCTACGTATCTACGTGCACACATTTATTTATCTCCTGTGGCATACGCTTGTAATTCAGCGTTTTGAAAAGGCATAACACAATTCCTGTCTTTGTAATCTAATAGACATTGGCATTCTTTGTATTACTCAGTCTGTCCGTTCGAGAAAGCCGTAAAAAGAATTTGTAAAAATCGACGTTAATATATTTTTATTTTTCAAATAATAATAATAATAATAATAATAATAATAATAATAATAATAATAATAATAACAATATTTATTTGCTTCAGAATATAAAGTAAAATTACATAACATGCAGCCTCTATATTACATGACATATTATATATATATATATTTACATCTTAAAACATTAAGGCGTCTTACCATTTCGCAACCTTCTGGCATCTCATAGAAGGAAACGTACTAGATCTTGTTTTGCACGTGTATATTCATTGCAATGGAATGCTTATTGCCCTCTAGCGATTAGAAGACCGTAATATGAAAAATTGATATACAGTTTTCTTACCATTTACAAAACATTGAGACCTCCCTAACAAACTGCTAATTTTATGGCGCCAGTTGTATATATTTTAACCGAAATACAAATATTCCGGACTCAAATATATTAATATACGGTACATTACAACCTCATGCATTGTTGCCAAATGGTGTACATCCATCATTGGTCGCTGGAGGCTGTGATAACCCCTTCCCGCTTAAAACCTAATATCTAAAATTTAGCTGTTCTGTTCTGTGCTTCCCGCAGTAATGCAAATAATGTATTATCATCCACTAATAAAAAAAAAACAAAAACTATTACTTTATTATGTTAATTAATTTTTTCATTATATATTTACAAAAAAAAAACTAAGTTTATAATCAAAACTCAAATTAACATAACAATTTATTCAAGTAAACACACAAATTAAACATAAATACGCCATATGAGTCTGTTCAATTACAGGTAGGTAGGTACATAGTAAAAACTAAATCAAAAATATTTATACATACAGGGTGAGCCAACGAAAACTTTACACTTCGATTTACGGACCAAAAATGAAAATACGGAAAAATGCTCGGACCCGTCGATTTCTGAATCGAGGCGGAACTACTTTTGCTTTTTCATCCCTGTAACTTAAACCCCTACTGGGCGGAAGCACGACTCTGATCTTGAATAGGGGTGAGGGGTATTGCTATACCTCATTTTAAAGATCTAATCGAGTACTATCTAACCCTATAATTAAGCGTTAAAATTTTCACCGATAACGAAGTAACAGCTAAAATGGTGAAAGAGGCAATATGGAAAGAAATCTACTTAAAAGCAACAAAAAGACTACTTACTTTTGTGATTAGTTTATTAAATGCTGGAAATAACCACCATTCACTTCCATGCAGTAAAATAAGTTTTGTTGGAAATGTTCCCGTACATGCTTTTGCAATAATAATGACACTCTCTCAAAACTTTGAGCTTCATTAAATCTCTATTGGTAAGTGAAACAACTAAGAACTAATGTTAAAAATTGAAGGTAGATTTCATTACAAATACGTCAGCATTTCAAAAGAAATCGCAAAATTTATTTTAAAAAATGTCATTATTATTGCAAATTATTGTACATTGGCAACATTTACGGTGGGATTTGACGGCATTCATTAATTATCCGATTTAATAAATCATCTAGTGATTCGGACTGGGTAGGATAACCCCATAGAAAAAGGGCCCCCTTTTTCCAATCGAGCTTTGAGAAAAAATTTCATCTGAAAATTGTGGCGCATGTTGTACGAAATGGGGTGGGGACGCCATGTTGTTGAAAAATGTCCAGACTGGTCTTTTTCATTCTGCAATACTGAAACGAGGGCTGAATAAATAGCAGTATCTAATAATTTCAAATAAATTTTCGTCATTGAGTCTACCAGGTATAAAAAAGGGGGACCTGTAGCGTTAAATTTGGCAACCAGTTGCAATACACGTTTTGCAACTGATACATTTTTTTTTTCAAGATGTCGTTCGTTAAGTAAAGCCGCTGTTACTTGCACACAGTCGTTATTCTTAAAAAATAATTTTATAATTTTCACCCTTTTTTCCCCGGAAAACACCATTTTAATTCTACTAAAATTTAACGTTTTTAAAAATTCACGATGAACTGAAGTAAATCGAACTCATAGTGCGTTTACAAAAAAAATAACAGAGAAAGGGCAACGCAAAGGCTGATCTCAAAACTGACAGTCTGATAAGAATAATATCGTCGTTGTAAATTCTACATTGCTTCTTTCACTATTTTTGCTGCCATTTCGTTATCAGTGAAAATATTGGCCCAAAATTATGTGGTCATATAGTACTCGATGAAATATTTAAAATTAGGTATCGCAACACCCCGCACCCCTATTGCAAATTAGGGGTTGTGCTTCCTGACAGAGGGTTAAAGTTGTGGGGATGAAAAAGGCAGACAAGTAGGTCCCTCTCAAATCAGAAATCGATGGGTCTGAGTGTTTTCCCATATTTTAAAGCCCGAAAATAGAGGTGTAAAGTTTTCGTTGGCCCACCTTGTATATTGCTACCAAGCATGGTAGCAAGTTATGTACCATTATTAATGACTCACCCTGTACTTATATATAGAAGGTATAAACCTAGAGCTAGTTGTACCAAATTGGTTCAATGATCATTAAACTGAACTTTGCTATAGCCTACAAACTACAATTATTGACACAATCGTACCACTGGATATTAAACGGAGTTCAGCTGAACTTTTGATGAACTCAGCTGGTACAATCGGGCTCTTAGAGCCAGTCGTACGAACTAGCTTCATCAACAGTTTAACTGAACTTATATTAAAATCCAAGGTTACGATTGTTACAAAAATTGTAACCTTGGATTATGAGCAGTTTAGTTGAATTTTTGATGAACCACATTCATACTGGCACGTAAGTTACGAATATTAAACTAAGTATAAGCATAACAATTTTTCCGTATACATTTTAGTATCCAAGCCGACTCAATCAGGAGATATTATACCCAACCTATGTTGACCCTAATTATTATTGCTGTGGTTCACTGAATCGTTACAAGCCTGTCATCTGTCATGATGTCCAATCTAATTCCTAATTTATACCTCAAAAATCGTTACAGACTTATTGTTATTACCGCTCTAGTTTATCTATCAAATTATTAATAATTATATAGTTACATTATTGACTGAGTTTCTAATGATGTTAACTTGGTTGATAGAACGTGCTTTCAAAAGTGTTCATGTTTTAGGATTTTTAGAAGCTAGTTAAATGTTACATACGAACAAAAAACAACCAAATAAACAAAATGTTACAAAATACTACCTCCATTGAAATAATATAACTCTGCCTCTGAAAAACTTACAGATAAGTTTTGGTGTTGTTCAATGGAAAAATAACTATGTAAAGTTACATTCTGTATCCTACTATTTTTTGAAACGTAAGCATAGAGATTTACAATTGTTATAATTGTCAAATAGACAGTAACGTAAAATGGGTTGGTCAATTTATACAAACGGCATCAGCTCTGATTATGTTAGTTTTCTTTGTTATTAAATTTCTTGAATTCTATATTTTGATTAAAATCGTTTTAATTTTGGTACACCCTGTATATTATTGACACAAACATTTTTTGAGTTTTTGATCGAACCAAAAACTTACCTAAAGGTTTTTCAGATGCAAAGTTATTAGACTTCAAAATGTGTCACTACATTATGGTTAACCATATATAATTATGCCTCAATATTGACATCTGTTTAGCCGCTTTAGCGAACATTGAGATTTAAATATAACTATGGTAAAAAGCAAAATGCCATAGTAAAATATAAAGTTAAAAAAGTTAAGTTAAAAAGGAAAGCGAAACATATATTAAATGATATAAATAAACCTCCTTTAAGTAAGAACTAGTTTGTATTTAGCGCGCACCAAGCAGTACAAACCAAGGATTGTAAATATAACTCAACCCAGTCGCTCGCTGTACGGCATGCAATGTTGCCATATCGGTTGAGTTTGTAATATGCTTGATTCGGATAAAATATACAGTAAACGTATATTACAATTCTCCCTCAAGCGGCAGAATCGTGAACTAAAATATACAATTTTGATCATATACCTAACATTACGGCGTCGTGTACATTTTGTTGTATTGGCCTATTGGAACTATAATCCTTGAATAAAAGAAAAGTGTGATATTTAGTCTGGTGCAACTTTAATGGGAGCTTCACTCACAGTGAATTAAACCTACAAAATGTTGATACTTATGGAGAAAACAGGGTTGACATTAAGGCGTCACATATACTGACGCCCTAAATCGCCTGAGGCCTTAATGTATGGGCAATGCATGTTATCTGAGGCGCTAAAGATAGTAGTATGTAAATATATATATATATATATATATATATATATATATATATATATATATATACAGGGTGTCCGGAAAAGACGTGTACAACGGAAGACCACAGACTCCTGGGTTCAAAATAAACCGATTTATCCCAATTTACCTATTTCCAAAATTGCTTCGTTTCGCCGCTAGAGCGCCAAAGCCCGCGAAAAATTTTTGTTTATTCCGAATATCTCGAAAACGACTTGATCGATGTTAACCATTTTGGGCTACGCATTTATAAGTCTAACTGATACTTTTTGACATTATTTAAAATCTTTTGCAGTCATTATAAATATAAGAAAAATCATGTATCATGCAAATATAAGCACATATTTTTTTAACCCCCTGTACAATTACTCTCAGTTTTTTTCTATTAGTAGTTGACTTTATTTAGAAACTTTTTTTATACTTTCAGAATTTTGAACAGATGAGTAGTTTAGGCAGAAAAAATATTTTTCGTATGTCAACAATATCAGCATCCGTTCTGCAACAAATAACGAAGTACCAGAAGTAGGCTCTGATATTTTAAGTATCAGTTGTATGTCAAATCTAATCAGCTACTGAAGTTAGTCTCTCGATTTATTCTTTTTGCTCAATTACTTTAGATCTTACTTTATTTGTTGTTGTTATTGTTGTGTTTGTTTATGTTCCTCATTTTTCAATATTTCATCATGGATACGTATACATATTCCGAACAAGTAGATATGCTTTTGGTTTATGGAGTTTGTCAAGATATATATATATATTATATATAAAGCTGTTTACAGGCCTTTTAGGCCCAGAGCTGTGTTATTCTCCTCCACTCCATTCTGTCCTTCGCCTTTCTTTTCCAATCCGTTACATTTTTCTCCCTTAGATCTATTGCCACTGCCTCTCTCCATCGCTTCCTCGGTCTACCTCTTTTTTCTTGTAGTTAGGTTTACTCCCTACTATTTTCTTAACTGCCCTTTCATCCTCCATACGTTCTAGATGCCTAGCCACTGCACTCTCCTGGCTTTTACAACTTCGTCTATTGTTGGTGCCTGGTACATTCCATATATTTCCTCATTATTTCTCCTTACATAGCCTTCCTCTGTACTCTTACCACCTAGAATTCTTCTTAAGATCTTCCTTTCCCACCTTAAAAGGTTTTCTCTTGACTTCTTATTGAGAACCCAGGTTTCACTACCATACAGCGCTGTCGGTCTCAAAATTGTTTTATACATTCTAAATTTTACTCGTCTGACCAGATTTTTTGATTTCAATAAGTGGTTGACTGCTGCCGAACTTCTGTTTGCTTTTATTATTCTCCTATTATTTCTTGTTCCTCATCACAGTTAGCTGTTATTAGCGCCCCCAAATACACATATTCTTGAACTTCTTCAAACTCCATCTCTCCATGCTCTGTTCTCAATTTAAAATTTGTATCCTTTTTTTGTTCTCCTATTCTCAGCAGCTTACTTTTCTCTTGATTTATCTGCAATCCCACTTTACTTGCTTCCTCCACAAGTTTTCTCGTTACTTCTTCTAATTCCCTACTATCTCTAGCAATAATGGCCACATCATCTGCATAACTTACTATTTGGTGACTTTTAAACAATATGTGTCCTTCTCTGTTCAACTCACTATCTCTTATGACCTTTTCTAGTACTAAATTAAAAAGAAGCGTTGGGTCTCCTTGTCTCAGTCCTGTATCAATAGTAAAGCCTTCCGAACATTCACCTTTTATTCGTACTTTGGCTTTAGTATTTTCTAAGGTCATTTTCAATAGCCTAATCAGTTTAGTTGGTATCCCAAATTGTTCCAGAATTTTACTTAGTTTATTCCTTTTGATCGAATCATATGCTTTCCTGAAGTCCACAAATAAAACCATTGCTTTGATCCCATACTCATAGCATGTAGTCAGCATTTCCTTCACCATGAAGATTTGGTCCGTTGTTGACCTTCCCTTTCTAAAACCTGCTTGATACTCCCCTATTTGCCGTTCTGCTATAGGTTCTATTCTCTGCTTTATTAACGTTGCCATAATTTTATACCCTATATCTAACAATGATATACCCCTGTAGTTTCTGCAGTCCGTTGCATCTCCCTTTTTAAGATTGGTATAATCATAGCATCTCTCCAATCTTCAGGCATACATTCTCTTCTCCAGATCATTCGTATCATTTCGTATATTCTTTGTCTTAAATCCTCTCCTGCGTACTTAATGTTCTCTGCTGTTATTCCGTTTTTCCCTGGACTTTTGTTATTCTTTAAAGCTTCTATAATTATATCTATTTCCTTTTTTGTAGGTTCTTCTACTTCCTCTTCGTCTTTCCTTACCGGTATCATCTCCTCCTGATCATCTCCTTCCCTTTCGATCTCTTCATTCAACATATCTGCAAAGTATTGCATCCATATTTCTCTCATTTCAGTTTCATCTCCAGATTGCCACTTTCATCTCTCACATATATTACTTCCTTCTTTATCTTTTTCCCCTTTTTTATCTCTCTATAGAAGTTACGTATTTCTTTCCTCTTGTAATGTTGCTCTATTTCCTCTATTTTCTTAACCTGCTCTGCTCTCTTCTTTTGTCTAAACACTTTCTTTGCCTTTTGTCTTTGTTCCTGTATTTTTCCTTATCTTCCTCTTGTAGTGACTGAAGTGCTTTAATTCTTAGCTTATTTCTCTTCTCCGCCTCTCTTATACACTCCTCATCCCACCATCTTTTCCTCCCTGCACACTCTTTTTTTGGTATTACTTTCTCACTTGCTGTTTGTATGACATTTTCGATCTTTATCCACTCTTCATTTATATTTGCTTCCAATATCCGTATGTTTTCTTGCAAACCTTTCCTTACCTCTTCTTCATACTTCTTTTGGGTTCTCTCATTTTGTAATGTCGCCATATCTAGTTGTCTTTTTTCCTTTGTAATCCTTTTCTTTTAATAGGTTTTTATTTTCAAATCTATCCTTACTAGATAGTGATCCGAGTCTATATCTGCCCCTCTGCATGACCTAACATTTTTTATTAAGCTTCTGTGATTCTCATCTATGCAAACATGATCAATTTGATTCGAATATGCTCCATCCGGAGAGGTCCAGGTCCCCTTATGTATGTCTTTTCTCTTAAAGAATGTGCTCATTATTTTCATTTCTGTTCTTCTGCAAATTCAATCAATCTACGCCCATTGTCATTGCTCTCTAGGTGTTTACTTTCTGTCCCTACTATACTTTCATACATCCTTTCTCTCCCTATTTTTGCGTTTGCATCCCCTACCACCATTCTTACTGTGTTTTTATTCAGCTTTCCGTAATTTTCTTCTAGCTTCTCATAAAACTCATCTTTTTCTTCTTCTGTTTTTTCTTCTGTTGGCGCATATATATTTAATATCTCTATGTTTATTTCTTCTCTGATTTTAATCATACATAACCTATCTGAAATTGCTTCAAATTTAGAAATTTTATCCCTCAAATTTTTATTTACTAAAAATGCTGTTCCGTATCGCCTTGTTTCGCCTCCGCTCGTAAAGAATAAATAATTTTCTAATTCCCATGTGTCCGTCTCCTTTATATGCGTCTCCTGTATCGCTATTATGTCCATTTTGAATCTATTTGCCTCTCTTTCTAGGATTTTTAATGATCCTTCCTCATTTAACCCTCTTACATTCCATGTTCCCATTCTCATTCCTCTTTCTTGATTTGTGTCTTCTTGCTTTCCGTCTTTTTCTGTCTTCCCCCTCTCCGTCCTTCTAGCTTCGTTCTGTATTTTTTGCTTTCTGTTCCTGGTTCTATTTATGTCGTTTCCTTTTCTCATAACCGTGTCCATTGCCAGCGATCTTTCTTTTATGCTGAGTGATATATCTAGTTTTTTGCTTCCTTTTTTTCTAGACTGATTGCATCATTATTCCACTTCCAAACCTCATTATCAATTACGAGTTTTGATATCCTACTTTTGCTACCTTTCCTTCCATCCTCACTTCTTTGGCTTTTATTCTTAGTTTCCTTTGAATTTCCCTTTCTTTTTTGCTCATATCATCGTTAATATAGACTTTGGCAGCTCCTATCTCCTTTAATTTACTTTTATTTTTCATTATCCTTATCTTGTCCTCGAAGTTTTTAATTCTACTAAAAATACATTAACTCCTATTTTCGTTACCCCTTCTGTACCAATCTCCATATGCATTGACTTTCTTATAAACTCTTCTATCTGTCCTTTTAGCTCATTCTGATCTAAATTTTCTCTAATTTGTAGGCCTTGCACCACTATATTTTTCTTCCTTTTCTCTTTATCTATACTCTCTACTCTTTCTTCTACCTCTCTCATCTTATCCCTAAGCGCCTTATTTTCCTGCCTCATGTCCTCAATCTCTCCTCTGAGTTGTCTTATCTCCTCTCTATATTCTTTCTCTTCTCTTCTCACCTCTTTTACTTCCTGTGTTAAGCATTCCAGCATTCGCAGCACCTTTCCATGTTGTACTCCATATCCCCTTTCTTTACTGGCGAACGTGCTAGTTTTTGCTGCAACTGAATACCTCCGCTACTTCTTCCATACTTCTCTTTTTCTTTCCCTCATCTGTTCCACTGGCATCACTTTCGGTTTCTATTTCAATCTCTTCCTTTCTTCGCTCGGGTGTCCTTGTTACCCTTTTACTGACCACCGGTTTTTCAGTTTTCCTTATCATTTCCGACACTACAGGTTGCCTATCTCACTTGACACCAGTTCGCTAAACTACCCCAGTTATTTTGTTCTGTAATACGTCTTTGCACTACTGGTTGCCTACCTAACGCGCGTGACAGAGCTGTCCTCGTCGACCGATCGGAGACTCTCTGTCAATCTTTGTAAGCAACACTGAACCTTATTGATGACCTACTTTCACTAACCTCCGAAAAATTTCTGTCTTTCTTTTACTTTTACTCTGTTATTTCCAAATTTTCTTATTCGACTGCTTGCCCCTTTCCTGCACCACCAAAACTCACACTATTTGTATCCCAAAAATAACTCGGCACGGTTCAAATTGGACTTTAATGCCGGAGCACTTTTGCGACACGTACGTCAAGATAACGGCCGCAAAAGTGTTAGGGTCTACATTGACAGATTCCCTCATCGACGAGTGTCAAATCATCAAACTTTTGCCAACATCGAAAGGCGACTTCGCGAATTTGGTTCTTTACACCAAATGAATACGGTTCAAGGGCGTCAACGTACCACGAAAACTATAAAGGTGGAGAAACAAATCCTAGATAAGATAGAAGAGAACCCAAAAATTAGTGCAAGACGCATTGAACAAGAAATAGGGATACCAAAACCATAGTTCATGATGTTTTGAACGAGCAGTTACTACATCCGTACCACATTCAATCGATTCGTGACCGGTTTATGAACCCATTGACCCTGAAAAACGTTTAGCATTTTATACAAGAATAAAGAACATGATATCAATTTCAGCAAAAACATTTTATTTACAGATGAAGCATATTTTGCTAGGTCAGGAATTATTAATAACCATAACAAACACGTTTATACTGATGAAAACCACACTGTACTGAAATAAGACATTTTCAATATGAATTCAGAGTGGACGTGGAATTATAGACAACTTTATTATTGGCCCGGTTGTGTTTCCACATCGATTAAATGGGGTCAACTATTTAAATTTTTTACAGCAAGTATTACCTAATTTATTGGACGATTTACCGTTACTACTTCGTCGTAACATGTGGTTTATGCACGATGGTGCACCCCCCATTTTGCAATACCCGTTAGTCAGTATTTACATAATCTGTATCCTAACAGGCGGATTGGAAGAGAAAACGATGCTCCTATAAAATGGCCACCTCGAGCACCAGACTTACCTCCTTGCGATTATTTTTGTAAAGTATATGCCTACGCAGTTAATAATAAAGAGGATTTTTAGGCGAATCCAACAACCAATAACCAATAACATTTTACGAGGTAATCCAGTAATCATGGAGAGCACTACAACTTCGTAAAACCGTAAAACGGATTACTTATTGCGTACGAGAAAACGGGTCACTGAGCATTTATTGTAAAGAGATCATAACTTTTTTTATTTGCTGTATTAATCTTATTATCTCGTATTTATTAAATAAAATATAAATGAGTTTTGGAATTTTCGTTATTTGTTGCAGAACGAATGCTGATATTGTTGACATACGAAAAATATTTTTTCTGCCTAAACTACTCATCTATTCAAAATTCTGAAAGTATAAAAAAAGTTTCTAAATAAAGTCAACTACTAATAGAAAACTGAGAATGATTATACAGGGATTGAAAAATATGTGCTTATATTTGCATGATACATGATTTTTCTTATATTTCTAATGACTGCAAAAGATTATAAATAATGTCAAAAAGTGTCAGTTAGACTAATAACTGCGTAGCCCAAAATGGTTAACATCGATCAAGTCGTTTTCGAGATATTCGAAATAAACAAAAATTTCTCGCGAACTTTGGCGCTCCCTAGCGGCGAAACAAAGCAATTTTGGAAATAAGTAAATTGGGCTAAATCGTCTTATTTTGAACCCAGGAGTCTGTGGTCTTCCGTTGTACACGTCTTTTCCGGACACCCTGTATATATACACATATATACATATATATTCACATAACAACAACAACATAGGAATACATAATGCAAATAAACAGTGAAACCCACAGAACTATCGTTGTGCGTATTCATAAAATACCTATATTATATGTATATAACGCGTAAAACATGATTTATAATAATTTATATAGGGCAGTCGAAAGTAAATGGGCAATTCTTTAAGGGTAGCTATTTTGGATGAAAAGGTGCCGATTTCGATAAAAAATTGTTCGTACAATATTGCTTCTTTAAAAATAGAAAATTGGAGAGATATCTAAGTAAATATACTGTAACAATTTGAAATATGCACATAGAAAATAAAATGAAAATAACACCTGACCGAACTTAAAGTTGAATAAAATTAATAATTATTAGTGTAAATTTATAAAAAAAATTACAAAGATCTGTTAATTTAGATATCCTGGATATAAAGTTACTAAGAATAAATAATATTACATAGCATAAAAATAATAATTTAATAATTTTATTATCAAGAAAAAAAATAAATTACATAAATTTGCATGACGTTGACAATTGTTATCACTCAGTACATCAAGAAAAGGAATTTAAACTCAGAGCACCATCTATTGAATGAAAGGTGAAAGTCTATAGATTAATCTGATATACATACTGTAGGCAGACGAGTAACATTATGAAAGATTCCATTAAAAATAAATCATATCCTGAAAAATAAATTTAAATGTCAAATTATTAGAATTAATTCCAGAACTGTCAAAAGTAAAGGTGACTTTGCAAGAATCCCTTGTAAATGACCTAAAACACCAAATAAAGACTATTTTCATTAATAAAATAATTAAAATTATACAATAAAAAACAAAAGGACATTTATAAAATGTATTAATTATAAGGAGTGTTGTGATAATGTGAATAAAAAGACATCCAAAGACTGTGGAAAAATCATGTGTAAGGACCTTTTAACATGGCAATCTACAGAAAGGATAAAAAACAAAGAAGTTGTTGTTAGTTACGGCTTGGGTTTAGAACAAGGTAGAAGATCGCAAGAGAGCTCCCGAAAATCTACAAAATTTATTAGAACCAACAAGTATAAAGAAAATATCGACTCACCAGCTAAATTTACCAGTCTCCCTCATCCAGTAAAGTTTTTTTATTGCCACTACAGAAAATATCAACCGTATCCAGGGAAATTTGCAGTTCCATAGAATCCTACAGGATAGTTTCCAGTTTCCAGGAAGGAAAAAAAAATTCCAACCTCAGGTACCTTAAAAAAATAAAGTGCACTCTAAAATTCTATAGCTATAGTTAATTAAAACAGATTTCAACTATTTCAATCTTTGCAAAGTATTAAAAATAAACTACAGGACTTACCTGTATAAAATAAGTCTAATCCAAGCAATATAACGACCATATTCACAAATTTCACTGGAACTAATAATATCTGTCATGCATGAACAGCCATTATTTTAGAATATATTATGATATTACACTCTGTAGGAATGCAACCAACATTACAAAATAAAGAATATTTTTAGCATAATTTATAAAACTTCAATTAAATTCAATAACAAAGTTTTAACTTATAGTGGTTTGGTAAAATTATCATCAGAGAAGTAATATTAAAAAGAAAATATTCTTTATTGTTTTCAAATTGATTCTAGAACCAAAAACTGTTAATCTTTCAAGTGTGTTACTATTTGTTATAAAATAAAAAACCCTGCATATTTTGAACCGACTCCTGAGTTAAGTTTCTTTTGCTGTTTTAATTTGTGAAACTGTGTCTAGCAAGGGATAAACAAAAATTGTATAAATAAGGTACGATAAAAAGATTTAAAAAAATGTAATAGAAAAGGTTTGTATTGAACAAAATATAGCTTAAACACAACATACACTCATAAAACATAATACATAAAAGGATCAAGGCGCCCAACAAAAATTAATATTCAAACTTTGACATTAAATACATAATAAAATCTTTAAAATTAAAATAAATAATAAAAATAAATTTAATTAAATAAAACATACACCCATATAAATATTACAATACATATTTTAATTTTTCAGATTGAAATGTATTCATGAAATATTTAGGATATGACGCGTTACGGATAATTGAGTTAATTTTAATCAAATGAAAATTTATGTTAAATTTGCGATTCTATTTAATATTTGTTGTGCTATTCAGATCAGCTCAGCTCTATTCGAATGTCAGTGTTTAACGAGGCACATCTCTAAATATCACTAAGAATTAACGTAATCGTTTTTCAACAGATTTCCAGTTATTTATAAAGCAGAAACTTTTTTTTTATAGTCGGGTTTCAAAATAGTGTATACAGGATCAACTATGACTAAGTACAAAATTTTAACCACGTGCTTAAGAAGGCCTAAAAGGCAATAAAGAATATTCAAGAATTTTAGCTCGATATTTAAATAACGGGGTACCACTCTTTCTTCTTGCGGAAAGTCGGCGCCTATGATAAACATCTACTGAGATGGCTTAGATCCAAATATAAAGCTTCTGTCAACAATGTCAGCAACCATACGGTCGTCTTTTTGCAGCATTTCTAAATGCAGAAACGACAAAAATTAACATTCGTTACAAACTGCCAAAACTACATTTTCACTTATTACAACCACTCACTACCAGTAAAATACACTTACCGTAGGTACAGTTAGATAAAATGTATATTTATTATAAAAAATCGAACGCAAGGAATGGGTAGGTACTAATAGATAATAAAAAACTTTTAATGCACCCGCGGCAGTCTTGTCCCATATCGTAGAAAAACAAACGGGCGAACTGTAGTTATTGTGGGAAAATCTGTACTCGACTCATATTCCTTTATTTAATAACTATAAAACGTTTAAAATTAAAATAAGGCACTAAAAACTGAAGAAGAACACAAAACTACAACGTAAACACAGGAATTTAATTATGACATGACAGCGAATTTTGCCGTTGCTTGCTGATTGCCTGCTATGACTCTTAAACGTACGGTGGACGGCTCGCGTTAAATAAGGATTTAACATAATATCGAAAAGAAAATGTTTTCGCTTCATAAATATGTTTGGAATTTTTTTGAAGAGCGATTCTGTTAATTCTTAATTTTCTCTATCCCCTCTCAAAATATTTATTTGTCCTTAGTCATAGTTAACCCTGTAGATATGGCAAATTGTATTGAATTGTATGTTCCGCATATATGTCAGGGCATATCCGATTACATAGTTTCTGCTACAACAAATACGCATGCGCCACATCAAAATGGTCGATTTCTATTGGTTATGGCGAATTGACAGATCCACCTTTTCAATCTACCATGGGTGTGCGCGTGTAAAAATTTTGAGTATATCGATCCGCTAATTTAATCGTGATTGTAATTAATTTATTAGTGATTTTGTGTTCTTAAAAATGGAGAATAATTCAAGCTCTACAGCGGGTTCTAAAAATCTAACCTCTAATCTAACAAGTGAGGCATATCGGATGATAAAAAACTGTATGAAGGCATTAGGGTTCGAGATGAAAATATAAATATACGAGTAGTTGATGCAGTTGAAATATGTAGTTCATTAACAAGAGTGATATAATGGAAAAGAAGAATATACAACTGCTCAACAGAAAATGGTGGAAATTCGGATACAAAATACGCGATTAGTAGAACAATTCAGGGATGGTATTTTAGAAATGAGCTTCCGACAATAAAAAAATTAAGGATGCTATCTTACAGGATCAAACTTGATGAACCTAGAATATCTAGAAGAGTGCTTATGTGAATTTTTCGTGACATGAATTATTGTTTTATAAAACGAAATTGGAAGATGCTGATAAAAAAAGACGAAATAGTGATAAGATAAATATTAGAAGATTGAATTGGAACCGAAGAATATATTACTGGGTGGAAACATGGGTAGAAAGTCATACCATAACAAAATTGTGATACTGCTAGTAACCAGTAGTGTATATAGTGTATGTGCAATATATTATGTGTTAAAGTGCAAAGTGCACATCAGGTAAGTGAAATGGGAAGAGTGGGGTACGTCATAGCCGTCTAAAAGGACGAAATTCCATGAATGAGTATAAACTTTTTAAAGTAAACTATTAAAGTACTAGGTTCACTCAACATCAACTTATTTTTGAGTTATTTGGAACCTTCTCAAGTAGCACGCCTATGGAATCTTATCTCCTGCAACCCTCATGTCCAGTACTCATCTACGTACTATTATATTAAACCCATATCTATAGACGCCTATGGCCGCTCACCAGAGATGGTTATTTATTATTTCATATGAAACATGCATAACATGTTTTATAAATCTGACTACAGACCATGCGTGAATTCGTGATTCGCAATGCGTGATTTGTAATCAATTCGTGCATAGTATGTATGGTTTTTATGATTTTTTAACGAACAAGACCCTACACACTATTCACGAATACACGCACAGTCTGTAGCAAGCCTCACGCATCGCGAATAGACGAATAGTCTGTAGCAAGCCTAAGGTATGCGCATTCTTCCTTTGAGTTTCTGAGTGTGTTTAAGCTCTAACGTAATTTTTGCAATTTTTTCTCAATTTTTTACGATTTGCTCAAAATTTTGAAGGTATTTGAGGTAAATAAACTTCAGATTCGGATTCAGTACGTCAAAATATATAAAAATATGTGAGTCTGGTCAAGTACCAACCACTTTTTTGTGTCCGTGTATCATGATATATAAGAAAAATAATATATCAACAATACCTACTGATACATTTTTATTTGACAGTATTTTAACTGGTAATGAGACAGTATTTTACAAAATACTTAATCCGAACCCATGTTTGTTAACGATGCTGTTCAGACAAAAAAATACGATTACTTTTAGCTCTTACACGGATGACAATAAATCTAGTCCTACTAGTCTAATAAAAAAAATAGTATTGCCTACATACTTCTATGCAAAATGTGAAAAACTTCACATAAACATTAATATTGTTTAATTTAACGTAATATAAATTGTAGCTGGCCTAGCCATTTGTAATTAATTATGTTAGCAAAACTATCCAAACTTAGCAAACAAGTTACTTTCCTTTGATGTAGTATTTGAATAGTAGGCCTAGAGGGTCACCAAATTATACCCACTTGATACTATAAAATATATTTACCCGGAATAATTGAGTAGATTCAGATGTTTCACAAGTTTATAGTAGTAGTCAGAACAAACCGTTAGTTCATTCAGGAAACAATAAAGTAATTTAGTTATAAATAAACTTTCAAGATCGATAGAAATAAAAAAATATAGTAAATACTTTGTTGTATGTACGGGGTAATCTCGCAAAAACGTTAGATTTGGTGGCAACTTTGCTACCCTAGGAGGTATCGGAAAACGGTTTCTTTTTGTCTAGTAATTACGCTATTAAAATTTTGGAATTT
This sequence comes from Monochamus saltuarius, assembly GCA_025584915.1. Taxonomy (NCBI): domain Eukaryota; kingdom Metazoa; phylum Arthropoda; class Insecta; order Coleoptera; family Cerambycidae; genus Monochamus; species Monochamus saltuarius. The sequence goes on along the minus strand of CM046721.1, from coordinate 49,254,979 downwards.
AACCACCGATATCTCGCAAACATGAAAAGATAACCCATTAGGTAGGGAAATCTTTATATCAATGCAATTAAGAGAAAGTGGAGAATCCTTAAATGTTATAATAGGGAAAAACTTAATTTAAAAATGCTGGGCGAATCTTCAGCTATACGCTATAAACTTCTGAAGTTATAGCTGAGGATAAAATAATGACGAATAGTGAAAAAAAGGTATTTTTAATTTCGGAAGTTTACAAAAATTTGAACTATATATTGATCAATGGAAAATCCGCATGTGACTCGGTGAACACACTTTCAACAACGATTTTCCGTAAATGTATTGGCTGGAATTGTGAACGGAATACTTAGTGGCCCTTTCATTTTGAAAAATCGGTGCTCTTTATTTACAATTGTTGCATAATAATATACCTGTGCTCCTCAGCCTTATGCCTTAGCATATGTGGTGACCATGGTGTTCTACCACATTTTCCGCTACTAGTGCAACAACATTTTTTGGATCATGCGTTTCCCGAACGATAAATAGGCTGAGATGGTCCAACTGGGTGACTCCCTTGACTGCCCGACCTAAATCCGCTTAACTTTTATTTTTGGAGACACATAAAACACTGAGCAAGACTTGTGAAATCTCATACATGCTGCTGCTGAGGCAATTCGACTACAGCCTGGTTTGGACCGTGCGTGTGGAGACCAGTGGCGGCTCGTGGTAGCTGCAAGAGGTGAGGCTCAAATAATACCTAAATAGGAATAAATTTACACGTCTCCCCTGAGGGAATATTCCTTGACGCGTTGACCATTTTTTATTATAGAGGTATCTTCGCCAATAGCCCTACTATAACCATAAATTAAAAAACTAAATAACATCAGAACTCCGATTTTTATTTACAATATAAATAATAGAAAAATATATATGTTTCAGCATCTAATAATTTAAAAATTTGTTCCTGCGTGTTTAAACATTAAAAAATATGAAAAAATATAAAAACCAATTTTCAACTACTTATCTATTTACATACAAAACAAAGCCACTTTTACAAAAAAATGTTTTAATAACTTCTTATAAAACAAGTTTATTCGTCGGTCTTTTCAATTCTCAAATTGATTTATAATGTCTTCATAAAATTGGGAATCGGCGATAAGACTTTGCAACAGTTCTTTTTCTATAGCCATCATCGATAAGTTGTTTAAGCGCTCTTGTGTCGTCGTATTTCTTAAGTAATGCGTTTAATGCACGAAAAGTTTCGTTCTACTGAAACACTTATCGCAGGAATTAACTAAGCAATATAATTTGTATGTTTCCGAAAATATCATTTTAATTTCCTTGTATAATATTTCTACCGTTTTCTGAACTAAATTGTAAAATTGTTCGTCTCTGTACAAAACATAAAGTTCGTTTTTCAACTTATATAATATGTCAAATATGTTTGGTGGATACATTTGTAGTAAACAATCAAACGATATTTCCGGAAATTTGTTTGCATATTCGAGATATTTTAAAGCGTTGGCCGACTATTCAAAATTTGTCGATTGTCTACTTCGTTACGTATTGAAAAAGGCGTTTCAAATAGAGATAAAACAATATCGTGATAGTAATTCATTACTGTAAATAACTATCAACGAGCCTATCGATAATATATATTTAAATTAGGTTCCTATTCTATGTTAAATTTAGTCTTACCTTGTAAGAAAGTTGTTTTTTATTTCTTTAAATTAATCCTACCTCCATTGTCCCTAAAACTTTACCACCGCGCTTACCACCTAATGTTTAGAATATTTAACACTTAACCACTGGAAATTCAAAACACGTAAATAAAAGTATTTACACTTGAACAATCGATTAATCGCGGCACACACGTAAATAATCTTCAGTTCACAAGTCATCTACGAGCACTAGCCACTATCACATCGTCCACATTGCCGGCAACATGGCAAGTCACGAGGAAATTCATGAAGAATTAAGTAAGTGTTAAAAGGCTGACTTAATTGACATAATAATAACTAAGAAAGTTCCTAGTGAGTTAAAACTTAGTGCCAAAGTGAGAACAATATTAGAAAATTATGAACAAAAGGATATACTACATGATAGTTCTAAATTTAGCAACTTAACCTCAACAGAAACAGTTGACAAGGTAAGCTACCTTACCGTTCAAAATGAATTTAAATGTATTCAAATTGAACAAGAATGTTCAAAGAGACTCATTGTTGAGTTAGAACGGACAATTACTAACCAAGAACTAATAATAAGTTTGTTATGAAATGATGGAAATTGCAGTGCAAATAAGTCCCATACCACCGTTGCCACGTCTTCTAAAAATTCGTCGAATGCCGAGAAGAATAAGAATTCTGCAAATAATGTCACAAGAAATGCCGAAATTAATAATAAACCGGCAAATAATACTACAAATGTTAATGACAAAGATTTTATATCACAAAAACTTGCGGGCAATCCATCTGCTAAGAATGCAGGATCAAATAACAAATCAGTTAATAACCAACGACGCAAAATATGGGGAGCAAATGACACCCTACATACACCTGGCACTGACGACACATATTCAGGTGCTGTCAAACGCTTATGGCTACACGTTGGAAAAGTTATCATTGGTACCCAGGCTACACAAATAGAAAAATACTTAAAAAAAGAAGTTCCCTAATAATACATTCACAGTTGAAGGACTCACTCAGCATCCTGAAGCTAAAACAATTTCATTTAAAGTTGGAGCAGATTTATCTCTGTTGGAGGATCTTTATAATGAAGCAGTATGGCCTAAAGGAGTAATGGTTCAACAATTTACGTTTAAAAATAGGTTTTTTCGGTCATACAATAAAAGCCAACAAAGTAACCAATTTGAATAATCAAATAAATGTATTTAATAATAGTTCTACCTCTGATACAAATGCTCAAAGTTTTCTAGATAATTTTAAATTATTTCACATAAATATTCAGTCTTTGAGAAATAAATATAATGAACTGGAGGCATTTCATACAGATTCTGGTAAGGAATATGACGCAATTTGCTTAAGCGAACATTGGCTTTTTCCAAAAGAAACAATTAATTTTGGTTTTAATAATCACAAAGTTGCCTCACACTTTTCAAGGTCAATATATATGCACGGGGGTGTCTTGATTCTGTTGAAATCATCATTAGAGTTTGTGCCACTTTTTAATGTAAACAATTTATCTATTGAAATGCAATGCGAAATATGTGCTGTTGAAGTAGTCCAATTGGTTTTAATTACTATTTACAGACAGCCTAAAGGGGATGTCGATGTTTTCCTAGACATACTTCATCAAACATTTAATTTAATTTCACCTAAACAAGACATAATATTGTGCGGTGATTTCAATGTACAATTTGGGACCAATCAGAGAGATTGTATCGCTATTTGTGACTTCTTAGAATCATACGGATTTAAACGCATGATTCATGAAAACACAAGACTTTCTAACTGCATTGATAATGTTTTCATTAATTTTAAAAATGATAACTGTACAGCTAATGTCATCGATCCTAACTTGTCAGATCACAAAGGCCAAGAGTTTGCAACAATTTTTAGTAACAATGCTAAGATAAAAGTTAAAACACCTTTTAGACCTATTACTCTTAAGGGCAAATTGTTGTTCTATGATAAAATTTCGGAAATAAGATGGGATTTTACTAAGGACAACCAAAATGATATTAATACTAAATTTAACATTTTTCAGGATAGAATATTAAGTAACTTTGAAACCTGCTTTCCTATTAAACGTAGAACTCAGCCTACATGTAAATCAGAGGACATAATCTGGTTTAATAATTCACTTCGAAATATGAGAGAACATTTATCACTTCTCAATGATTTATACAACCAATATAAAACACCAGAAATGTTATTACAACGAAATCAATTTAGAAATCAATATCGTTACGCATTACGAAACACGCGGATAGAGGCTCACGATGCGTATATAAAAAAATCGAATAATTCGTGCAAAAGTATGTGGAAGATTGTTAACAGCTTTAGAAATAAAAATAAAATTCAAGTGATTCCCGACATTGAAGCAAATGAGTTTAATATATATTTTAACAACATACCTCACAAAATATTGTCAGATATACCGAATAGCCAAAATAGTCCGCTAGATTACTTAAACAATCTTTTGCATACTTCAAATTTCACATTAAAAGAAGTCACTATAAATGAAGTACGTGATATAATCGACTTACTATCAAACACTAATAGTAGAGATATATATGGTTTCCCAACTGAAATAATTAAATATATAAAACATTTTCTAGTCGTACTATTGATGCAGTTAATTAATGCTTGTTTTAGGGAAGGCGTTTTTCCGGATGCTTTAAAAAAAGCATTAATAGTACCATTATATAAAAAAGGCAATCGCGATGACCCAGCCAGTTATAGACCAATTTCCATCTTACCAATAATTTCAAAAATCTTTGAAAAAGCTATAAAAATCCGAATTACAGAATACTTTGAAATTAATAATCTATTTAATGAGGCTCAATTTGGTTTCCGAAGTTGTAAATCGACTACTGACGCGATTTTAGACTTAATAGAATCCATTCTGAATAGCTACAATCAAAATGAAATTCTGTCAGCAGCCTTTTGTGATTTAACAAAGGCGTTTGACTGTGTAAGGCATGGCATCTTGCTAGAAAAACTTAAATATTACGGTTTTGACCACACGAGTATTGATTTAATTAAATCATATTTATCCAACAGGACTCAAGTTGTCAGTGGTATTATTGGTGGTGTCTCAGATGAATTGGAAATGACTGTGGGCGTACCCCAAGGTTCCATACTGGGTCCAGTATTATTTCTAATTTTTATTAATGACTTACCTCTATGTATGAATGCAAGTTTTGTTCTATTCGCTGACGACACCACTTTTACTAATTCTGGGGACAACCTATTTGAGGTTCGGGCCAGATGTAATGAATTACAAATAAACTATGTCTAAACTCTGCAAAAACGGAAAACATGATATTTTCTTTGAAGCACCTGAATGATTTTGATTCGGGCAAGTCTGTAAAATTTCTAGGAGTGCATCTAGACTCCACTTTAAAGTGGGAGGTACATACTAACAATTTGGCATCCAAATTATGTAGTAGTATTTTTTTATTAAATACATTATCAAACGTAGTGTCCACAACTGTGTTAAAGGCAGCATATTTTGCTTTGGTGCATTCGCTTATATCTTATGCTATAATAATATGGGGGCATGCAACATCAAGTGACCGTATTTTTCGACTACAACGTAGCTCAATTAGAATTATATCCCGGTTAGGTTTTCGGGATGACTGTAGGAATGCTTTTATGGTCCACAGAATCATGGCATTTCCGTGTATATATATATATTTAACTGTGTAGTTTTGTTAAAACACACCAGCTTAAATACAAATCTCACCAAGATACTCATAGCTATCCAACTAGGAATAACAAAAAGCTTTATCCAGAATTTGTAAGATTAAAGAAGTGCCAAAATAGTCCAAATTTTATGGGAATAAAATTTTCCAATGTGCTGCCAGAAAGTGTAAGGGATTTAGACATTAACTTTTTCAAATCTAAATTAAAAAAATATTTGATAAGTAAATCCTTCTATACTCTTGAGGAGTATCTACAAAATGATTTTTCCGACATGTAAATTGAATTTACACAATTAGTTTGTCTTATTAACTGTGATGTTATTTTACATTTGTGTTACTTAGGTATTTAGATCATTTATTTACATTTTTACATTTACCTTTTTATACCATGTTCTGTATTATATATATGTATAAAACATTTGTACTGCTGACCCGTGTAAATACTCTGTATACTTAACACTGAATAAACAATTCAATTCAATTCAATTCAATTCAATTCAATTCAATTCAATTCAATTCAATTCAATTCAATTCAATTCAATTCAATTCAATTCAATTCAATTCAATTCAATTCAATTCAATTCAATTCAATTCAATTCAATTCAATTCAATTCAATTCAATTCAATTCAATTCAATTCAATTCAATTCAATTCAATTCAATTCAATTCAATTCAATTCAATTCAATTCAATTCAATTCAATTCAATTCAATTCAATTCATTTGCCGTTGAAGTCATTGAACTAAAAACTTGAGGCGCTAGAAATCTGGCCTCAGTCTCGAGCGGGCATGAAGCGAAAAACATCGATTTTAACCGTCTCGCGTGGTGGGGGAAACCACAACGTATAGACACAGCTTAAATAACAATCAGCTCACAGACTCCTATGACCGGGAACGTCTCGCGCAGATCTTCGCGCATGCCGCCATATTGGGATACAACCTTTCAAATAGGACCAGGGCCGTCTTGTGTTCTATTTGTGTTACTTTGTGTTTATTGTTATTTATCATGATGAGTGAAAGAAGGGAGGACATGTTTGTGCCGTGTGTGGATAACAGTAGTCGGGTGTGTGAGGATCATTTTGAACCCAGGATGTTTACGAATCATTTTCCCAATAGGTTGAATAAAAATGCAGTTCCTACATTATTTCCTTCACTTGAGGGAAGTTCTAAATATTTTTCAGATCATACCTATTCCCTGCCCATGCTAGTCACCCTTAACATAAACATTCTTCAGGATATGGTTTTATGCCAAACTAATGTCTTGGAAAATAATCCAGGTATTATATAGAGTACGGCAGAAAGTTGAACACAATGAAAACATTTTTGTTTCAAATTTTAATTTAATAAGTTTCACTTTGTTTTGTTTTCTTTTTTAGTCATTAGCAACGTAATGTTAATAAATTACCTATACGTACTTTGAAAAGTAATTGTACATTTTATGTTAATAATGGATCCACGTAGGTGTGGTATTTATATTAATCAAGCTCCCAAATTTAGGTAACATTTCCTATATCTATATTTTAGTAAAACAAAAACAAAAAATATTTTGAAATTCAAGTAGGTACACAGTGCAGTTAAAACACTTTCTAAATTGGGCAACTATTTTTAATCCGGTCCTGACTTGTATCCCAAAAGACAGAGAGAGAACAAGCTTCAAGGACAAATTTTCACGTTTTAATACTTCAAAGGTGCCGCCGTAGAGTCTGTGAGCTGATTGTTATTTAAGCTGTGGTATAGACATGTGCGACGCAATTTTAGGCTCGGAAAATTCAGCCTCACTATGGTGGGATTGGTGGGTGACCCGGACTCCCCACGCGGGTAGAAACAGAAACGGCGGGATATTGAAATGTAAACCAGAGGTACGTTATAACATATGAGGGCTAAGATTGAAGCAATTATTTTATTTCGTTACATTGATTTTTGATAAATGTAATAGGCAATCGGTTTGGAAATTTTGGGGTATTAATATATACAGTAAAAGTCAAATTTTACAGTGAGTCCCAGTCTCAGTTGCTTCATACGACCAGCTGCCACTGGTGGAGACTCATAGATTCGACGAGTTCAACTGTGTATTGGAAATCACGGAAATAACTTCGAACAGTTACATAACTTACACAATTGCACATTGCACAATTTACTGGTACCTCCTAGGTTAGCAAAGTAACCGAATTTAACGATTCCGCGTGATCACTCTCTACATTTTCAGATAGAATGTATATAATCTCGTTAAATATATAGTTTTTAATTTAACATTAAGAGTTCTAATGAATTTCCATCATCAGGTACAATTTTATGTAAATATACTAATACTCTTCAGTATAAAATATACCGTTCCAGAGAAATGTATATTACACAATCATTCCAATCTAATTAAATTAATGCTTTATCTAAATTTGTATTTTTATTATTTTTTCTGCAGTTTCGATGAATTTGCATATATTAAAGTCAAAGCTTACTAGATATGCTTTACGCAACTACCTACATTTAAAGAAGAATTTGTTAAACAACATTATAAAGCGTAAGGGCAGTAAAGTACCTTTATAGAATATTGTAAAAATTTAAACCAATTATCCTACAATTTCTATCAATGAAGTTTCATATACAGGGTTTCCCATAATTAATATAATAAGACTTTTTTATATAAATAGGGGTCGAAAAATACTTTCCAATGGGGCTGTGCCCCCTGAAATGGGGGAGTATTAGAAGGTTAGTTTAAATATTTATTAGTAGGTACTACTGACCACAATTAATATTTCAATATCTAAGATTTGAAAAGAGTAGTCGTTAGAAAGCCGTCGAAAACTTGATTGATCCCGTTCGAATAGGTCCCTACAATTTACGTAGAAGGTCTCTATCTTTGTCGGTTGGTCAAGTCATCTGGAAAAATAATTATACAGGGTGTTAAAAAAGAGTGTAAAATATTTCAGGAGGTATAATATAAATATTATGAACCAAAATAAGTAGAAAAGTCTTAATAAACATGGGTCCGCAAAGTAACGGTTGCGGAGATATGGACTACTATTCGTCTTTCAAACATTTTATTTTATTAGGAATAAACCGACAAAGAAATCTTTTAACAAACAAAAACCAAAGTTACAGAAGATGCTCAAAGTGCCCGTCCGTCCATTTCCAAGCAGGCACGACATCTTCTTCTCAACGATATTCGAACTCTTTCGAAAACACCCTTCTTGGTTTGGATTTCTTGACACTTTTGATTAATCCGTAGCTGCAGTTCTTCCAGGCTATTTACAGGACTACCATACACTAATGTCTTCAAATATGCCCAAACAAAGAAATCTAGATGGTTCAGATCAGACGATCTTGGAGGCCATAAAACAAGTCCGGCCCTTCCTACCCATCTATCTGGAAAAGTTTGGTGTAAATGCTCTCTAACGGCCATGGGAAAATGAGCTGGAGCACCATCATGCTGGAACCACATTTGTTGCCTCTGATTCAAAGGAATGTCTTCCAAAAACTCATACAGTGTGTTCTGCAGAAAGTTGAGGTAAGCAGCGCCTGTTAATAATCGGTTTGGTAAAACAACAAGACCTAGAAACCTGTCACCTACAATACCCATCCAAATGATTAATGAAAAACGTTCCTGATGTCCAGATTCTATTAGAGCATGAGGATTTTCGTCGGCCCAAATATGCGTATTGTGAAAATTAAACACTCCATTTCTTGTGAACACGGCCTCATCAGTAAAAAGAATGTTTGCAAGAAAACGAGGGTCTTCAGCATCATGACGTAGAAACCAGTCGGCCTCGGCTGATATTCTCCGCACATTCGTACCTGGATTCTGCTCTACCAGTGTTAGAATTTTTTCTTCTGCTGTAGGAGTGGATACCGACCTTGGTCTTCCGGATAAATGACACTGTTTGCTCAAGGAACCGGTATCACGCAATCTTCATCACGAATCTGGCGACTTGGATAAGCGTCAACATAAAGACATCGCGCTTCGGTGGCGTTCCCATTAGCATGACCATACATGAAATGCATGTCTGTTAATTCTGCGTTAGAGTAATCAAGTAAGCAGCCATAGCGAAAGCAAACTTGTGCACTGAGAACAACGTTTTTGCAAAATAAAAAAGGGGCTAAAAAACATGAAACATTCCATATCTCCGCAACCGTTACTTTGGGGACCCATGTTTATTGAGACTTTTCTGCTTATTTTAGTTCATACTATTACCTACTTAAATATTTTACACTCTTTTTTAACACCCTGTATATTATCCAATGCGTCAAATTATTATACTTTTAGATTGGCTGCGAAGTTGGTAAAATGTAGGGTTATAGCAAAGGTTTCTCCTAATGTGTGTATACATTGCAAAACTTCAACTCAGGTAGGCGAATAGGCAATTGGCATATCCAAGATATAAAAGTAGATAAATAAAAAAAAATCATTCAAAATCATCAAGAAGTCATTTTTTGGTAATTAGAGGAAAGTTTATAACGTATTTTACGCTAAAATCTTTGAAATAGGGGTAGCGACCTGAAATCATATTTTAATAATATCTACTTTTTGTGTAGGTCGTGTCATTTAGCATTCGTCGGTTGCTTACAAATTTAATTTGAATTTGCGGTAAATTTCAGGGTATTTGGCTTAGAAAATTACTTGGTGTCCATTTTTATTAAAAATTAAATTAATTAATGAAAAGATATATAAGTACCTAATTCTATAAGATCTGAAACCACCCCGACTCCACTGTAGATTAGTCGAGGCCTACCCTGTTTCATAATAACACAAAAATTACGTAACATCATCAATGTATTCACTTTGGTGCGATATACTTTATTTTTTAAAAATTCCACAAAGAGAAGTCCAGAAGATTATGGTGGGCATGGTACCGATCTTTCTCGTCCAATTCCTTGGTATTAATACTTGGACCCGCTGTACATGGTACGGATATTATTGAACCTCGTGTATAACACGCCACACTGCTGCAATACGTCATGGACATCCTGGGCCTCCAACTCTTCCACGGATTGGTTTCAAATTTCCCTCGCAATGCACTACACTTCCACTCACTGCGCGCCGCCGTAAAAGTAGCTGCATTTGGTACATGTTTGCCGGGAAATCTTTCTGCTGAAAATTAAATTAAAACGATATCCATTAACTCCGAGTTGCTATACACCATGACGCATCTATTCCAAATTAGTATTAGAAAAAAAACGGCTTATTTAATAACAGTGGTATTTATATTAGACAATAATCTGTAGCATTCAAGACTTTTAAAGAGGATTCCAGATACACTATGCAGCTTTTTTTGTGTTCATTAAAATGTTTAACAGTTGAATTCGCAAGTACAAATATAACATTTTCAGTAGACATTTTTTCTCTAGCTTCAAACTGACAGTTTGTCAGAATATTATTTTTCTCAATATAGTCGACCAATCTATTTTTTAAGCAAAGCATTTTTCAAAAATGTTTGCGTAGTTATTTATAACAGAAAAGTGTCTATAGTTCGTAGCAAGATCTTTTCCCCTAATTTATAACATGGTATTAAAATTGACTTTTAGAAAGATTTTGGAATGTTTCCCCTTAAAAAAAACATAAATTAGAAATATTACGCGACGAGTTAAAAAAGTAAGAATGATATTACTTAATCAAAGAGGCTGATATTCCGTAAGGACTTGATACAGCATTATTTTTTTAGAACAATAGAAACCGAAGTCAATATCACAGAGCCTAGCCCGAAGACAACAAGGGCAGGTCAAAAATTCCCGCTTAAACTAAATGAAGTGCAATAAATCTGTGACTAGCACAAACAATCCGCAAAACCATGATACATAGATTAAATAACAGCAACTATGAAAGCCTTAAAACCGCATTTTATGTAGGAAGACTTAATCTGAAAAATTAAATGTGGTGCCTTTAACCAAAATAAGATAAACATTTTTTGTCTAAAATTAATTCTCTTCAAGAAATATGAAATCAAAACATTTATATTTGAAAGAAACGGAGGTTTTGATAAAAATAATCTTTTAATCAGTGCTTTTAGTAAAATATGAAACCGCTGCTAAAGAAAACAAGACGAAGTTTGAAAGTTTGTGAAGCCGTAAGCAATAATTGAAACCAAACAGTAAAATTTCATTATACTCGTTGTTAAATTAAAATTGTATCGATCGCTATATAATTTATCTACCTAGGTAAAATAAAAAAAAAATTATAATCTGGTGCTATATTTCAAATTTTATGGTTTTAATGTTATATATCTCTATAAAAACTTAATAACTATTTAGAGTGTATAAATATAGCTATAGTAAATTAGAAAATATCAAGAACAAGTTTACTCAGATCTTTCGAATGCAATTTATTATTTTTTATAGCGTTCTTCAAAATACTAATGCTATTAATTTAGTTCAAGTATCTATAGTCAGCGGCCGAAAATCTAGTGACTAATCGCTAGCTTGTAGACAAGCGCCACGGGCGAAGCATGCAATATTTCATTGGCGTACTAAATTTGAAGACGATCAGATATAAAAAATATACAAAAATGACAAAAATAATTGCATTACATAATAATAAGTAATAATAAATGAGTACGGAAGGTGAGGGTGGCATGATTACCTAAGCGTACCACCTTGAGAAGTGTTCAAACCACACAAAATTATCAAACATAAGTTGAAGCAGATTAACAGTTTACTTTAAATGTGCCCTCTGAGCCATCCTCTCTACAAATTAGAATGCCGTCCTTTTGAACAGCGATGGCCCACCACCACTCTTACACCTACCTGATGCGCATTCCGCGGATATCACACTTAACCCTTGTCCTCATGGACGCAAAATTCACGGATTTTTGCAACCTCTGTTTTAATTATTTATGGCGAGAAAAACTCAACTTTTGACAAATTTTGCGAAACAGTAAAACACTACAAATATTTTTTACATATTTTTAGGTATTAATAATATTCTGTGAAACTAACTACTCTGTGGACAAAAGCCGCAACACCCACAATATTCCTTATTATTAGCTTTTGTAACATTTTTTACTGTTTAGGACCAGAAAATAATTATACAAAAATATTTTTTTAATGTATTTATATCCTAAATTGTTATTACCTAACAAAAATAACGATGATGTACGAGCGTTCCCAGCTAAAAGGGTAGAATTAGGATTGGGTAGAGTAAAGGTACAAAATCCAAATACATTAAAAAACATTTTTTGGATGTATTTTTATCCTAGCGTATAGGTACCTACATTAAATAAATAACACAAATAATATAATTACCATATACTTCATATTCCAAAAATTTACTTATAAATTATAATAAGAGAAATAGTAGCACCATTCGTCAATCACTATTAACGTTACTTGTATTCGATTTTTCATCGATAGTTATGATGAAACCACTTTTATTTGGCCCAATCAGTAGGTATAACTTTATACATATAGTCTTCCTCAATTCTTTATGACATGTTTCCAATTAGCTGATGTAATTGGATCTACCTCCGAAATAAATGCGTCATGAAAAATTGAGTCATTATATTAAAACAAAATTGTGAAATTCTTATAGTTTCGGGGTACAAAATTATTGGAGTTATTTTCAACCCCTACATCGCAGCCAGGCGATTGCAAATATTGAAATCCGATTACTTTTTGTAGGTATTAAACGTTGTCATGCGAGATTTTACATTAGTTTTTAAGTGTCAAAAATTATTCTTTGAATTTTGGGCGGGTAAAAATAGAGAGAGTCTACAAATTAGTAATCAAAAATGATATGACATACGGTGAAGGTCTACTTCATATACATTTTTCTCCTATCTGTCTTCCTTACGGATATACAGAAGTTGAATATTGAATTCCTGTCATAATTTCTAACTCATACCTTGACAACCTTGAAATATTCCTTCATTATACAGGTGTAGTCAAAATTAAAGTTTATACAAATTTGGTGATATTGTCAAATTCGACATTTTGCATTCGGAGTTCGATTCCTCGTTCAATTTGCAGCAAAAATGCCGTACGTTGTTTTATTCGACATATTTTACCAATTTCGAGGTTGCTAAAGTAACGGTTTAGAGATTATGACTTGGAAGGCCCGTGTATACCTACTTAAAGAAGTCAGATAGGACAAAAATGTTTTTGAATTGTGTAAAAGTTTATTATTTATTATGAAAGACTGTATTTTATTTAGCTCTTCCTTCAGTTAATTACATGATTTTTTAAATATTTTTTAACGTACATCTAATTTTAAGATAACTATGAAAAATTCTCATGTTTAGATATCTTTTGATCTAAAAATAGAAAAATGTTTAAAAATTTTAATTATATCCGAGCTGACTCTTGCGGACCGTCGAAGTGAAATTAGATTAGTTGAACAATTTCCATGACCGCACTGCATAACCAAACTTCACTTGAATACATCAGTTTCAACCTTATTATTTTATAATTTGATGAGCAGACTTGCAAAACGCAGTTTGTCCAAATTTTCAAGTTTTCAACTAGAGATAGTGTTACAATATTCAGTTGAATGGCTGTTTATTTCATACAATGTTGGACATTCAAATCGCATTCTATCCTACTAAAATGTACTGGACATGCAAAATGCATTTAGCCCATCGACATTAGACAAACGAATAGCATTTTGTCCACTAGACGAATAAACCGCGTTTAGTCCAGCCAAACACGTTGTTACTGTTAGTGTTGTTTCAGTTTACTTGCGAGCACGGTGTGTTTTTCTTACTTGCGACTTATTTACAACGTTTTCAGTGAAAATGGAATATGTTAATACTAAGCACAGTGTTGGTGATAGTGACCGTGGTAGTTCGAAACGACCAGTGAATTTAACATATTGTTACGAAAGCTCACCTACCTTTTTAGATGGTTAATTATGTTCCTGTTTTCGTTAGAATTTATAATTGAAGCTCACCTACCTCGTTAGTTTGTAAATTACGTTTCTGTTCATGTTAGAATTTATAATTTTTGTGATGCCTTTATTTTGACGTTTTCCGGAATATTCCAGGCTATATTCTATTTGTTTCTCGACACGTTCTCGAAATCTCAGAAACTTCGAGAACTGTAAAAACCTATATAAGCAGATCATTCTCGGCCGCTGAGTCAGTTTGTATTCAGCAGCCAAACGCAAGTGACAAACGTCAAAGTAAAGCGTTGACAGTTGCGAAATTGTCGAAGAATATTTCTTGTATTATCAAGAGTGATAATAAAGATTGGTTGTCTACGTGACGTGTTTCAACGATAACCTAGTTTCGAGGTTACATTGGTGTCAGAAGTGGGACGTTCCACAAAGAAGACATTTGGAGTAGATAAGTGAATGCCGGTAACGAGAGCGAGAGCAACAGAAATGGAGGAGACATTGAAACAGTTAATGGGAATGATGCAAGATATGAAGAAGAGTCAAGAAGATATGAAAGAAGACTTAAAAAAAGAAATGAAGAACAGCCAGGATGAAATGAAGACTAACCAAGACGAAATGATGAAAGATATGATGGAAGACTTGAAAAAGGAAATGAAGTACAATCAAGAGGAAGTGAAGAACAGTTTAGAGAAAATGGAAAGTAGTCAAGAAGAATTGAGAAACGAAATGAAAACCAGTTTACAAGAAAACAATAAGAAGTTGGAAGAAACAATTAAGGTGAAACTTAACGAATTTGAGGAGACTGTTGAAGACGAAATCAATCAATTGAGAAGTGAGGTGCAAGATAAAGTCCAAGTCGTAGAAGAAAGTGTTGGCAAGCTACAGAATGAAGTCACAAAAATCGTAGAAGAAAATATAGTAAAATTAGAACACGAGGTTACAAATCTAAAATCCCAGTTGTCCGCGAGGGAACTCATTAAGACTGAAAGCAGCTTTCTTCCATCGTCAAGGGTGAAGCCACCAACATTTGATGGAAAGGTGTCATGGAGTACTTACCTTAAACAGTTTGAAGCAGCTGCCTTGGCAAATAACTGGTCAGAAGAAGAAAAGTCTACATCACTAATAGTTGCTCTACGAGGTGAAGCCATGGAGATATTACGAACACTAGCCGAGGATAAACAAAAAGACTATCAAACGCTAAAGAGTACTTTAGAAATGAGGTATAGCGATGCTCATCTACAATACGTTTATCAAGCACAATTAAAAGGCCGAAGACAACGCTTCGAAGAAAATCTGCAGCAATTTGAGGCAGATATAGCACGTATGGTGAAGCTAGCCTACCCCACCGCACCGACAGAATTCCAAGAACAGTTAGCAATAAGTAGCTTCATTGATGGCCTGCGAGACTCCGAGATCAGCCAAGCGTTAAGGTTAGCCAGACATAAAAACATATCTGAAGCTCTGGCCCAGGCACTGGAAATTGAAGCCGCCCGACAGGCTTCCAGAAACAGTCAAGGCAGAATAAGACAAGTTAAGTTTCAAACTAGTAAACAACGATCAAGTGAAAATAACCTGGAAGGATTTATGAAGAGTTTGCAAGATTTAATGAATAACTTCCAGCAAGAACATGACCGTACTAATTCCACTGTATATAGCAGACGAAGACCCATCCAGTGTTGGAGTTGTGGAGCTGAAGGGCATCTTAGGAATCGATGTCCTAAGAATACATCTAGTCAGGACCAGGAAAACGCCAACTAGTCAGCTTTAAGGGGCAAAAGCTGGCTAGGTGTTACCAAGCCCCACCAACTATCAAGATCAAGGTAACCCGTCTGCAAAATAATGGAACGAGTTTGGTAGTACCAGGGCGTATATGCGGACGGGATTGCGAAATGGTCCTTGATACAGGGTCTAGTCACACCATAGTGAGACCGAACATCGTCGCTCACTGCAGAATACAAAAGCCAGACCGAAATTACATCTTGGAGACAGCAAATGGAGAAGTCATATCAGTGAAAGGCAACCATCTAGCTAGAATAACCCTGGGGACAACCACTTTCCAACACAACATCCTAGTAGCAGATATAACTGATGATGTCATTCTTGGACTTGATGTAATGACTCAACATAATTTTATATTGGACCTTCCACGAAGACTATTGAAGACCGAAGATGAAGAAATCATCATGCAGTTTCCTGAAATAAGAAACCTTCCTATTAGAACTGTGAAAGCGCCAGCAGACATAGAACTTCCAGCAGGTTCAGAACTAGTAATTGAAGCTATTTGTAGCAGTCCTTCGGCAGCTGAAGAAACTGTAATTGTAGAACCAGAACCAGAGAGCAGTCTTTATAGGAAGGGCATATTAACTGGCAAGACATTAACAGAAAAGAAAAGCAATTTGGTATTGGTGAGAATGCTAAATCTAAAGGACTACCCACAACAGATCAAGAAAGGCGAACCTTTGGGAATTTGTCAAACAGTTGCATCGGTTTTCAGCAATATGGAATCATCAACAGCACCTCGAAATATTCAAAAATTACCCGAAGTTCTGCAGAGCCTTGTTAACCGATTCAAGTCCCCATTACGAGCCGATGAAGTCCAAAAATTGGAAGATTTGTTGAGGCGCTACCAGTCTTCTCTTTAACAGAGGATGACGTCGGAAGGACTAATCTTGTGCAGCACCGCATAAATACCGGCAATACCACTCCAATTAAACAAGCTCCACGACGTATCCCTTTAGCGAAGCAAGAAGAGGTATCGACGATGCTTAGAGACATGCAGCAACAGAGTCATTGAACCATCCCAGAGTCCATGGACTGCGCAGGTTGTTCTGGTAAAGAAGAAGGACGGCTCTACTAGATTTTGTGTGGATTATAGAAGACTAAACGATGTCACTAAAAAGGACAGTTATCCGTTGCCAAGAATAGATGATACCCTGGATACCCTGTCTGGATCCCAATGGTTTTCCACATTAGACCTGAAAAGTGGCTATTGGCAAGTGCAACTTCACCCAGATGATAAAGAGAAGACAGCATTTTCCATTGGAACAGGGTTGTGGCACTTCAACGTCATGCCATTTGGCCTCTGCAATGCACCAGCCACCTTTGAAAGACTTATGGAAACCATTCTGAGAGGAATGACCTGGAAAACTTGTCTCGTTTATCTTGACGACATAATAATACTCGGAAAGACTTTTAAGATCATTTGAAAAATGTCCAAGAAGTTTTTCAAAAGTTGAGAGAAGCCCGGCTCAAGCCAAGTCCCAAGAAGTGCATGCTCTTTCAAAAGGAAGTCAAGTATTTAGGACACATTATTTCGTCTAATGGAGTGAAGACTGACCCAGAGAAAACTGAAACCATCTGGAAATGGCCAGTACCGAAAGACAAACATGAATTAAGGAGTTTCCTGGGACTTTGCACCTACTATCGCAAGTTTGTGAGAAATTTCGCCGAGATTGCGAAACCCCTACATCGGCTCTGAAAACAATCAGCCATTCATCTGGACGGAACAATGTCAACAAGCTTTTCAAAGATTAAAAGAAGCTTTGTGTTCTTCTCCGATTCTGTCATATCCCAAGCCTGGAAAGACATTCATCGTGGACACAGACGCTAGTAACACTGGAATTGGAGGATATTATCACAAGTTGAAGACGGGCACGAAAAAGTGATTTCCTACTTTAGCAAGGTCCTCTCTAAGCAAGAAATGAACTACTGCGTAACCAGAAGAGAGTTGCTTGCCATAGTTAAAACTGTGGAGCATTTTCATAAGTATCTCTATGGTCAGCCGTTCGTCTTGAGGACCGATCATGCATCTTTGAAGTGGCTACTGCAGTTCAAGAATCCGGAAGGCCAAGTGGCAAGATGGCTTCAACGGTTGCAGGAGTACGACTTCAAAATCGAACACCGGAAAGGATCTAACCATCGAAATGCTGATGCCCTATCCAGAAGACCATGCCCTCCAAACTGTAAGCACTGTCTGCGACAAGAAATTAGAGAACAAGATGAGTTTCTTTGCCGAAGAATTAACATCCAAGGCCCAGATGATTGGGATAATAAAATCATCGCTAAAGAACAAAGTGAAGACCCGGATTTTGGACCAATTTTCCAATGGAAGATAAACAACATGGACAGACCCACCTGGCAGGACATTGCTGATAAGTCACCATCTCTAAAAAGTTACTGGGCGTTATGGAATTCTTTAGCCATCGAGAACGGCCTATTAAAAAGAGTCTGGGAGAGCCCAGACGGCAAAGAAAAGATTTATCAAACAATACTGCCCCAGAAAAGAATTCCAGAAGTTCTTCAAGCACTGCACAGTGGAGTCGGTGGTGGGCACTTTGGAATAAACAAAACTCTGAATAAAGTTAGAGAACGATTCTACTGGCTTGGCAGTCGGTCCGATGTGGAAGAATGGTGCCGACGTTGTGATACCTGCGCCTCTAGTAAGGGACCCAGGACTCGAAGCCGAGGACAGATGAAGCAGTACAATGTTGGAGCTCCATTCGAGAGAATAGCTATTGACATAGCTGGACCATTTCCTCGAAGCAGCAGTGGGAACCGTTATATTTTGGTAGTGATGGACTACTTCAGTAAATGGCCTGAAATATATCCCTTACCTAATCAAGAAGCTGTTACCGTAGCCGAAGCATTATTCGAAAATTGGATATGTCGTTATGGGGTGCCCAGAGATCCATTCCGACCAAGGACGAAATTTCGAGTCGGAAGTATTTCAGAACGTTTGTGAGCTGCTAGGCATTCACAAAACCAGAACTACACCTCTTCACCCGCAATCAGATGGAATGGTGGAAAGATTCAATCGCACCATCGAAAACTTCCTGAGAAAGGCCGTCAACGAGAAACAGACCAACTGGGATACCTGTCTTCCTCCATTCTTACTGGCTTACCGAGCAGCAATTCATGAGACCACGGGTAAAACACCAGCCAACGTGATTTTCGGCACAGAATTGCGGCTACCCATAGATCTAATTATGAATCGACCGCAACACGAGGAAAACTTAGATGATTATCTCAGCCATCTGAAAGATCGAATAAAGATGGTACATGAAGAAGTACGAGAGAAGATAAAAATAGAAAGCGACAGAATGAAGACCAGATACGACTTGCGTGCCAACAGCAGCGGGTTTCAAGAGCTTGAGAAAGTGTGGCTGTATAACCCAAAAAGAAGCAAGGGTAAATCTCGCTGCAGAAATCGTGGGAAGGCCCTTATACTGTCGTGTCACGATTGAATGACGTAGTTTACAGGATCAGAGGAATCCCCAATCCAAGATGAAGATTGTCCACATTGATCGTTTGACACCTTATCAAGAAGGCCATACGGACAATGGAGTAACCTGATCA
Source organism: Monochamus saltuarius (assembly GCA_025584915.1). NCBI lineage: Eukaryota > Metazoa > Arthropoda > Insecta > Coleoptera > Cerambycidae > Monochamus > Monochamus saltuarius. Next base: position 49,235,443 of record CM046721.1, on the reverse strand, counting down.
GGACGATCAGTTCTAAGGAGGGCAATGTTACGAAAGCTCACCTACCTTTTTAGATGGTTAATTATGTTCCTGTTTTCGTTAGAATTTATAATTGAAGCTCACCTACCTCGTTAGTTTGTAAATTACGTTTCTGTTCATGTTAGAATTTATAATTTTTGTGATGCCTTTATTTTGACGTTTTCCGGAATATTCCAGGCTATATTCTATTTGTTTCTCGACACGTTCTCAAAATCTCAGAAACTTCGAGAACTGTAAAAACCTATATAAGCAGATCATTCTCGGCCGCTGAGTCAGTTTGTATTCAGCAGCCAAACGCAAGTGACAAACGTCAAAGTAAAGCGTTGACAGTTGCGAAATTGTCGAAGAATATTTCTTGTATTATCAAGAGTGATAATAAAGATTGGTTGTCTACGTGACGTGTTTCAACGATAACCTAGTTTCGAGGTTACAATATATATAGAGAGAGAAAAACAAGTGAGGTATCGGGTTCTTGTCCAAGATTTTTTGAAAAAGTGTAACCACTGATGTTTTGGTAAAAAGTGAAGTACTATATCGCTTTTCAGATAAGACAAAAAAGTTCCAATCGCTACTAAAACCACGCGCACGAGTATAATGAGTTGAAGATGAAGTTAATTTCATTTAAAGTTTATATAAAATAAATTTACTGTTTATTGAAAACAGGTTTTTTTATATTTTTCTTTATTTTCATATACAAAAAATCTGTTTGTGCAGCAATCAAAATGCTTTTTGTCCACTAGAGACATGCAAATAGCATTTTGTCCAGCTCTTCTTTTTTAATAAAGTAACTATTTTTGCTTTTTTCTGTGTGCGAATCTAGAAATAACTTTTGCTATTTTTTCTTGGGTTTTTAGCACAAACCGCAATTCAGTAACTAAAACACAAGTTCCTCAAAATTTACAATTTTGGAGAAACTACGTTTTGCACGTCTGCTCCTCATTTGTGAATTGTTTTTGGAAGAAAAAAACCACATTTTAAATTTTCCAAAAATACGAAATATATAAACTAAATTTGCTTAGGTAATACTAAATATTTATTGCAAAAAATTATTTACTATTTTTGATGGTTGTAGAAGCTATTGTGTAAACTTGAAGGTAATGGTAATTATCCACATATACAAGCTGAAATCATATATTTCCCATATATTTTAGTTTGTATAATACAGCTACAGTTAAATGTTAAAAAATACGTATTTTGAAAGATTTCTGTAGAGCTCAAAAAAAACCCCGAGACACTAGACAATTACAAGACGAAAAGATCCAAGTCTTAGAAGCTCTAGAATATATCATGCACACCATAAAGGAATATCATTCTTCGATAATTCGTTCAATAACAAACCAAGAAAATATTATGTGGTAAGGCATGTTATCTGATTATACAGGGTGTTACGTTACAGTACTACGGTAATATACTCTTAAAATCAGGATATTCATATTTGCACTTAAAAGAATACGTTTTGAAATTAAATAAATATGGAAAACTAATAGTACCTAATACTGAAAGTGTCTATCTAATTCATATTGTTATAATTTACCTTATTCCTTTCCAGTTCATTCACATTTTACTGAATCAATTAAATGAAATGAATTATCTTTTATAGAAGAGTTTCCACAAATTTTATTTGATTTATTTTTCTACTTCTTTGTAATATGTATGAAAAATCGTTTAGCGTAACCATATCTTTACGTTTTGTGTTTTGTCGATATTATGAATTTAGATGTATATCTGGTTGGGAGCAGTTATTTTTATATCACCGCTGAAACTCCTTAAGAAAACAATATTATGTTTACCTCTGATATATCCTTAATGCGAAATGTCATTTGAAGATAGATTGATGACGAGAACATATTTTCGTAAAGAATTAAGCATTATCAATCATCCCACGTAAAACGAGAAAAGGAAAGTTTTGTAAGAGTTTTTAATAAAAGTGTTTTCTACAGCATTTATTAAAGTATTATTTCATTAACTACATTTAGTCTATGAGTTCATTTATTGATCAACTGCTAATTTAAAACTACACATAACGTCAAAAGTCTTGGACCCTCTGTATATAAAATGATTTCATTAAACCTAAAGGTTTTTCTTAATGTAGTAAAAAAGTACATGTACTTAGGGGACAAAAAAAAAAACAATAAAAAATTGCACACAATGGACCTTTTCTTTATTACCAATGCTTTTGCAAATTTGGTCAATTTGGCAGTGTATTCAGCCAAGTGTTCCTTTGATTCTTTGTACATTATAATGTACTAATGTAATGCCAGGACGTGAAATTTCTGCATTTACCCGAGCAAGAATGACTGTTTTACATAATGCAGGACATTCTAATCATCAGATATCGAATATGTTGGGCGTTCCTAGATCATCTGTTGTACGAATAGTACACAGATATGAAGAATTTTATACAGTGTAAACCAGACCACGTAGTGATCGAAGCAGAACATATCAATACATTAGATTGGCCAATCAACTCTCCTGACATGAATCCTATTGAAAACATGTGGGATGTCGTTGTTAGAGCCATTCATAATCATATGCTTCCACCTCAGACTGCAGATGAGTTGTGGCGGCAGAAGAGGAATGGAGCAATATTCCGCAAGAGATAGTTAACCGCTTGATTATCTCAATGCACGTATGTGTCAATATGCTATTGGAACGTGGTGGAGGTCATACCAACTATTAGTCAAGTGGAGAACTTGCTTTGTTACTTCTTTTTGATTTAATAAATTTTGTCAAAAATGTGACACATTTGCTGGCTTTTAATTATCTAAGTACTCAGTTTATCGAACATATTCTTTTTACAAAAAAAAAGATTTAGAAAACGATATACTTTTATAAATGTATTTGGTTTTTCTGACAAAAAGATTTCTTTAACAAGAATGAGGGGGGGTCCAAAACTGTTGACGTTGTGTGTAGATAAAAGGTATATAAAAGAAAATGTTATGTACAGAGTTATCTATTATTATTCTTGTTGGAAATATTGTTGTTTGGTCTTGTCGCTACCTCTAGCGGCCATTCGCTACTCCATCCTGGATTAACATCCGCAGACACGAAGCTTTCTACATGACAGTAGAAAACCATTAATAGCTAGCCACTTCTATCGCGATTCGGCGATAACGATATGTTGCAAATACGGAATTCCAGGAAACAACTAAGGTTTCCAGGTGTAATTCAATGCTGGTTGGGGCATTAGCCCGCAAAGTAGTTGTTTCCTGTAATTCCGTATTTGAAAACAAGAAATATTGCTACGTCAAGAAATATTGGAAATATAAGAAAGGGTAATATTAAAGTTAACATTGTTGAAAATATAAATATTGAATTTCCATTATTTCCGTTATTTATAAATCAAAGTTTATTGAACCTAGGTCCTAGTCCGTTTTTAGAAATAAGCATGTCGAATAAGGATTTATACATGTGTGCATAGGCACACCTATGCTATGCTAATATAAGACATAAAAATGATATTTATATACCATTTTTGGAGTACTCACTTTCGTTAAAGTCTCCAGATTCATTAGGTCTTAGAATTTATAATAATTTGCCCAATAAAATCAAAATAAGCGATAACTTATTTAAAAAAGTTTTTAATTGAAAAATGTTTTATAATTTATCTGAATTTTCTACATTGTAAATAATTATTTTGTGTATCGCACATGTACGTGTTATATGTATATAAGTGTATGTATGCATATTTGTATTTGTTTTTAGCGTTAGTTTTAGTGTGTAGGTTTATTTGTGACAATTGCCATATATTATTTGTAATATCTTTGGGTAAAATAAATGATTCTGATTCTGACATCATTACTTATTTTAACTTTTATATTTATCTATTTTTCATTATGGTTTATTTGTTAGCTGAAATAGTTTGCATTATTTTTTTTTATGAAACAAAATGAATGTGCTAGAGAAACTGCTCGAATTTTCAATGAGTTGCATCCTGATTACCAAACAAGTCATACATACGTGTGTCAGATTGTTAAGAAATTTCGAGGAACTAGGTCCGTAGTAAATCTCAAGAAAGACAATCCTGCTAACGAATTAATGGAAGTGGAAATTTTGGGCGAACTGACAATGAATCCATATCAAACCGATCCTTTGATACTGACTGAATCCTTAAAAAATAAAAAAATCATTATTCGTTTAAAAAAACACTGAAATATAAAATCTGTATCGGTTTTATTCTACATTCAAGGATGTTAGTGGTGTTCAGGGTGATTTTTACATTCTAGTCACCGTGAGTGATGTTAGGTTGAATCTTCTACTTCTTCTTCGAAAATGTTTTGATTGAGTTGCACAGATTATAAGTTGGAAACGTCAACACATTGGAATCAGTAGCCAACAAGTTTGCTGTATCAGAATACTTAACAGCGTAGAAAATCAGACCATCAGCGCCAATACATCAGTATTCTGATCAGAGCAAAAATAGAATTTTTTCCTTGCCATGCATATTTTTGGGAATATTAATATTTGAGTTTACAAAGAGTAGGTAATGATTTAAATTAGCAGTGAATACTTAAAAAATAAAGATCTTTATCTATCCTTAGTGTTACAGTATCATTTTATGTGCCTTAATCTCAGGGTTGTTAACAAACAAAAAAATCGCAATCCAATAAATACTATATGATGCTATGGGGCACAACATGTAGCCTGGTTAGCTATTTCTAGTTTCATTAATTAAAGAATAAGAATACATATACAAACAAAACCAAAAGGGCAGTGTCTTTCTAAGATTTTAAGGCTAATTATTTAAGATTTTGTGAAATAGGACGCCATGTGATTTGAACTGGCCCCCTTGCATTACTTGAGGTCTCAAAAACCACAAAATAGTTCCCTGAAATAAAAACTAACAATTTTCATTTTTCTTATTTGGTTTGTTCTCTTAAAATGCGAGTGGAAAGGAAAGATTCAAATATACAACTTCAAGAGAGAGGATCGGTATATTATGTTAAATATTAGCAAACAAGTTTAAGCCAAATTTACTAGTAGATACATATCTAACAAAAAAAAATGATGACTAAAAAAACGTTAATATATATTATTTAACAAGAAAAATTGCAGAATTTGCACAACTTTCACTTATCTGACCAACATCAAGAGTAAACACGGAAGGTCCAGCTGAGTCAAGGGTAGGTGAAACCCAACTCGAGGGTTGAAAGCAACGTGTTCCTCCACGTGGTGAAGGACTGTGGAAGAAAATGGCAGATCCTGAACTCCCATCGGTTGGTATGGTAGAAGTGGTCCTCAAGAGAGGTTACGTAGCACCTGAACTAGGCGTTATTTGCGGGGAGGACAAAACTCCGTAAAAAAATCTTAGAAATGCAAAGAAAATGAGTTAAGTAACGTTCAAGAACATGCAGGGTAAACTAGAAAATTACTATGAAGTATCTACCTCCTTTATAGAGGGTTTTCTTGAGATAGAAGGTGGTAGAACGATATTCTCCTAGATGGTATCGTAGAAGAAGCAAACTTCTTTCTGGAAAATTCTACAGCAGCAACTGCAAGTGGAGTGGATGACACAAAAATACCATTAAGGCTATACTTGTGGTAAATCAATAACCTACACTAAAAGCAAATAATTTGGCACAAGATCACTTCGAATCCCAATAAGGGTGGTTCCAATTACCGCAAAAGGTTTTATTCAGTCTGTCGCACACCACTTAAAAGCAGTAAAACTAACTGATTTTTTTACCAAAATACTCAAAGCTGTTTAAAAAACATTTGGAGGGAAATAAAAGGGGTACCAATATAAAAGAAAATTAACTATTAAATTAGAAATACCACCCTACTAACGGAAGCATTATCCGCACCCAAAGGTGGGAATTAAGAGAATTAATTAATAATAAATAACGGGCTTAAGAGAGTTGAAATTTGTTGAAGATGAAGATAGTATTGTAGAAATCTGACAGGCAATTTTAAAATATATAGAAACTTGTCTTATCGAATACATCTTTTTGCTTTGCAGCTTTTAATAGTCGCGCGGCGCCCATAAATAGCGAACTAGACGTAAAAGGAGCAAGATTAGCTGGTCTAAGTTTCAAAAAATTTAATTGGTTTATAATTTCTGGACAGTCAACCCTGTTATGCAAAAGAGCGTGTAAAGATTTTAAAGTATGAAAGTGTCTTCTGAACTGAAGAATGTCAATGTGAAATCGGGCCAGCAAAAGTTTGTAGTCGCTTCCACATTAACGGTATCTACGTTCTATCCGCAAGGCTAAAAACTATAATTTTTTTCTGTACAGTGAATTGCATGTATGTAAGTATTGTACAAAACAGCTCAAACCAATGAACAATACTCAAGTTTAGAGCGAACATATGTGTTAAATAATTTAAATAGCACAGCATTATCATGAAAATCATGACCTTGTCTTATCACAAAGCCCAATGCTCTGAGACTTGAAGAAACCAAATGCTGAATATGACTACTAAAAGTTGTCAAAGTAAGCCCCCAGATACATTTAGCTATATTTAAATTTAAATGATTGAATTTGCACCATTCTACAACCCTATTCAACTGAAGTTGAATGCAATCATCAATACTTAACACAGAGGAAAATATTTTTAAATCATCTGCATACCTATAACAATTTGTGGCAACAAAAAAGAAGGGGGCCCAGATTAGAATCCTGGGATACCCCAGAAGTAATAAGATAATAATTAGAAGTAAATCCATTGTAGGTAGGTAACATATTGCAGGTAACTGGATAATTATAATTCAAATAGCTCAATCAGAAGGCCACAAAACCCATAAGCCTCAAGCTTATGTAAAAGTAAAGCGTGTCTATGTGGTCAAATGCCTTTAAAAAATCGATATACGAGTATATCACATCCACTTATAATGTTGGAGAGGTACTTAGTGAAACTGATGACATTTGGTATGGTTGTCTTTTCTATTAATCCACCTTGTTCATGTGAATTAATATTCTTAAAGAGAGGGTAGATGCGATTATATAACGACATTTCGAAAACCTTTGGAAAATTACAGTAAAGTAATGAGTTTATAGTTTTTGATATCGGAGGTATCACCACTTTTGAGTATCGGGCATACACTTGCAACTTTCCAGGTGTTAGGAAAAAATCCAGCTTTAACACTGTATCTTTTACGATGGGTATTTTACATAAACCGATGTCTTATTTGCTTACCAGTATGTACCAAAAATGATAAGCGGTGAACACTGGAAGTATCAACAGGCAAACTTATATTAAATTCTGAAAACTTTGATAAAAACTACCAAAAGAGTCGGGATGGAGACATTCTATACGATTTCCAGTCCAGACCGTAAAATATAAAATTAACAAATAAATTTATTAAAGCAAACTAAGACATTACAACATGATTTGCTATTTTTTTTAACTTTAACGCCCTTTCATTCAAAACCACAAATTAGGTAATTTTTAGCTGAATTTAATTATTTCTACCCATCAGCTACACGCAAGTTAAAATACTTCATTATCATATTCCGGCTTATGCATGAAGTTTAATTAAAAATTGAATATTTATTCCCGCAAAGTTGAAATGAAATTTCTGTCATTAGTCTGTACAGTAACTTTTTAACGATAGAACATAAAAACATGACTTCGTTGGTAAGTAGGGTTGGTAACAGTTTCTAAATTTAGACCTGAAGTGATTTGCTCCCCAATACGTTCTTCACAAAATGAGTTTATAAACAACTTCATAAAGGGATAAGTCAATAATTCCAGTAGACACATTTTTAAAAAGATTGACCTGTGAAAACAGCTGCCAAGTAATTACAAACGAATAAAAATTATTATCTACTGTATAGTTGGTAATAGGGAATAATAAATATATCTAATATAGATTTAAACAAATCACCACTATGATCTCATATAACTATAACAAAAATTGCTTTGATTATTTTTTGGAAATTTTTTTAAGAATAGAATAATTGTTACGTACTATTGAAGTGTTTAAGTATCTGATAACATATTTCAGTCAATTAATATACAGGGTTAACTATGACTAAGTACAAATATTTTAAGAGGGGATAGAAAAAAATAAGAATTAACGGAATTTCCTTTCAAAAAATTTCCATACTTATTTATAAAGCGAAAACAATTTTTTCGATATTATATTAAATCCTTATTTAACGCCGCCAATACGAGAATCAGAGTAGGCAACCGGCAAGCAACCGTCATGCAACAGTCGGCAGTCGGTCCAGTCGAGTTGGTGTCGCTGTCATATTATAATTTAATTCCTGTGTTTACGTTGTCGTTTTGTGTTCTTCTTCAGTTATTAGTGCCTTATTTTAATTTTTAACGTTTTATAGTTAATAAATATAGGAATATGTGTCGGGTACAGATATTTTCCCACAATATAGTTCGCCTGTTTGTTTTTCTAGGACATGGGACAAGACTGCCGGGGGTTTTAAAAGTTTTCTGTTATCTATTAGAACCTACCTACTCATTCCTTTCTTCGATTTTGTTATAATCCATAGGCATTTTATCTAACTGTACCTACGGGAAGTGTGTTTATCGATAGTCAGTGAAAATATAGTTTTACCAATTTGTAACCAAATAATGAAACAAGAATGCAAAATACTGGAGCTAACTGGATTAACTGTTACCTACCTATCATGTATTATTACTAATAAGAATGTTAATTTTTGTCGTTTCTGCATTTAGAAACACTGCAAACGACCGCATGGTAGTAGTACATTGTTGACAGATGTAAAGTCAACTATGGATCTAAGCCATAAGCCATCTCAGTCGATACTTATCATAGGCGCCGACTTTCCGTAGGAAAAAGGGTTTTTCCCCATTTTTTTAGTTTCGAGCTAACATTCTGGAATAACTTTTTTATTGTCTTTTAGGACTCCCTGAGCACGTGGTTAAAATTTTTGTACTTAGTCATAGTTAACCCTGTAGATTTATATAGCGTAAATAGCTATAAGAACAACAATTTTGTTGACTCTTTGTCCAAAAGTTTAACGCCAATACAATAAAACGACTTTATGGTACAATTAATTTAAAGAAACAATGCAATTTTATTCATTCAATGACATGCTATTTTAAAAGGGGGTTACTTTACTGAACATTCAAAGTATTTTCTCAAGATTAGTCAGTTCTAAAGTGACAACCAAATTAAACTATACTCGAGTCCCAAAATAGTAGAGTGTGACTTATTTACAATACTTAGATGAGTACAAGAGGTGAGGGATGCAGGGGATAAGATTTCGTAGGAGTGCCACTTGAGAAATGTTTAAAGAACACAAAATTACCAAAAATAAGTTGACGTTGAGTGAAGTTAGCACTTTAATAGTTTAGTTTAAAACATTTATACTCACCCATAGAATGTCTACTTGATGCGCATTTCGTGGATATCACCCTTTAACACATACTACATTGCCCTATTTACAATACACACTCAAAACTGTCTGAAATGTTTGACTAGCTCCGTTTTACGTCTCATTTGCCGAAAGTACATCAACAACTGATAGTTTTGGACGGTTCGGAATCGATTCTTACTACGGTCGGAACAAACCTAATACTACATTATCACTATAACGCTCACATGTTAAATCCATGTTCCATATGTGGCAAAACAATACCACACCTTTGCCATCGTATGGCTTTCATTAATACATTTCGTTGGCATCCTTCAACTCAGATTTCGCCCTTCTAACAAATAGTTACTTCGCCATATCACCAAATCTTCTTTATCTAACAGCAAACCCACTCTTTCAATTTCATCTTCTAAACGCATAATTTTTAAACATTTCTAGATATTCTAGAGTTTCATCCTGTGAGATAGACCAGAATTTTTATTGTTAGAAGCTCATATCTAAAATACCATCCAATAATTATTGGTTTACGAATGGTATATTTTGTATTGTCTGAAGCTATTTATTTGTGTCATAATTTTAGTTTTTCTTTAGTTTTGTTGGGTTTTTGCCACACTTCTGAAAAAATAATAAAGATTAATTAAATAAGCCCTTGCGCCAAACGGAACAGTCAAGGGTTATTTTCGAAACTAAGTTTGCCTAACCAAAAAATCTCACCCTGAAAAAGCAGATAAGTAAAAAAATAACAAAAATCACATCACTATCGCGCAATTCCGTGTTATTGGAATTATCAAGCAAGAAATCCAGATTGATACCAAACTGTCAAAAATGTTCCTTCAGCTGCTTACTGCACGATGTTTACTGAAAAAAAAAACTGATCAAATAGTTGTGACAATTTGAAACCATCCAGACCTAATATTTTAAATAATATATTTAATAGACATCTTCATTTTTAATCTTATGATATAAGATTGAGATATCATAATTTATTAATATTATCGTCTAGTAAATTGATCAATTATTCATTATAATTATAAATTATTTGATTACAAAATCGATTGTAACTACACCATTGGCAATTTCTACTTTAATATTAAACAGCAATTAACTAGATCAACTGATCTGTTTCACATGAGGCTCGGTTCTACAAATTATTTACTTAATTCTCCAATTACTTTGATTCAAAATATATACAATGAGTATTTTGATGGAAGATTTGTTTTATAGATTCTTAAATCAAGTGAGAAATGATGCCATATTTCTTTTATGTAGTTTATTTATCTATCTTTTGTTTAGTTATTAGTTATTTGTCATCTACTTTAGTTGTTAGAATTAGTTTAGTTTATAATGTTGTTAATTTAAGTATGAGCAGTGTCTACACACAGTTTTTATGTGTAACCCTATTATTGGAATTTCTGTAAGAATTATGTTGGGTTTCCTTAACTGTTTAAATAAATAAAACATATTTTCTTATTTTAACCTGTACCTACTATCATCTCTTGAAGTCCGTTACACTATTCTGAATATTAGTTAACATAAAATACTTAATATTGGAACAAATTTTGTAGGTATTGTAGTTGTTAATGTTAGTGACCTTTACAAAATCTAACTTACCAAAAATAAATTCTCCAATCTCGACCTCGACTCATAGGCAATTTTTTGAGTAAATTGCTACTAACACATTAAATCAAAGAAAAGAATTCTTAAGATAAGCGATATCCGTACTTCTCTTGGTAGGAAAATTTATTGCTCTTGTCCTGTGAAAACAACTGATTTTATATGTCTAATATATATTAGGTCATCGTTCTATAAATTCCATAAAAATAAAAAGCGAATTCTATCAGTAAACTCGGCTTCAATTAATCAATATTTATTACCCTTTTTCGGAGCTTCCCCACAGTAAAAATTATAAAAATAATATTCTTTATCATACTTAAACTACTATATTCGCAGAAAATTTTAGACAGACCCATAAAGTTTTTCATAATAGTATATTATGTATGTACAGGGTATTACATTTATAATAAAAAAATACACCAACTTTAGTCTAAAAAATGTTTTTAAAATTATTATTGCCCATAATTTTGACACAGGTAAATGTTGTAATCTCTATGTTGGGTTAGCGTAGAAACACGTCACGTAGACAAACACATTTTATTGTCACTCTGGATTATATAAGAAGTATCCTTCAAACAAATTTCACAATTATCAACGCTTTACTTTGACGTTTTTGTCACTCGCTTCTCAAGATAAACTGACGGCGAAACCGATCTGCTTATATAGGTTTTTAGAGTTCTCGAAGTTTCTGCGATCTCGAGAACGTGTCGAGAAAATAAAACATAGCCTGAAATATTCCGGAAAACGTCAATATAAAGGTATTACAAAAATTATAAATTCTAACGCAAACAGGAACATAATTAACAAAATAAAAAGTAGGTGAGCTTCCGCAACATTGCCCCCCTCTTAGCACTGATCGTCAGGTTACTCCACTATAGAACCTTCTTTACTTAACGTGCAAGTACTACAATGTCGACACCATTCTTCTACATCGGTACGACTTCCAAGCCAATAAAATCGTTCTCTGACTTTATTAAAAGTTTTATTTCTTCCTAAATGCACGCCACCTATACGACTATGAAGAGCTTCGAGAACTTCTGGCACCCTTTTTCGGGGTAATACAGTTTGGTAAATACTTTCTTTACCATTAGGACTTTCTAGTACTCTTTTCAATACGCCATTCTGTATTACTAAAGAATCCCATAGGGTCCAGTAATTTTTTAAAGACGATGATCTGTTAGAAAAGCCACTCCAGTTAGGTATATCCAAGTTTTTAATTTTTCACTGGTATATAGATCCGAAGTCTGAATCTTCACTCTTTCTTTAGCAAGAGGTCTATTATCCCATTCATTTGGGCTCTGCAACTTAGTTCTTTGGCACAAAAGTTTGTCCTTTTCTCTCACTTCATTCAGTCCAGTTGTTAAAGTTGCTATATGCTACTTTGTGCTTCCTCTTCCACTGATGATTTTGCTCTTTCTGTTTCTTCCAACCGAGTTTCTAACATGTTTTTATCAGTATTTAACTTCCGCAACAACTGATCTTTATGTTTTAATTTTTTCGACAGTTCCTTTTCTTTAACCACTTTTTGTTTCATTTGATTCTGAATTAATTTTATCTGCTTGAAGAGTTAGTAGCTTCCAATGTTTTTTTCTGGTTATTCAGATCAGTTACGGTTTTTTTCTCCTTCTTCAGGTCCTGTCTCAATTTAAATAATTGATTCTTCTGTGTCTCAAAATTAAACTCAGTACTGGCTGGACTCTTTTGCTGCTTATTCTCCAGTTGTCAGGCTCTTCTCGATTTCGGCTGAAAATATTCCTGAGATGTCTCTTTGCTCCACAGTTCCAACACAGAATGGGTCTTCGTCTACTGTATACTGTAGAGTCGATACAAACTTTTTCTTTGTGATAGTTGTCCAAAAATTGTCTTAAGTTCTTCATCAGTCCTTCGTCATCCTCTTTCGATTCACGCTGTTCTTCTGTCCTAAATCTTAATTGTCTTATTCTGCCTTGACTACTTCTGGAAGCCTGCCGTGCGGCTTCAATTTCTAGCGCCTGGGCCAAAGCTTCAGATATATTTTTATGTTTGGCCAACCTTAACGCTTGCCCGATCTCAGAGTCTCGCAGACCATCAATGAAGCTACTCACTGCTAACTGTTCTTGGAATTCTGTCGGTGCGGTGGGGTAGGCTAACTTCACCATACGTGCTATATCTGCCTCAAATTGCTGCAGATTTTCTTCGAAGCGTTGTCTTCGGCCTTTTAATTGTACCTGGTAAAGCTGTTGTAGATGAGCATCGCCATAATTCATTTCTAAAGCACTCTCCAGCGTTTAATAGTCTTTTTATTTATCCTCAGCTAGCGTTCTTAATATCTCCATAGCTTCACCTCGTAGAACCACTATTAGTAGTAGGTAGCTTTTTCTCCTTCTGACCAGTTGTTTGCCAAGGCACTTGCTTTAAAATTTTTAAGGTAAGTACTCCATGACACCTTTCCATCAAATGTTGGTGGCTTAACCCTTGACGATAGAAGATAACTACTCTCACTTTTAATGGGCTCCTTCGCGGACAACTAAGATTTCAGATTTGAGACTTCACTTTGTAACTTGGTCATATTTTCTTCTACTACCTGGACCTTATCTTGTACCTCACTTCTTAATTGATTAATTTCCTTTTCAACAGTTTCCTCAAATTCATTGGGTTTAACTTTAATTGCCTCTTCTATTGTTTTCTTGTAAACTGGTTTTCATTTCATTTCTTAACTCTTGATTATTTTTCATTTATTCTAAACTACTCTTCAGTTTCTCTTGACTGTTCTTCACTTCCTTTTTTAAATTGTCCATCATTTCGTCTTGGCTAGTCTTCATTTCATCCTGGCTGGTTTTCATTTTCTTTTTTAAATTTTCTCCCATTTCGTCTTGACTCTTCTTCATTTCTTTCACTGCCACCATGCGAACTCGAAAACTAGAACCAATCTTGACACACGGATTGAAAATCTCAGTTCAGGGCATCAAATAACGTTAATAATCGTTCTCATCTGCTCAGGTCCAAAAGTTGACCCGAATTTGTAAACTTGTGTACCTAATTATTGTTATAGCAACCATAATTTTTAATTAATATTTAGACTATTTTGATTGAAACATGAAATTATATCATTTAAAATGCTTGTAACGTCTAAACAAAAACGAATCGGACCTAATTATGTTCATATAAGAAAAAAACCTTTGACATTAACCCAGCTACCATATGCTAAAATTTGTAATAAAGCTTGTGGAACACCCTGTATATTAATTTTTATGGCGCCATATTCGTCATTTAACTTTTATTTTACTTGGATCGTGATCTTAAGAAATGGAAGCTCTGTATTATAGCCGTACCACACGTTACTCAAAAATGGGCAAGTATTTTTGTTTTCGTAACAATTCAAATTCGTCGATTGCGACTAGCAGATTTACTTTTACTATAAGTTTGTTCAATGGGATCCGTAGCGCGACTTGTCACATACACGAAGAAGTTTTATCGGCTATCTTGTCACGCGAACAATCAAATCAATCGATTTATGCGTTGGCGTACGGCCTACTATTAACATAAAAGATGTATTTATTAGAAAAGGTATCATTGAATGCACCAAGATTTCTTAGTGGTAGACTGTAAATGTGTATGCCCATGATTTATGTTAGTAATGACTTAGAACATAATTCTAAAGATTTTACCTTCGAAGGCTTTATTTTCAAGGATATATTGCTGAAAAGCTTAACAATTTGTAAATTGGAGTATTGCCATAAGATCTCTGATGTAACGGCATGGCTAAGAGATAATTGTATAGGGACCTATTAAAAGCATCCCTAAATCAAGAAACAGCTATGGGTCTTCCATAAATAGAACGGTATATCGGCATTTACGAGTAAATTGGACACCCACCTTCTAGTAAGAACCCAAACTTCTCCAACTAAACAAACCAAGCCAATTTGGAGACCATAAAATTCAGTTTACGCCTACTACAGTATGCTTACATATATACATATAGAATACACATAAAGCCTATTGAAAAACACACTTCAAAAAAATTAATATTTTCATTCCGGGTATTATTGATTACTTTTATAATATGAGAATGCGTGAACATTTTTAATTTTGAATGCAGCAACATACAGTATGTTTACGATTAGGGTGAAAAAGGGGGGAAACATTTTTGTTATGCTTTTTATGAGAAAAACAAATTCTAGATTAAAATTTTTGCTCATGCTTAAAATACGGTTGGCATGGAAAACTAAAAAATATAAAAAAACATTGGTAATAAGAATATTTGTTTAGAATTGAAAATTGCTATAATTTCGAATTTTACATAAAGTCAAAGGTAGCGCGGACTTTTAAATATTTTATTTATACTTTTTAATATCACACAATATCATACACAAGTTACTAGTACATTAATCAGTAAAGCATTAAGCAATCCTTATGCATTTGAACTCTTTAGATAAACTAAATAATATTTGCAAATATGTAGGTATTGAATTATAGTCCATATTACATTTATAAAAAGTCTGTAATTCCATCGTAAATTTCATACACTATAATTTGTATTGATTTACATATTGTAATTTTTATGTTGGAATTGAAAAATATATATACATATTTATATGACTGAATGCCAGTTTCTAAAAAATTTAAAATAATGAACAATATGCACATGTTAAAGAAATATATATAGTAAACAGTTCATTAATCAGTTCAAATATTCTTAATTTGTTTAACCTAAAAAGTTGCTCGGGTTTAAAAATTCTACTTTTAAAATGTACAAAAACACAGGTTAAAGTAATATAATATGCAGGATGCCTCTTACTAACAACTTATTAGAAATATAGTAGATTTTATTATTAGAATTCAATAATAAATACACTATATGAGTTAAGAAATATACAAACAGCTACATTTTTATTTCTAAATAGTTGAGAAGGCCTTGTCAGGAACACAATGATAAAAATTAGTGGAAATATTTAATTTACATTATACATACAGGGTGAGTCAGTCATAATGTCATTAATTTTAACCACGTATTCGGAAGGCCTAATAAAGGCAGAAAATCTAAAAAAAAATTTTTACTCAACCTTTAAAAAATAAACAAATCACCCTATAAAAATCGGTAACACGACGCTCCTGGTACGCTACAAACTTTCTGATGTCGCAGCCATATGATAATCTAATGTCGATGGAAAAACATCGTTGCCACATCATGTTTACATACATAATGTCGTTTAACAGTTCAGCGTGCGTGTTATTTGTCACCATTTAGTCGCACTTTCCGCATTTCCCGCATTTCTTTCCCCTCAAATTTAGAGATCACACCACACATTTGGAGGGGGGATGGAGAGAATACGAGCAGTAGTTTGTTTATTTCGGTAGTGTATTGGTCGTAAATTCACATCACAATGCCTAATTTTACTAATTTAGAATATGCGGAAATGCTAGTTTTATATGGGGAATGTTTACGAAATGCGAATGCCGCTGCTGCCGAATACCGGAGAATCGGCTTCATCTAAGTGCGCGAACTTTTGTCCAAGTGTTTCAACGTATTCGCGCCGAGAACTTGCTGGGCATCCTCAAAATGACTTAAATGTAATAGATGCTGTTTTAAATTTAATTGAGGAGCAACCTACAATTTCTACAAGAATCATTTCAAGGCGATTGGAGATATCCCAAAGCAAGGTCTGCAGAATATTACGAGAAAACTCCTGCACCCGTATCATTTTCAGAAAGTTTAATCTTTAGAACCTGCTGATTTCCCCAGTCGTATTGAATTTTGCAATTTGTTATAAAATCGAATTGCTGCTGACCCAAAGTTTATTAATAACGTGCTATGGACGGATGAGTGTAGCTTTACTCGAAGTGGAATTTTAAATAGGTTAGTACCATATTACTTAAAAAGCAATACATTTCTAGGCTAGATGTATGTAACTACAAACTGAATAATTAATTATTATACTTACGACTAATACTACAAATTCATATTCAATTGTAAAACGTAGTGAAAACGTAATATCAAAATTGTTAAAACTAAATAACCTAACATTCGAAAACATTTATTTATTATATACATTTGTTTTATTAACAAATAAATCAATATTTAAGAAAATTCATTCATGTATCTAGATAAAAAAAGTTAGTTTTACTCCTTGTCGTTAAATAACAGTACAAAAACTAGATAACTAGGTTATTGACCTAATAATACGGTAGATCAGATTTACTCTCGATAATTTTTTATGAGCATCAGATCAGAGGCGTGCTCTTTCGGTCTTGGACAGTGTTTTGTCGACAACACAAGGGTTTTTTATTACTTTGTATTTAAACACGGGACACTTTTCAGCTTCTCTTAATAATTTACCTACCCATTGGGTATACGTTTTTTATGTAATGTACCTAAATGGTTTAATACACAGTTTATTATTAGATACGTTGGAGTTTTGTAATTTCAATATTAAATATTTTTTAAACATTGAACATTAACATTTTAAATTATTATTGGCTGAACTAAGCAAGAAATAATATGAGATTCTAAAATAGTCAGTACTATCGTTTATTTATGATGTCTAATGCCTAGGTAGGTAGGTACTAGAAAAATATTTCAACTTGGCAACATTGCATCGGGTCCACATCGAGTTGAACTGTGAGCTGTAACTGACCAAGGCTGTGAACAACGGTCAGTGACAGTCTGAAAAGGGGGTTTAAATAATGATTTGAAAATATTTTTTTTCGGGGTAAATATGCATTTAGATTTTTTTTTAATCGCTTATTCGCATTATACTCATTATTCCCTATCTCCTCTTAAAATTAATGACACTATGATTGACTCACCCTGTATAATAAATTGAGTAAAAGTAAGGGGTATGTAGTGTAGTATTCGCACCAAATTTGGGATTATTTCCTCCTCCGTCTTTTTACACATTACTCTTTAACCTCTAACCTAATACGTCTTAGATGTGTTGAATTGTATTAGACAAAGATGCACGGTTCATTAATAAGGACGTTTTGTGGAATATTCGGAAAAGAGTAAGTCTCTTCGTATATCAAAATGTTTCAATAAACAATTCAATTTATTTAAACATAATTTACTTGGGAAACAGTTCTTTTTTGGTGCAATGTTTTCTTTTTATCAATAATAAATTGATTTATTTGGTATGAAAATTTAATTTTTTGACGGGTATTTAAATGAAATAAAAAGTTATTGCATTTGAACATCTTATGAAAACTTAATTTAAAAAAGTTATAATTTTTTAATATTTTTTTTCACTTGTCTAAACAATTTGTTTAAATCTATATAAAATAGCACTTTAAAATAAAAAAAATGTTTTTTGATTGAAATTATGTGCATATCAAATCAAATATTGCGTTTATTTGATTCAAAATTATTATTGAGGGATGTGGAAAAGGAAAATATGTAATATTTTCTTTTTGTAAAGTTTTTAAATGAAGTTTTATTAAGTTATATAATTTTTTGAAAAACTGTAAATGAAAAAAAATCAATTTCCTAATATAGACGTATCTTTGCAAGAAGCATTTGTTTGAAAGAAAAAAATCGAATTGTTCTCTCGAAGCAAAAATTGTCAATAGGTGGCCGCCAGATGTCGCTATGCTGTATTTCACATACTCAGGTATGTCGGATTATGAACAGCCAGAGCTAATCGTCAGTTACCTAACTCACCCCTCACCTATATGTTGAGAATTTGCTATTTGCTATATATTTTTCAATTCAATTCCGGTCGAGGCATTAGCTCGCTGTTGTATCTTGAACGCATGAGCAATAAATTGCTGCCTTAAATAAATAGTTGCTTAATTAAAAAAAAATCGTTGAAATGCACAAACATTGTTTTACCAGAGAATATAATTAAATCAACCAACCAATAGTGGAAACTGCTTGCCTTATATACACAAGATAACTGTATTTAACAAATAATTTATTTCCATGAAACAAAAATGTTTTACAGGCACCAAATTTTTTTTCGGTGTACACAAATGTTATTTCTGCACAGAGAGAAATCCATATAAAATTTGATGTTTCAAAACAATAAGGTAAAAAAAAAATAATTTTCTTCAGTTTCCAAGAAGTCTTAAATATCAATTATATACAGATGATTATTTTTTGACGTTTCTTAAAACCAATGAAATGCTTCTTTATTTGTCACAAGGGTAAGTTTCAACCAATTATGTCATTATTATAGTGGGAATAAATCACTTGTGATTATTCTCGGGAATAATCACTGTGGCTTTTATTTGCCTAGCAAGTGTCATAGAGTTGTCAAAATAATTGTGTCAACGCGATATATAAAATGGGTGAAAATCATCGGTTTAGTACCCTTTCTGATGCAGTATTGATCTTTTTTATTGTAAAAATTTGTGAATCACAAAAATAATCTAGTCAAATATAACTCGCGAGTTCCATAAATTAGAAAATAATTTGACAGATTTTGTTCAAACGTGTTGCCATTTGGAAATAGCCACTCGAGCCCTCGGGCAAGTTGCCTGGCAACAAGTTTTCAAAAAATCTGTCAAATTATTTTCAATTTATTCTCACTCTCTTGTTATATTATTACTAAAAATTGCGTATGTTTAAATTTAAAGAAAAATACTAGTTTTTACTTAAATAAGTAGTACCTACTCAATTTTTTGTACACACTGGCGCATTCGCCAAAATATAGAAAGTTGAATTAGCCTTTCATTGCATAACAACATATTTTTAAATTCAAATATATTCACAATAGGCAAAGTTTCTAACTCAAGTTACCATGACATTGTAAATTAGCAACGTTTTTACTTAGATGTTAATACTATAGCTGCCCGATAGATATCAGGTCATACACTAACTTCAAACAGTTTGGTTATTATGTGACAGCTGATTCATAACCTTGATGTACTGTTGCTATCTTACACCTTGTTTTAGTGAAATATAAGCTGTTTTAGGTCAAATTTTTTTCTAAGTGGTTCATAAAGATGAGTTCTACACTATTATATAATAATACAGAAGCATTTTTCACTATATAAAAAAAATAATACCCCAATATTCAGTGTAGCAAAACAACAATATATAGGAGTAACTTTTTACCTACAAAATAATATGTTGCAAATTTACAGCAACATGTAAAAAGAACTTTTATTTCTAGATGTGGAAGAAAGCTCTATCTAATGCAGAGTTAGAAGAGATTGCTAACAATTTACATATATCTGAAAGTGAAGATGATTTTGAAGAGTTATCTGATGATGATTCTGACTACATACCAGATGTTTCTGAGGAGGATATTGATATAGTTTCCGAGCATGTAGTAGCTACAGAAGTTTTGGATAAACCTGTGGAAGAAGATGTTGTTGAAGATGAAGTTGATGTCAACCAGAATTTAGATCGTAACATCCCAGCCAAAAAAAAACAGACAAAACAAGTAATACTGTCGACCAAAAAACATTTGCAAATTGATGAGGATGCATTACATTTTCGAGGAAAATTAGATCTTTCACAAAGTATACTTGAGCTGGACACTCCATATCAATGCTTTTCCTACATCTTTACAGATTCTTTTATAGACCTAATAACCAAAGAAAGTAATTTGTTCTCAACACAAAAAAATCCAAACAAGCCTGCAAATTTGAATCCTATAAATATTAGAAGATTTCTAGGAGTATGCTCTTACATGTCTGTTTCGTATCTGCCTAGAACTAGAGCTTACTGGAGAAGTGATATTGGTGTTTCCAACATCCGAGATGCAATGACGATAAATGAGTTTGAGAAAATCAAGAATACACTGCATTTCAATGATAATAATACTGCTGTGGAGAAGGGCAATCCAAAATATGATAAACTTCACAAAATCAGGCCTCTAATAGACCATCTAAACAACAGATTTTCATCTATTCCGCTAGAAGTGTTGTTGTCCGGAGTGTTTTTGTGACTTAAAAAAGACAAAAAATGTTTTAGATTATTTCATTTTTGGATTGTTCTGCAATGTAACAAATATGCAACATATTTAGTTTTGTTAACAGTTGCATGTTGTTGCAAATATGCAACAATTTGTTTTTTGTTTAAATAAAAGTTAAAATTTAATAAATATTTTTTTCAATATTTTTTCAGTAATCAGAAACTTAATAGAATACGAAAAATTATTTTTTCATTTATTTTAAAAAACTCATGCAATGAAGGGTTAGGTATTCTAGATTTTTAAATTAATTAAATTAAACATTTAAAGTTCTTTTTATATTTAAATTTTTATAGTATCAATTTAATAAGTAATTAGTAATTTTACATTTTTTGCGAATGTCTCAATCGCTTTAGTTTATGTACGTGTCGTAAAAGTGCTCCGGCATTAAAGTCTAATTTGAACAGTGCCGAGTTATTTTTGGGATACAAATAGTGTGAGTTTTGGTGGTGCAGGAAAGGGGCAAGCAGTCGAATAAGAAAATTTGGAAATAACAGAGTAAAAGTAAAAGAAAGACAGAAACTTTTCGGAGGTTAGTGAAAGTAGGTCATCAATAAGGTTCAGTGTTGCTTACAGAGATTGACAGAGAGTCTACGATCGGTCGACGAGGACAGCTCTGTCACGCGCGTTAGGTAGGCAACCAGTAGTGCAAAGACGTATTGCAGAAGAAAATAACTGGAGTGGGTTAGCGAGCTGGTGTCAAGTGAGATAGGCAACCAGTAGTGCAGAGACGTATTGCAGAAGAAAATAACTGGGGTGGGTTAGCGAGTTGGTGTCAAGTGAGATAGGCAACCAGTAGTGTCGGAAATTAAAAAAAAAACGGAATGTTAAGGAAAACTGAAAAACCGGTGGTCAGTAAAAGGGTAACAAGGACACCCGACCGAAGAAAGGAAGAGATTGAAATAGAAACCGAAAGTGGTGCCAGTGAAACAGATGAGGGAAAGAAAAAGAGAAGTATGTAAGTAGTAGAGGAGGTATTCAGTTGAAGCAAAAAACTGGCAAGTTCGCCAGTAAAGAAAGGTGATATGGAGTACAACATGGAAAAGGTGCTGCGAATGTTGGAATGCTTAACACAAGAAGTAAAAGAGGTGAGAAGAGAAGAGAAAGAATATTGAGAGGAGATAAGACAACTCAGAGAATAATGAGCACATTCTTTAAGAGAAAAGACATACATAAGGGTACCTGGACCTCTCCGGATGGAGCATATTCGAATCAAATTGATCATGTTTGCATAGATGAGAATCACAGAAGCTTAATAAAAAATGTTAGGTCATGCAGAGGGGCAGACATAGACTCGGATCACTATCTAGTGAGGATAGATTTGAAGATAAAAAAACCTATTAAAAGAAAAGGATTACAAAGGAAAAAAAGACAACTAGATATGGCGACATTACAAAATGAGAGAACCCAAAAGAAGTATGAAGAAGAGATAAGGAAAGGTTTGCAAGAAAACATACGGATATTGGAAGCAAATATAAATGAAGAATGGATAAAGATCGAAAATGTCATACAAACAGCAAGTGAGAAAGTAATACCAAAAAAAGAGTTTGCAGGGAGGAAAGATGGTGGGATGAGGAGTGTATAAGAGAGGCGGAGAAGAGAAATAAGCTAAGAATTAAAGCACTTCAGTCACTACAAGAGGAAGATAAGGAAAAATACAGGGAACAAAGACAAAAGGCAAAGAAAGTGTTTAGACAAAAGAGGAGAGCAGAGCAGGTTAAGAAAATAGAGGAAATAGAGCAACATTACAAGAGGAAAGAAATAAGTAACTTCTACAGAGAGATAAAAAAGGGAAAAAAGATAAAGAAGGAAGTAATATATGTGAAAGATTAGAGTGGCAATTTAATTGGAGAGGAAACAGAAGCGAGAAAGACGCAGGCAATACTTTGCAGATATGTTGAATGAAGAGAGCGAAAGGGAAGAAGAGGTGCACGAGGAGATGATATCGGGAAGAGAAGAGGAAGGGAAGTAAAAGAACCTACAAAAAGAGGAAATAGACATAATTATAGAAGCTTTAAAGAATAAAAAATTTCCAGGGAAAAACGGAATAACGGCAGAGAACATGAAGTACGCAGGAGAGGATTTAACACAAAGAATATACGAAATGATCCGAAAAATTTGGAGAAGAGACTATATGCCTGAAGATTGGAGAGATGTTATGATTATACCAATCTTAAAAAGGGAGATGCAACAGACTGCAGAAATTATAGGGGTATATCATTGTTAGATATAGGGTATAAAATTATGGCAACGTTAATAAAGCAGAAAATAGAATCTATAGCAGAACTACAGATAGTTGAGTGTCAAGCAAGTTTTAGAAAGGGAAGGTCAACAACGGACCAAATCTTCATGGTGAAGAAAATCCTGACTACATGCTATGAATAATGAATATGGGATTAAAACAATGGTCTTATTTGTAGATTTCAAGAAAGCATATGATTCGGTGAAAAGGAATAAACTAAGTAAAATTCTGGAACAATTTGGGATACCAACTAAACTGATTAGACTATTGAAAATGACCTTAGAAAATACTAAATCCAAAGTACGAATAAAAGGTGAATGTTCGGAAGGCTTTACTATTGATACAGGACTGAGACAAGGAGACCCACTCTCAACGCTTCTTTTTAATTTAGTACTAGGTCATAAGAGATAGTGAGTTGAACAGAGAAGGACACATATTGTTTAAAAGTCACCAAATAGTAAGTTATGCAGATGACGTGGCCATTATTGCTAGAGATAGTAGGGAATTAGAAGAAGTAACGAGAAAACTTGTGGAGGAAGCAAGTAAAGTGGGATTGCAGATAAATCAAGAGAAAAGTAAGCTTCTGAGAATAGGAGAACAAAAAAAGGATACAAATTTTAAATTGAGAACAGAGCATGGAGAGATGGAGTTTGAAGAAGTTCAAGAATATGTGTATTTGGGGTGCTAGTAACAGCTAACTGTGATGAGGAACAAAAAATAAATAGGAGAATAATAAAGGCAAACAGAAGTTCGGCAGCAGTCAACCACTTATTGAAATCAAAAAATTTGTCCAGACGAGTAAAATTTAGAATGTATAAAACAATTTTGAGACCGACAGCGCTGTATGGTAGTGAAACCTGGGTTCTCAATAAGAAGTCAAGAGAAAACCTTTAAAGGTGGGAAAGGAAGATCTTAAGAAGAATTCTAGGTGGTAAGAGGAGAGACGAAGGCTATGTAAGGAGAAATAATGAGGAAATATATGGAATGTACCAGGCACCAACAATAGACGAATTTGTAAAAGCCAGAAGAGTGCAGTGGGCATCTAGAACGTATGGAGGATGAAAGGGCAGTTAAGAAAATAGTAGGGAGTAAACCTAACTACAAGAAAAAAAGAGGTAGACCAAGGAAGCGATGGAGAGAGGCAGTGGCAATAGATCTAAGGGAGAAAAATGTAACGGATTGGAAAAGAAAGGCGAAGGACAGAATGGAGTGGAGGAGAATAACACAGCTCTGGGCCTAAAAGGCCTGTAAACAGCTTTATATATATATACATTTTTTGCGATCATAAATATAACTATATTAATTTCGGTGTGTCCGATACAAAGCGCTTGTCTAACCACAGAATACAAATTGGAAATCCCACTTGGCTTCCCCCTGTTGTTAAAATATATTTTTTATATTAGATGAGGAGAAGGTTGTTTGAGAGTATGATGCATGAAGGATTTACCCCATTGATGGATGAACAAAATTTTCTACAAATAAAATAAGTGTAATCACATTTTGTAGAAATGACGTTTTTAACATAATATTTTGCGTTTCAGTGGTTTTAAATAATATTTACTATTTAAATTGTGCAAATTTTCTTATGGGTAACATTCTCAATGCAGAAAGAGTCGACATATGTCAAGAAATATACATGACAACATAGAATAAGCATATCTAATTGAACTCCTCAGCTATTTTAAGTCTTGGTTTACATGGTTTTTGTACATGTCATGTTAATATATGTAACAGGCAACTGAACAAATTTCAAAGGTCGCTAAATGTTTGTTTAATTTTATTATACATAATGTAAATATTAGTATTATGACAGACCATGGTCTAAAGAATTAGAATGTCTTTAAACTATAATATGAAGTTTAGCAGAATAGTGTAACCTAAACGTCCCCAACAAATATTTATATTTAAAATTACGTTAATTTGATCGCTGAATTGTTTAAAAAAATTCATGACCTATTCCGTATAGGAAAAGTACCTACGAGTATATTCGATGGCCTTTTTCCTTATGTGGGGAGTAAAACTAAAGTAATATGGAAGTTACTAATTGCTCGGCAATAATTTTATTCCAACAAGATAATTGGACCTAAAAAAATACAAACCAATTTTATGTTAAAATATAAAAAACATTACCAAAATATGTTCTAATTATGCCTTTTATATGACCTTTTGCCCGAGAGAGACAGCATTATATGTTTAATTAAATACATTTTAATAACGAACAGTGATAGGAAGAAAGAGGTATATATAACTATAAGTCAGGCTACAAAGCAAAGCAAGCAAGTAGAGTAGGAGTAGGTATATAGGAATCTATAGATATTGATATTTTAATATAATAAAGTCTGTATATTTGGGTTTATACAGCTCAGGAAATTTTTTCGTATAATGTGATGACCAAACTTTCATAAAAATTACGCCCCTTATAAATATACATTATTATTATTATGGCTTCTTAATAATATTACTATCCTGAAAAATAACCTAAAATAAAAACTTAATGTATTGTGTTTAATAATATTTCATAATAAATGTATTAACTAATATTATCTGTATTAACGCCATTTTAATGAGTAATAAATTAGAAATAACAAACAAAAAATCTAGTGTTTTTTACAACATGGACGCTCAAATAAAATAAACCTTTAAGTCAATTTGTCTGTAAGTTTTAATCTATAGGGCAGATTGCCTATGCCGTTGTTGACGTTGCACCAAAATATTAACTTAGTGGTTGAAATTTCCTCCAAATGAAGATATTTTATGGTAATTTATTACTAACTCAATTCACATGCACTTCTGAGATAATAACAGTATTGTCATATGGAATACTTATGATGTGCATCCTATTGCATGAAGATCTGTCTGAATAAATATAACAAGAAGCTTGCTCCCTAAAAGTCTTTTTAAGACACATTTACGTCAAATTATTATTAACAAGTAAATTTGTACCATAATATAGGACAATATTTTTATTAGGTTAATTGAAATGGTCATATATTCCTTAGAAGTTATCAACAAAGTTACAAATAGGTTTATATTGTAATAAAAATAGAACTCAGCAAATTGAAATATTTGATAGGGCAAAATAACTAGTTATTAACTTATTTTTAACTACTAGCTGAAGACAAAATAAGTTTTACAATTTCGTAATAAATATGTAAATATTTACCTATTGCATTAATTTAAAAAATCCCTGGATATTGAAGATATATTTTGCGTCGAAACTAAGTAAATTATAACTTCGTCTTACGCGTTATTGGAATATTAGCATTTGAAAACGCAGAAAAGGTAAACAATTTCTAATTTCGAACCATGTAAATTGACATATATTTCATTTTACTTGGAAGTCTTTATATTACTCTTGGATAACAAATTTTTGACCAACATTTTGGTATTATAAGATTTTGTAACATTGAAGACTATTTTTATGGCGGAAAGTACTAAATTCGGATCAATTTAGGTTTATTTTTCTTGTGTAGTAGTCTATTATGCTTAAATGTTAGTTGGGTCGGCTTAGCCTTGAAATAATTCACGTAGGAAAAACATAACTTTATTGTCACTACTTGATTCACAACAAATATACTTCAGACTGGCAAATCTTTACTTTGACGTTTCTGTTATATACTCGTATATATCTTTAGGGTTCACCAAGTTTCCGCGATCTCAAGAACGTGTCGTGATCGAATATGGCCTGGAATATTCTTCAAAAGAAACGTATTACAAACATTATAAATTCACACACAAACATGAACATAATTAACAAATTAGAAAGGTGGGTGAGCTTGCGTAACAAGAGCTTCAGAATAATTTTGTGGCTTTAACTGTGTTTATAGAATGTGTTTTTATATCCGTTGGATCCAGATAAATCCATTTTAGTTTCAGGAAAAACAGTTTATTTACCTTCCCTAAAAGCACATTAGTTTTCATATCAAGAAATGTGTGGGCCTTCATAAGAACGATGTCAATCTTAAGAGAAAAAAATAATACTAATAAAATTAAATCAAATCGTTCTTTCATAGGTAGTAATTATATCCAACCATGTATTTATATCCTTCCAATTATCAAATTTATCATATTCATTAGATAGTGAGCGGCAAAAGTATGGGCGATACTTAAAACTTACTTAAACCGAGATTTATTTAAATTAATGTTTTAATGGCCATTGGATTGGATCAGTAAAGTTGAATCCAAGATCACCCAATCTTACACCTTTGGATTTTTTTTTTGGGGTTATGTAAAATCCAAAATTATGCAAACAGGCCTCAACACATCGAAGACTTGAAAAACCGAATAAGGCAACAGATAAGGAAATTTTACGGGAACGTATTAAATAATGTTCATGATTTCGTACATAGGCTTGCGTATTGTCAATAAACCAATGGATGGCATTTTGAACATTATTTAACTCTTTTATAAGTGGTTTATAATGTCTACATTTCTTGGCAATGTTCCCAAGTGGTTTGATTGATTTGACGATCTGGATACTTTTTATCGAATTATTTTTTGAAAAAGTTCACCATAATAACATTTGTTTCCAAAAAATCAACACCTGATTTTTAAATAAATTTATTCCATACTTTTGCCGTTTACTGTATGTTAGATTTAGGAGATATACTTTATTCAGAGTTTTCAGTAGAGAAATTAATATCCTCATCAAAAATAAATTATAAACTTTTTAATTTTCAACATGTATAATAAAAAATATCAAATCTAGTTGAGAAATAAAGTAGGTAGACCTAAATTAGCGAAAATAATTTACTGCGTATTAAAATATTCTACTATACTTTTATCTACTGTAACAATTTATTAAAAATATCTTACTAGGGTGGGAACGCCTAAGAGATCGCATTCTTTAAGAGTACGCATTTGTTTTGTGTGTTTTTTTTCAATACTTAACAAAATTTTACCATGGAGTTGATGTATGCTTCGATTTATATGATTGAGGCAGTTGCTGGTAAGAACTGGAAGTCTAATGGCAGCTTAAAATTTATTTATAGTGCCAATATTATAATATGTTCGACTTCATTGGTAAGTTGTTACCATTACTTGGCTGTTGTTCAATAAATAATGTGGAGTGACTAAGAGTCCTGTATTTCATCTTTCAAATCATATACTGGGGATTATATAATGGCTGCTATACTGAGCTCTTTATTTTATGGTTTACTTCCGCAAGAGTACCCACCCAAAAAGTACGTGAGCGTACTCTTTGTTGCCCTGGTCTCTTTGGTAGCTAAGAGAGTTACCATCCGTTCTTATTTTGGAAGGGCAGTCCTTACTACAACAGCCTCTGCCATAGAGCAAATCTGATGGACGAGTCCTGGGCTCTTTGTTGAGAAAACAACAATGACGAAAATCGCATCTCTCTATGTCTTACCGTTTTCGAAATACTAGGCGTTTTCAAATCCTTACCGAAAAATGTTTCATTAATTTTATATTGATTTCAATCACGGTAATTTCATACATATTGAAACACATTCATTCACATACATCATTTGTTCTTGTGTTTTTGCGTTTTTGTGAAATTTTTGGGTTATAGTTATCGTAAATACTGTGTAGGTAATGCTGTGCAAATTCCACAATGACGGAAGCGGGTTTTGTATAAGCACAATCTGACAATTTGCCACGAGTGATTCAATTTAATTTTATGAACTTCATTGGTGTGAACTCCAACTTTATTAGAGCAGAAATACGGGGAGTCAAAGCAAGCAGGTGTTTATCTTGAGTTTTTAACATTACCATAATTATTAGTGGTTATGTGATGAATTTACAGTATTGTTAAACATAATTTATTTTTTTATTTACAACATAGATTGGCTCGCGAAAAAATTACGGCTTCTATACTGTTGGTTACGTCCAGAAGGAGGGCTTTGCTTGAGGTATTTATAAATTTATGCCATCTGACTTCACAATAAGGTACTTGTTTGAATTTTAAGTTATAAATAATGATATTTAAGATTTATTATTATTATTATTACTTATTAATTATTTTTTTATTGTTATTTACTACTGATTTAATTTTTCTAATTAAAAAATCTCTATTAACAACCTTTCTCTATTATTTTTTCAGAATAAACCAGGTGATTTAATATAATAGCAAAATTTTATAAATGCCTCAAATAACATTCTACATCACGTAAATGGTGGGAGCAAATGCAAAACATGTTATTTGGAATCGAAATGAGCGCTGAATACAATAAATGGAAAAAATGTAAGCTTGCTTTGTCATGGATTTTCTAAACGTCCTGTATGCGTTTTGGTAGGTTAATGGAAAACTTTACAACTTAACCTTTCACACGGTGAAATATTTTTTATTAGGTGTACTCGTACATAATCCAATACTTCTTCCATTTGCCCGGTGATGCTTTTTCTCTGCTCATTTTACGAATCTATTTTGCAACTTTATTCAAGAGCAATGTCTATTCAACACAATAATACTTAATAATATTACAAATGACAAATTAACTCTCCTAAACGTATGTGCTTCAGTTTCCAAAAGTATGGAAATCGTATACAGATATAAAGCACAATGTTGTATTATAACAAGTGCGAACGTCGTCACAGGCCTTCACTGTGGCGGCGACCGTTTTCTGGGGGCGTGGCCCGACTAAAATTAAATACTGATTTTAGGCTTATTTTTCCACGAAATTGTCTAAAATAAACGCCATTTCGATTAAAATAATACATTTTTTCTTGCACATATTTGGAAAAATCATATAAGTTTCCCATTATTAGTACGTTCTAAACTGGAATATGAATCTTTAATCTGGTACCCTATATACCAAAATCACTCTTTATCGCTTGAATCTATTCAAAGAAAATTCTTAAAGTTTATATCTTTTAAAAAAGATGGTATATATCCCGACCGAGGTTATAATCATGAATTATTATTATCAAGGTTCAATGTTCCGTTGTTAAAATTTAGACGTATTCTAAACAGCATACTATTTTTATTTAATTTATTTAACAATGATATTGATTGCACATCTTTACTGGAATGTTTTAATTATAGAGTTCCTGGTTTTAACTCTAGGCTAGTTGAAACGTTTTATTTACCGTCAGCTGGTACCAACACTCTTAAAAAGTCGCCAGTGTATGTTATGTCTCAAAATTTTAATATTATTTCGGAGCAATGTGATATAAATTTTTCATCTATCAACTCTGTGAGAAAGGCTGTAGCGGAGAGGTTTCAACAATTTTAATGTAATTAGTTATTATTAGTTTATTTATGCTATTTTACTATATATGTTTATACATTTATGTGCGTGTATTATTACTGATGTATGTATTTACTCGCATTTTATTTATTTATTTGATTTTATTGTTTCTTTCTATGATCTGTATTATAATTTTTGTCCTGTAAATGGAATTTTCTGTTGGGCAATAAAGGTTGAATTTGAATTTGAATTATTATTTGGTAGAAAAAATAATCGTTGTTAGAGGACCTCAGACCGTAAATAAACAGGTGTAATGTTAAGCCTAAATAAAGTTACCTATATTATACCATTTAGTTTTTTTCTAAATGTATCTGACGAAGAGAAATATAAGTTAGTTTTGAAATACGCTGTATATCAATTAGACGTAAAAAGTAAATTAAGCGGACGAATTGCCTTTTTCTGAATAAATATTCATTTAATGATCGTTTTAAATACCCTTTAAATTTGGCTCGTTATGCTAATGTAACATCATGTTATTTTGAAGGTGAAAGAAATAAACGCTGACAGTCATAACAAAATCAGTCACAATAAAACAGTAAAGTTAAAGCAATCGAGAAAAAAATAGGTATTACCTACTTCTCCACCCTCCTAACCTACATAAATTTCATCAATCTCATGTTCGGCCAAACAGTGTAGCTTTTATCAGGCTCCGCCCATCAGCACCTCAACGGCTAATTTAACTTTGTGCCCCTGTAAGTTAGGCAATTGTATGCAGAAATTTAGCAAAGCAAGTCTTCTTGGCGGAGAGATTACATGAATATAAATGCAAAAAATTGAAATCTGAGGCAATTGTCTGTTATATGAGGACTTGACTTACTAGGCTACAGCGTTCTTTTTTTATAATAGTGTCTAGCAACGTCTCACCGCTGCCCCAAATGTGGGCAATATTGTTCAGATCTAATGTTTTTTTTGAAAATATGGCTCTGCTGTCTAGTAAAATAGACTTTTATTAGTTGATTAAAACTTACTCCATCTTAATACGAATTTCCATTGAGGAGAAATATGAAAGCGCGTGGACGTCTAAAAACGGCTTTGTAAAATTGCCTTAAAAGTAATGTCAGGAGAGACGTTACCAATAAATAATTTAACTGGAAAAATAATGTACAGATAGATCAGGTTTGGTAATATTTTAGTTGCTATATCTAGGTATTAAATTTAGTTAATGAATATTTTATAAGTACAGACGCCACATAAAAGTTTCCAACCTAATACGTACACTACTTCTAAAGGAGTAATCCGGTCAACTATTATTAGGAATTTTGGTAGCTATCAATGATTAGTTCGTATCTAATAAGGTTGTCGGTGATATTATTGTCTTATTTATTGGTATTGCAACGGTAGCGCCAATCGTTGCTGAATATCGATGTCGCTTCCAGAACAGAAGAGTGCTTGATAGAAATGTATTCAGTCTTCAACAATGCACGTGAAACTAGAATGTTTCCCGGTGTGAGAATTACATCTGAGAGGCAAGCTGGTCCTGGTCTAGAAGTGGAAGAAGAAATTCTAAAAATGGTAGAACGGAGCCCCGGTGTGAGTACAAGGCGTATTGTAACCCGTCTCCAAATTAATCAAACTACGGCATGGGAAGTCATTCACAAAAATGGTTTAAAACTTTTCCATATTCAGCGAGTCCAGAATTTGCGATTGTATTTACAAATACATTTTGTTCACTAATGCGGCTGAATTCACTCGTCATCGAGTAAATAACTGTTGGTCAGATGAAAATCCGCATGCCACCGTGGAAAGTAACTTTCAGCATCGGTTCAGCATTAACGTATGGTATGGTATGATCAATTACTTGGTCCAGTTGTGCTAGATGGTCGTCTTACTGGAGCTAGATACGTAGAATTTTTAGAAACAACAACAATCGCTTTTCTCAATGCTGGATTGGCCGAGGTGGATTCCAAGATTGGACACCAGGGTCACCAGATTTGAATCCCCTTGATTACTGCCTTTGGGGATGGTTTAAATCATTAGTATATGCAACAAAAGTCAACATAATAGAGACGCTATTTGATCGGATTGTCAATTGTGCAGCACTTCTAAGAGAAAATCAACGTGCACTTGTGTAGGGAACAGTTTAATAGCAGTTTAATAAATTGATTATAAAATAATTTGAAAGTTACATTCTGCATATGGCCACCAACATATGATTAGCAGAAAGATTAATATTTTAGAATCTTGTATTATATATCGGCAACTGTGGAAAACCTGTTATTCAATGCCCCTTATATCAACTGAAACCTTTTTATATAAAGAATAAAAGGAAATTGAATCCGTTGAAGTACTTTCCGGTTGCTATAGCCACGTTCGTTTTTTGTTTCACATGATTGATCCATCTTTTTCAAGGAAGCAAATCCATATTCAGTATAAATTTATATGATACTTTTTAATTTTTAAAGCCGCCCGATGCTATTTCAATTTACCCATTATTAAATATCTGTGTATTTGTATCATAATAGTAGTATTATTGATAATTAAATAAAAATAGTAATAATAATATTAATTAAAATCAGTGACCAGGTTACAAAATTAGTAATACAAACATGCATAATGCAATCTGATATCTGGTATATAAAAATGATACCAATTGGTTTCTTTTGTACCACTTAACCTAAGCTTAAGCTATATAGGGTGATTCACAACTTATCTAAAACATTTGAGAATAGATGCGTCATGAAAAACGCAACAAAAAAGGGAAATCTATATCGTATCCAAGAAAAATATTATTGAAATTGTACTATTTTCAACCTTTATATTGCTGGCTACTGTAATCTCTAGCCAGGCGATTGATCTACGTCCCAAAATATTAAAATTGCTGCGACACGTCCATTTTGGTTTCCAGGGAGACACATTTTAGCGTTAAATACAGACTCGCCAGAACAACCCCCTTCGCGGGGGGCATTCAACTTTAGAATCTTAAGTGGCACTCTAGGTCGAGTGACACCTCATTCGAAAGTGTTTTTAATTCTGGTTGTGGTCATGTAATTTTTTTCAATTTTAGTTTATCCGTTGTTGAAAAAAAAAATGTTTACTTATGCTTAGGAATAAAAGACATCATCATTTAATTAATTGATATGTACCTTGAGCTTTTGAATAACTACATTTATCCAATGATTGTTGAAACTATGGAAAATGATGATAACATTTTAGAAGACAATGTTTGGTTGCAACAAGATGGCGCACCTCCACATTTTACAGTTGCAGTTCGTCAGTGTTTAAATGAACATTTTCCAAATCAATGGATAGGTCGCCGCGGACCTATTGAGTGGCCTCATTTTTTTTATGGGGACACAAAGTCTAAAATGTATGCCACTCAGCCGCAGTCTTTAGAAGAACTCAGGCGGCGTATCATTGAAGAATGGCCACCTAATTACCCCCGAAATTCTTAACAATGTTCGTCGAAATGTTGAATAACGTTTTTATTATTGCATGAAAGTGGGAGGCAGATATTTTGAACAATTAATTAAATGATTAATACAAAATTGTCTTTTATTTCTAAGCATAAGTAAACAAAATACATGATGACAACTAGAATTAAAAACACTTTCGAATGAGGTGTCACTCGACCTAGACTGCCATTTAAGATTCTAAAGTTGAATGCGTCCCCGCGAAGGGGGTTGTTCTGGCGAGTCTGTATTTAACGCTAAAACACCCTGTATATAGTTTGCACTACGAGGGCATGGTGAATCCGAACATTCTCAATATCCTGGTATTTGTCGCGGATTAGTGAATTTTAGGTTAGAACTTAACACCTTAAAAATGCAACAACTTTTAAAAACGCCTCAAATAATATTCAAAATGACATTTTAGATTGCATACTAGAAGATTGTCATTAAAAAAAACATATATCACCTCAGCAATGGACATGCTGTTATTATGTATATGGTTCTGACAACGTGGCAACTGGGTTTCGCTTCAGCACTCGAACGCGTCATCAGCGAATTTGTACCATTCCAGGAGCGCCGTGTTATCGATTGTTGAGGGTTCAGTTGCTTATCTTTTGAAAAGCCGAATACATTTTTTTGTTTTTTACATCAGATTTTAATATAGTTACATTTAGATTTGTACTATTGCAAATAAATTCTACCAAATATTTGTTAAAATGCATTCCTCAAGTGTATTTGTAAAATTTACCCAATCCCGACGGGGCAAAGTTTTAACCACCTTTTTACTGTGAACACGTCTCAAACTCGACATTATGGCCCTATTGTGAGAATTGAAAAAAATTAAATAAAATTTGGAATACGTGGTGTTAATGGTGTGAGGTAAGCTCCATTTTCAATCAAAAGTATTATCTTTGGTATTTGACAGAAGCAACTAATGACGTCATCAATAATATTTTTTCCAGAAATATACCCAAATTTAGTTTTCTGTTAAAAAGCTCTCTTTTTTCTAATAAATATTTATTAGAGACATTTGTCTGTATTACTTCTCGTTTAAAAGTTATAAGCAATATCGTCCTAAAGAGTCTCAAAATAAGTACCACCTATCACATTAGCGGTGGAAGGATCAAATAGTCGTCGGAAAATAATTGAATGTTCATTGCTTAAAGTGCTCAGAAAACGTGAATATGTTACTAATTTCCGGCGAGTTATATCAAGAAAGGTATCCAGAGCGCCTCATTGCTGTTCATAGAACCTTTACAAGATTAGAGGCGACCTTGCGACGAAATGAAGATACATTTTCTGTTCGGAAGAATCAAATAATTGACCGAAGAGTAAGAAACAATGTTAATACAGCTAGACTGTTACAGTATTTTGAACAAAATCCACGAAAATCTATACGGCAGGCTAGCCAGGAACCAGGAATTGAATTTGGATAAATCAACTGTTCCACGAATTTTAAAGACCATTGACTACAAAAGTCACAATTTGGAGTAGATAAATGTATGGTGCGGCATCATCAGTTACCTAAATTTCCTACAAGAAGAACTTCCTGCACTTCTGGAGAATCTACCTTTGCAGCTAAGGAACCTATGGTTACAGCATGACGCAGCTTCACCCCACAAGGCAGAATTGTGCAGCAATATTTATATAACACTTTCCTGGATTGAGATTAATGTACCTATTCAATGGCTCGGAAAGTCACTTGATCTAACACCGCTCGATTTTTTTATGGAGGGTTTTAAAAACAGCGCGAGATATTAACCATTACAAAGAAAAAATCACAAATGCTTGTAATAAGTTAAACGGCGAAATGTTAATAAACGCAGCCCACAAATAAGTGAAGGCGAAGATTGGATATGTGTCTTAAAATGAGAGGAGGTCATATAGAGAATAGATTGTAATATGTATGTAGTATGAGGACGTTTGCCTCATTTTTTAAGTTTAGTTATGGTTATCACACTTCTGTTCTAACTGTATTATACAATTATCGATTTCAATCCATTTATTTATTCTTAATGACATTTATGCACTATAAACAACCAACATTCAATTATTTTCCAACGACTACTTGATCCATCCACCGCTTATGTGATTTTTAGGTGGTATTTTTTTGAGATTCTTTAGGACGATATTGCTTAAAACTTTTAAACGGGAAGTAATACAGACAAATGTGTCAAAAGTTTATTATATAAAATAGAGCTTTTCAACCGGAACAAAATTTGGGTTATGTTTCTGGAAAAAATATATTTGATGACGTCATTAGTCATTACTGTCAAATCCCAAAGATAATACTTTTGTTTGAAAATGTAGCTTACCTCATACCATTTAATACCACGGGCCCCAAAATGTTATTTAAATTATTGTATGCTCACAGTGGGCCCATACTACCGAGTTTGACACTGTACTGACCTCAAAACATCATCATCCTGTAATTTCAATGTTATGAATAATTTCTGAACGTTATAAAAAATCAGCAATATATTTTAGTAGCTAAGCTTTAATTAGAAATTTCAGCTAATTTTTCCGTTATTATTGTTTCAGCTTTACTACACGATGAATGCTGCGCATTCATCCTTTGTACTTCATGAGGAGCTGAAATATTTCAGCAACGAAAGCGAGTCGGAATATTCCGTTATAGACCACGATACCACAACAAGCGGTAAGTTGGGAATCTAAAAGCAAAAAGTAATTTGTCATAATTAACCTTGTATAAAGTACTATTATTTTAAAAACCATTAAGCTGTGACCTGATGTTATACACAGTGGCGGCTCGTGGTAGCTGCAAGAGGTGAGGCCCAAATAATACCTAAATACGAGCCTAATTTACACGTTTCCCCTGAGGTAATATTCCTTGACGCGTTGACCATTTTTTATTATGGAGGTCTTCGCCAGTAGCCCTACTATAACCATAAATTAAAAAACTAAATAACATCAGAACTCCGATTTTTATTTACAATATAAATAATAGAAAAAAATATATGTTTCAGCATCTAATAATTTAAAAAATTGTTCCTACGTGTTTAAAACACTAAAAAAATATGAGAAAATATAAAAAGCAATTTACAGCTACTTATCTATTTACATACGAAACAAAGCCACACTTATAAAACAAGTCTATTCGTCGCTTTTAAATTCGCAAATTTATTTATGTCTTCATAAAATTGGGAATCGGCGCTAAGACTTTGCAACAGTTCTTTTTCTATAGTCATCATCGATAAGTTGTTTAAGCGCTCTTGTGTTAACGTATTTTTAAGTAAGTCTTAAGTGCTTAAGGCACGAAAAGTTTCGTTCTACTGAAACACGTATTACAGGAATTGTTAAAACTAAACAAAATAATTTGTATGTTTCCGGAAATATCATTTAAAATTCCTTGTATAATAACTGTTTCTACCGTTTTCTGAACTTCTAAATTATAAAATTGTTCGTCTCTGTACAAAACATAAAGTTAGTTTTTCAACTTATCTATGTCAAATATGTTTGGATACATTTGTAGTAAACAATCAAACATATTTTCGGAAATTTGTTTGCATATTCGGGATATTTTAAAGCGTTGGCCGACTATTTAAAGTTTGTCTTTTCTCTACTTCATTACGTATTGAAAAAGGCGTTTCAAATAGAGATAAAATAATATCGTGACAGGGATTCATTATTATAAATAGCTATCGACGAGCCTATCGATAATATATATTTAAATTAGGTTCCTATTCTATGTTAAATTTAGTCTTACCTTGTAAGGAAGTTGTTTTTATTTCTTTAAATTAATCCTACCTGCCTGGTCCTTAAAAATTTATCACCGCGCTTACCAACTAATCTTTAGAATATTTAAGAAGTCACATTCAACTAATCAACCACTAACACTAACCACTGGAAATTCTAAACACATAAATAAAAGTATTAACACTTGAACAATCGATTAATCGCGTCACACACGTAAATAATCTGCAGTTGAAAAGTTACCTACGGTCACGAGCCACTATCACATCGTCCATTTGCTGTTGAACTAAAAACTTGAGGCACCAGAAATCGGGCCCCAGTCTTGAGCGGACATGGAGCGAAAAACATCGATTTTAACCGTCTTGCGTGGTGGGGGAAACCATAACGTATAGACATGTGCGACGCAATTTGAGGCTGGCAAAATTCGGCCTCACTGTGGTGGGATTGGTGGGTGACTAGGACTTCCCACGCGGGTAGAAACAGAAGCGGCGGGATATTGAAATGTAAACCAAAGGTACGTTATAACATACGAGGGCTAAAATTGAAACAATTATTTTATTTCGTTACATTGATTTTTAATAAATGTAGTAGGCAATCGGATTGGAAATTATGGGGTATTAAAATATACAGTGAAAGCCAAATTTTACAGTGAGGCCCGGCCTCAGTTGTTTCATACAACGAGCCGCCACTGGTTATACAGAGTGGCCACTTTTATGACAGGAATCTCAGAAGTGGTAATATACATATTAGATCTGTTCAAGAAGGGAATCCGTAATGGTCAGAAATATTCGACCAGTAAAATTATGAATTCGTTTTCAGCACACGTCGTGCAGGAAGTATTTGGACGAGCGTATTTGACAGTTTGGAACCAGTTCGAATTTTTTGCTTGAACATGCCTATTGTAACTTCTACGTTGACTTCTGCTTGAAATACGTAGAAAAATAAACTTTATTTTCACTACTTGATTACACGGCAATTGCACTTCAAAGAAATTAACAACTGTCAACTCTTTACTTTGACGTTTATGTTATTCGCGTTTGACTGCTCAATATAAATTGAACTGTGGAGGTGAAATCAATCTGTTTATATATTTTTAGGGTTCTCGAAGTTACCGCGGTCTCGGGAACTAAATGGAATGTGGCCTGGAATGTTTTAGATAATGTCAAAATAAAGTTATTAGAAAAATGATAAATTTTAACGCAAACATAATTAACAAACTAAAAAGGTAGGTGAGCTTCCGTAACAAACAGCTAGCAGCTGTGTGTGGTCGAGCACTATTTTGAAGAAGATCAGTTTTTATATGTATAGGGTGGCTTAAGTTATGAAAAAAATGTATGCCTTTAAATATTCTTAAAGAAAATATTAAATATTTTGCGCTTTTCGTGAAATTGCTGCAGAATTATTTGTTTGAAGGAAATGTTGTGAAGGCTAAATTTCAGAAAAGTACTCTGAGAGCTAATGCCCCGACTAGCATTGAATTACACATGAAAAATCTAAAGTTAACAGCCTTGGCAAGTCGTCAGCGTTACCACCGGACATATAGCAGTTTCGAGTTTGTTTGCTCTCAGTATGCTATAGGTGAAGAAATCAGACCCAGCATTGAACAGCCAGTGACCACTAGATGTAAACACGTGCTACAGACATATCGGGTACTCCTGTCCTTCTGTAGTTTATGACATAACGTGAATAACCAGGGATAATAATTCAGATAAAATATTATCAATGTATTAATATTATCGATAACTGCCATTATTTTCGATAATGTCCATACTACCAATAAATGATCGATGTATTTAATGTATTATGGTATCGATAGTATCAATTATATCGATAGTAATTTTGTTTTATATTTATATTATTGCTTTCGAAATACAAATTTCTTTTATTGTAGCGCAAGTAGATACCTACCGTTATTTTGTTGTTAGCAGATGAAATATTTTATAAATTTATCGCAAGAACGTTTTGGCATCTAAATAATAAAACAGATTATACGGTAAATATATAACTAGTTTATAAATATTTCTGTTACAAATTTATAGAACATTTTAGCTAATAAAACTAAACTGTTTTAAAATGATTTTTTAGCAGTGTTCCGTAACATTCCTAATTGCGCTATAAAAAATATATATTGTATAATTGTTTCTTAGATGTGGTTTGTCAACCTATAAAACTATTATATATCTTAAAAGATACTTCTAGAAACAAATTGCTGTAATATATTTATTGTGTAGTGGTAGTATCAATTGTAAAACAAAAAATATCAATTATAACAGAGAAACGTTTATTTTGACACAAAATTACATTGACAAGCCATTCTATGACACAAATCTGAAACAGCAAAATGGCGGGACCTTGTTTTGTTTATGTCATAGCAAACGGTAGAAGACATAATCATTGTATAAGGACAAACATATCAGGTTTAAGCCAGTGAAAAAAATTCAAATTCATTTTGAAGTAAAGATATATTATCAAAACAAAAAAGTATAACTTTTATCTCCAAATTAAATGAATTGCTACTTTTTTTATCTCACTCGTTTCATTGAAATTTTTTGAAAATATGAAAAATCCATTATTTTGAATACCTTGACATGGGTAGATATTATTTACCATAACGATACGGCCCCGTTATGATAAATATTTATAGAATCATAATTTCCAATGTTTTATAGAAGTAATTAGTTTACTTGGCATTTAACGCAATCGGCAACCATTTTGAAACAACGGCAACGCTGAAAATCGTTGTCGCGTATAAATACAAAAAGATTAAAAATTTAGCCAGTTTCCAAATAATGAATGGTCGAGACAAAGACAATCATGAAAAGTTATGATGATTTTAATGCTTTTGGCGCCAGTCTTAACGTCAAAAACCATAAAATTTAAAAAATATATTTTTTTAATTATCATAATATTGAAAATAATCACTTAGTACGCGGCGGATGTAAAATTCCATAGATATGGGCCATACAAAACACAACAAACTTTTCTCCTCAATAAAAATTGTTTTCATAAAGTGCAGTAGAACGCGTAAAATAATATTGGATTTTATACTGCAAAAATGTCATGATTGTTACTAAAGATACCAAAATATGCAATATATAATAATGTAATAATGTATAATATAATAAATCAATATATAATATATATACAGGGTGTTAAAAAAAGAGAGTGTAAAATATTTCAGGAGGTAATAGTATGAACCGAAATAATCAGAAAAGTCTTAATAAACATGAGTCCGCAAAGTAACGGTTGCGGAGATATGGACCACTATTCGTTTTTCAAACATTTTATTTTATTAGGAATAAACCGACAAAGGAAGCTTTTAACAAACAAAAAACAAAGTTACAGAAGATGCTCAAAGTGCCCTTCGTCCATTTCCAAGCAGGCACGATATCTTCGTCTCAACGATATTTGAACTCTTTCGAAAACACCCTCCTTGGTTTGGATTTCTTGACACTTTTGATTAATCCGTAGCTGCAGCTCTTCCAGGCTATTTACATGAGTGCCGTACAATAATGTCTTCAAATATCCCCAAACAAAAAAAATCTAGAGGGTTCAGATCAGGCGATCTTGGAGGCCATAAAACAGGTCCGGCCCTTCCTACCCATCTATGTGGAAAATTTTGGTGTAAATGCTCTCTAACGGCCATAGAAAAATGAGCTGTAGTACCATCATTTGTTGCCTCTGATTCAAAGGAATGTCTTCCAAAAACTTATACAGTGTGTTCTGCAGAAAGTTGACGTAAGCAGCGCCTGTTAATCGGTTTGGTAAAACAACAGGACCTAGAAACCTGTTACCTACAATACTCATCCAAATGGTTAATGAAAAACGTGCCTGATGTCCAGATTCTATTAGAGCATGAGGATTTTCGTCGGCCCAAATATGCGTATTGTGAAAATTAAACACTCCATTCCTTGTGAACTCGGCCTCGTCAGTAAAAAGAATGTTTGCAAGAAAACGAGGGTCTTCAGCATCATGACGTAGAAACCAGCGGCAAGAAACCAAACGTGCTTGATGATCATTTATTGGAGATAAGGCTGTACTCGTTGCACATAGTATGGATAAAGCAGCTGCTCGTGAAGGATTCTCCAAACAAGAGGACCACTAATTCCTACCTTGGCTAATATTCTCCGCACACTCGTACCTGGATTCTGCTCTACCAGTGCTAGAATTTCTTCTTTTGCTCTAGGAGTGGATTCCGACCTTGGTTTTCAGGATAAATGGCACTGTTTGCTCAAGGAGCGGTATCACGCAATCTTTGGTGAATTCTTCCAAACATACGCTGTGAAGGAATCTGGCGATTTCGATAAGCGTCAACATAAAAACGTCGCGCTTTGGTGGCGTTCCCATTAGCACGACCATACATGAAATGCATGTCTGTTAATTCTGCGTTAAAGTAACCAGCCATAGCGAAAGAAAACTTGTGGACTGAGAACAACTGTCAAATACGTACTGTTTATTTCACTAAACATCAACCAACTATTATAAGAAAATACACAACGTTGCAAAATAAAAAAGGAGCTAAAAAACATAAAACATTCCATATCTCCGCAACCGTTACTTTGCGGACCCATGTTTATTGAGACTTTTCTGCTTATTTTGGTTCATACTATTACCTGCTTATTACACTCTTTTTTTAAAACCCTGTATATATATTAATTATTTCCAATAAGCCTTACAAAAATCTCAACGGCGACTAAAGTATTTTATAATATGGCTGTGTAGTTGCTGCATAAACATTCTTACAATGGTGTTGTAACTTATAAGATTTGTTTCGAAAATGTTTTTGTAGCTATTATAAAATACAAAATTGCTAGTTGTGAATATCGATAGATAGCGTGGAGAGTCGCGTTCAGTCATAGCTTGAAACTTGTCAAAAATTTCGTACACAACTCCTTATATATAAGTATTTACATATTAAAATTGTTCAAACTATGCCAAAAACCATTCAGGATGGTCACAGGATTGCCATGTCCCAGATTTTGCGGGACGTCCCATATTTGAGGGTATTTTGAACCCGTCTTTGGAGACGGGAAAACCGTAAATAATAAATAAATAATTCACAATTCCCGGCAACGTACATTATCGATAATATAAAATGTATCGACTATTGATATCGGTAATATTAATATTATCAATAATATAGATGTTATCGATAATATCGATCCATTTCGTTTATCGATAGTTCTAAATCGTAATCTCCCACCCCTAGTGATGAGAGCTAACAAAACAAAACTGGTACCTATATGCCTGGTCGCTCCGCTGGTGACTAACCTTGGCTTTTTGCTAAAGGTTTTTCAGGTGTAACTCAATTTAGCTTTTGCAAATATGGCAATCGCCAATGGCTACACATTTCGAAGATTACAATGGTACCCACAGTATAATGGGTCGCTTTCTGTTGTGGTCATATTCACGTAAAGCATTGAGTAAGTAAATAAATAAATTCTTTATTTCCATTACACAATTTACAGATTGTATTGGAATAATCCCCAAAAGAAACAAATCTACATACATGCATACAAAATTGTGTGCCAGTGACCACTAGATACGTGTTATGTCTCGTGTAAATTGGTATTTGTTATCCTAATTCACATTTAAATTTTTTTCGTATTTTTAGCAGTGCGTACCTACCATCGGCATTTGTTTACGAGTAAAACTTAATCAAAATTGCAATTTCACAACGTCTTAAATGTTCAAATTTCATGATTTGTTAATAAATAGTGAAAAAGGAATATTGTAGACAGTTGCATATACATTTATAATTTAGTAGATATTTTTATCAGGATCTGTTGATAATAAATGATATATCAATTCAAATATAGATTTTAACAAGGTTTGCTATAAAAAAATTAATTTTAATCGATTTCATAAAAAAATTAAACGCGCTGTTTAAATACAGATGGCGCCATCTAGTGCCTTTATACCAAATTTCGTCGCACTAGTTGTCCGAGCGACCAAGATAATATATTCCCACTGAAGTCTTGCAGAGAACACCCTATATGAAGAGTTTATTGCAATGGGCCATCTAAATTTCAATGATTTGTCATATTGTCAAATTGTTCTATATCTAATTAACTGAAGTTGTAATAACTACTAATCTGATTTCCTGCCTTTATAACATAGCATCAATTAATATCCTCGTTTCTAAAATTTTATTTTCTGTTTTAAAGTTAATTTTAAAATACCATTAATTTAAAATGAAACTGGCAATGCACGTTCTATCAATTAAATGCAAAATTTACAGTAAATTCTTTAAATTTCATGTAGAAGGAAAACTGTACATACAAAAATTTAATTTATACAAAGAGAATTTATTTCAAAGAGAACGAAATAATATATAATAAATATTTTTCTCATGGAAACGTTGTAAGCTTTGTAGTATTTACCACACGAGGAAATAAGTCGTCCGTAAATA
The DNA here is from genome assembly GCA_025584915.1 of Monochamus saltuarius. Lineage (NCBI taxonomy): Eukaryota > Metazoa > Arthropoda > Insecta > Coleoptera > Cerambycidae > Monochamus > Monochamus saltuarius. The sequence goes on along the minus strand of CM046721.1, from coordinate 49,191,654 downwards.
TTTTTAAAACATTCACATAAGGGCACCCTTGAGTTTAACCACGTGGATATACTTTGATGAAGAGCAATCAGAAGGGTAACGATTTTGATCTGATAAAACTTGAAATCTGAAACATTGCCGTACACTGTGGACCACCGAAAATTTGTCACCCAGGCTATCATCGTTTAGAAGCAAAAACTATAAAACCGAACAAATCCATCAATTTTTGCTTTGAGGGAAACGTATTTTATGGATGAGCGGAAGTGACCTCCACTCTTAAAATCTTAAATAGAAAGTGGTATTATGTGATATATCATTTTTGAAGCATCATCATTCAATCATATCATAGCATTCAATTACCTATTCAACTTTATTAATTTTTATATTTATAAGTACAAAATATATATAATATACAATGTAAATTGTACAATTCATAGTATACGGATGGTTTTCATCAAAGCATGTCTAATATTAAAGATTATTATTGAACTTCTCATAAGATTAAGCATTATGTAGGTATCCCTTGTTCTGACATCGAAGCATGCACATATCCTCTAACAGTATAACTTAATTTTAAATATTCAAAACAAGTTACTTGACCTTGTTTTTGGAAGATTGAGGCCTGCGATGAGAATTTGGTACCTCATGATGATCTCCATCCTGCTCTACTTGTTCGCTTATCTACAAATATCTATAAAAATGGGTTTATATGCACTGTATCTGTAAAATTTTAACTATGCGAGCTTTCCCCTACTAAATGAGCAATTGAGTTTGGTTGATGGGTTTTTGCTAGATGAGTTTTCTGACTGTAATTTAGTTTGTGAGGAGTTCTACAAATCGTTATATACCATTTTTGACATCTATGTGACTAAAGTTTCTCCTATATCTAGAAAATATCCACCGTAGTTTTAAGATATCATTTCTGATTTGAGAAAAAGCTTCAATTGCATAACCAATTCATTAAATCTAAAAATTTTGAGGTTTATCAAACATTTTCTGATCTGCACGCCAAAGTTAAACGTGATATTGCATAGGAGTTTCTGTTGGATATCCAAAGAAATGTAACAAAACGGCCCAAATAGTTTTGGTCATTTGTTAAGGATATGAAAGACCATCAGTCCATACCTGTGTATGTGTCCTACCAAAATAAAGAAATTTACGATCCTCAGGATATTGTTAATACGTTTGCTAAATTTTTTCTACTTTTCTTCCAACCGCTTCATCAGATAGTAATATATTATGCCCTCATAATAATATGTTCCTGCTAAGTCAGAAATCATATCTGTGATGAAAAAGCTCAGGCCTTCACTTTTGGACCACATTATATTCCCTCTTTTCTTGTGAGTGATTGTACATCTCTGAAAACTTGTGTATATCCCGATACCTGGAAGATGTCAAAGATTTGTCCCATTCATAAAAAAGGTAAATGCAAATATTGTTGAGAATTATAGGTCGATAGCTATAATTTGTAATTTCTTAAAAGTCTTTGAAATAACACAATTGATTATAATATTCACAGACAAACTGGCTTTGCACAACATGGTTTCATGAAAATTTTATCGACTACAACTAACCTTCTCCTCTGTCACTCAATATCTTAGCGAAGCCCTGGATGAGGGTCTTCAGGTAGACGTTGTGTATACGGATTTCAGTAAAGAGTTTGACAGACTTGATCACGTAATCTTGATCAATAAACTGAGGTTTCCAGATAACTTGCTTAGGCTACTTAAATCTTATCTTTCATTGTGCACGCAGTTTGTAGAAATTCGCAGTCTCAGATCTCCAACATTTTTATCGTCGTCAGGAGTTACCAAATAATCCTGTTTAGACCCTAGCTCTTTATAATTTCATCTACTATATATTAAAATCACATGATGTTAACTTCCTTATGTACGCTGATGATATGAAGATATTCACTAAAATTTATTCATATCACGATGCCCTTAAATTGCAGACTTCGCTAGATAACATAAATAATTGGTATATAGATAACAATTGTCTTCTTCATATTAGTAAATGACATTTACTGGGAAAGTTAATTATCTGAACAACAATTATTCCATCGCTGGTCCCTTTTAACTAGAGTTACTGAGATCAGAGACCTAGGTGTGCCTTTTACTTCGAGTCTGAGCTTTACAGAACAGCTTGGGATTTGTTATTAGAAATTCACGTTCTTGATATTGACCGCTGTGTATAATTTAGCTTATATTGCGCTTTTGTGCTTCCTCAATTAGAATACGCTAGAACATTATTCAAATGTTATTAATAAGCTGAATAAAGTCCAGAGAAAATTTCTGAAGTATATGTCTTTTAAACTCGATTTCTTTAGTATGTGTAGTAGTAGTAGTTTTAGTATGTGTATAATACAAGTATACAATGTAATCTGTTGTCCCACCTGTAATTGGTACAGTGGACTGTAGGTTGGTGTAATTTAAAATAATATAAAATATCTGATGTACTATTTAAGGAAACACTACTACTTAATAATAGTTCTATAGGAAGAAGTACTTACTATTACTATTTACTGTAACGTTAGTACCTGACTTTATTTATGCATGTGAACTATCCTTATTTGATAGCTTTGATCCTTCGGCCATACTTAATCGATAATATTTGTTTTGGCGTTTTTAACAAGAGGATATCATCAAATTCACTTACCAGTAATTTTACTTCATTAGGTGTTTAAAGCTGTCATCATCAAACTTATGTAGTACTGGAAACACTACTCAAAATATTCTCTATCATTATGATGCATTTCTGGAAAAATCAGGTTATGTCGTGTGCCATGCGTTGCTGTAAGTGTTGGTGATGCATCAGGCCAATTAAAATCCATTCTTGAAATGTTTTTAAAAATTGCCTCATGGGGAGACATAATAGAGAGGAGACCTCGTCTTGTTGAAATCTTCGGCATTGAAACTATCGTCTTGCTCAAGTATCAGTTAAAATGATTTTAATGACGTTTTCCATCAGACCTAAATACATTTCACCGGTTAAGTTTGCAGGGGAAAAATAGGTCAATAATGCGATCTCCAATACCAAACGTTACATTTTTCTGTATGATCGATGTGTCCTTCATGTCCCAAATATACTTGAATAGTTGAGTGACTAATAAAGCCATTTGTGACAGTCAACTTTCCCATGTAGAAAAAATAGCACTCGTCAGAAAAGTAAGCATTGTGTGTAAGCGATAACATCACATAATTCTAAACGCTAATCATTACCATCTTGAACTACTGTGATTTTATATGGTGCAAACATTTATGGTCTTTAATATTCTTAGAACAGTTGTATGTAGTAATAGTAGTGGGAGTGTTAGCGGTAGTAATAGTGGTAATGATAGTAGTAGTGTGGTAGTGGCAGTGGTAGTCGTAGGAGTAGCCTTAGCAGTAGCAGTAGTAGTAGTAGAAGTAATAGGGCGGCAACAACCTGGTAATTAGGTCACAAGTGGTCCCATCATCCCATAACCTCTCTACTATCGGTCCTGCTCGAACTTATCCGAAGCCCTAATGAACGCCAGAATCTTAGCCCTTCATCTCTTCCATTTGCAGCTTCTCGGCGCCAAAGGTCCTATGTGTTAGTCTTTCAAAGACCGTGCAGTGGCCTACAAAGTGGGTGTTTGTGTCCTTCCCTTCTTCACATTCCTGACATAATATAGGATCATCCTCTATCCCTATCAAACTTAAACACCTTCTAAGTCTGCAATGACCCGTCAGGATTCCCATCATTTAGTTCAGGGACCTTCGATTGAGGTTCAGCATACACATTGTCCTAGATTTATTGGCTCCATCCAAACAGCTATGGGTATGTTTACATCTTCTATTCCTTCTCCAATTTCCTCCTAATATTTGGTAGGCTCATTTATTAAGGACGATATTAATATTAATCCATAGCACGATTCTATGAATGGGTTCGGGTCCTTAACAGGCACCACAGATTCGAAATGAGTTAGCTAATTGGCTTTCTCGTTACCGGGAAATAATTTTATGTAAAACACTTGAAACAAAAAATTTGTATTTGCAACAGATCCACTTTTGCGAAATCTTCCCACTAGTTCGCCGATATAGGATGCAAGGCTATCGGAATGTTGGCCATTAAATGTATTCTAGCTCTATGTATGTAGCTCTAGCACTATCATTATTCCAAAAAAAGAGATAAATCGTTTCAAACAAAACAAACCGTAATGTTTGCTCAGTAGTAAACTATTTATTTGTTATTTATATGTATTTATGCACAATAATTTTTCAAGAACTGATGATGCAAAATTTAAAAACTAGATGTCATTGGAAAAGATAACTGAAGGGCTTTTAAAATGATGTATCACATAGTACCACTTTCCAATTAAGATTTTAGTAGGTGAAAGACACACCTGGTTAGGGGTAGAAAATTGGGGAATGAGTGTATCCGTAAAATATGTCCGCAAACAAAATTTGACGGATCCCAGGTTACTTGTTTTAGTTTTTACATCAAAACGTAGAAAACCTGAATGGCAAGTTTTTGGTAACCCAGACTGTAAGGCATTTACCATACATTTATTTTTCTTTTCAGCATCACTATTATTCACTGTAATGGTCCTAATATTTTCTTCTCTGGGGATTTTCACGACTTGTCTACTCTTATTCGGATTACATAGGGTAAGAAAATATATTTTTTACTTATTCTTTTATGTTCATTTTGTTTGTTTGCTTGAATATCGTTTGCTGTGAGGTACTTGAATTTCATTAATAAACTATTCACTTTTTACTATCTACATGTGGTCCTAAATTGTATCCATATAGGACATCAATAATTTTACGTCTATATAAAAGGATTTTTAAATACAAAAATGTTTGCAATATCCTAAATGTCTCTGGAAATATCGTAGTTACATACAACCTAGACTTAAATTATTTGAGTACTAATTTCTGTTGTACTATTCAAATTCTATATGTTGCGTAAGATGTTGTTGTAGTGATTGACTATTTCATCTCCAATCTTTTTAGTTATTTTATTTTTGAATATTGATATCTAGTTTATTAAATAAAAAGAAATAGAGAACTTCCGGTTTACATTATGGTGATCCAGTTATACAGTTGATAACATCGATCGCATTTTGTATTGTCACACATATTAATATAGATTGTGAAAAATTGTTTAAATAATTATACTATTTCTTTCGCAGAATTTCAAGATACTGTTAGTACCATGGATTGCTAATATCGTCATTTTTATCATGATAGATTGCATCTACTTGATCTATAGTTTGATTTTCCATGCGGTAAGTATGATTCTTAATAAATTGTAATGTCTTAGTGATAAGATTTTCAATAAATTATTAATTATTTGGAGCAAAAACCAAATCTACATAAACATAAATTAATATAAAGTCTTTTATGATAAATCAGTAAATGCTGATAAAATTTAATAATTTATTTCAGAATTTCTAAAAATAGAGATGCATTTAATATTTATACACAATAATAATTAATTCTACACTAAAAGGTATTTTAAGCATAATGAAAAGTTTTAAAGTTGCTGCAAAATGGTGCATTATTAACAAATTTATTAACAGCGCCTTTTTGAGTAAAATAAAGTTTCACATAATATCACCTACACTGAAAGAAAGCTATGCTAATATCAAAATGCACTTATTCCAGCACCAGCTGTTTCACTATTCCTCAAGTATACTTTATTGAAAGATTAACATATTCTTGTATAATCAGAATATATATTCTTAATTTAACAATAAAAATTACTTGAAATCAAAAAAACCACTTATGCTTAATATGAGATAAAGTTATATTTGTTTAATGAATTGTTTTGTTGTTAGACAATATGTATAAATAATTAAAAATTAAATACTACTCGAAAGATAAGGGCAACATGTAGTATATTGCATGAAAGACGAAAAAACAGGCAATTTTTTGTGGCCATAGCCTGCTTCAATAAAAAATTTTTTTAACCGCCTAGAGGGCACAGCGAACCACATACGATATTTCAAAAATCTGTTTATATCAGGTGGAAGGTATCAATTTTGCAATACAAATTTATTACCAATAAGTTTTCTCTATCTCTTAAAATAAAAAAGTTAGACAGCCTTAAAGTTTGGGCACTTTACAGGTTTTTTTGTTATTACTCATAAAGTTGGCCATGGATCTCAAATTTGTTTTTACAAGCATAAAGGTCTCCAAAAATGCAACAAAAAACAATTAAAGATTTTTGACGTGTCTCGCATATTAAGCGAGATACATGAGAGTGGCCCTCAGCCTGTATATATAGAGTGTTCCCATTAAACCAGGTTAGTAAATTTAGATAGATTAAATTCTTTAGATAATTATTGAATAGAGCTTTGTCTGTGGAATTGTTCATTAGCATATCTAGATGTTTGGTATCAGAGAACATGCATATGACTTCATTGATAGGAATTGTAGGAGATTAGCTTAAAATACCTTAAACAGTAAAAAATGTTACAAAAGCTAATAATAGAAAATATATGGGTAGATATTGTGGGTGTAATTCAACGCTGGTTGGGGCTCTAGCCCACAGAGTAGTTAGTTTCACACAATATTGTTAATACCTGAAAATATATGATAAAATCAACAATTGTTATTCTCAAAATAAAGTTATGTTTTCTTTATTTGAAGTTTTAAGTCACTTGAAAGAATTGCTGAAAATATTTGAAATTATATTAAATAAAATAATATAAAGTAAATAATAACATTGTATTAAGAAAAAATTAAACTGAAGTACATAATTAGTGTTTCAGTATTTTTGCTATATTGTATTCCTTTTGCAACTGGTGCCCTCTCACTAACGACTAACGTGTTCAGTTCCACCTATATGTACCAAATTTTGATAAAATATATAGCGCTTTTAAAATAGCTACATACAATATTGCCATGTATTTTTTAAACACTCTGTATATTATTAGCTTTAACCATTCCTGTTTATTAATATTTTCGAGATATTAACAGGGTGTCTCAAACTTGACAGTATGAACCTACTGTGAGAATACAAAAAATTTAAAAAAAATTTGGGATACCTGACCTATCTTTTTTCTATTAATAAACTTTTATTAGAGACATTTCTTCCCATTTAAAAATTATAAGCAATATCGTCTTAAATGGTAATTTAAGAAGAGCTGTAGTTATATCGAGAAAGGTTTCCAGAGTTCCTGATTCCTGATCTCAGAACCTCTACAAGATTAGAGGCGACCTTGCGGTAAAATAAAGATGCATTTTCTGTTCGAAAGTATAAAATAATTGACCGAAGGGTAAGAAATAATCTTAACAGGTATAGCTAGACTGTTATTTTAGTCGTTCGACCAAAATCCACGAAATTCTATACGGCAGGCGAGCTGAGAATTGCATTTGGATAGATCAACCGTTCAACGAATTTTAAAGACCAATTGGTGTCATGACTACAAAATTCACAATTTGGAGTACTTGCCTGTGTGTCATATTGAAAACTGGCTTAATTTTATAGCTCAAATTGTAGTAAATGTAGAAACTGCTGATCAGAACGGTCGGCACGGTCTCTGTACTGACTTTGTCATTAATGGTTTACCAAACAGGTTCAGCGAAAACACTACTGGTCCATTGTAAATCCAATCCAAAACAAGGTCATTTTGGAGTAAATGTATGGTGCGGCATCATCGGTAGGCATCTAATTGAGCCTTATTTTTATAAACATCCATTGAACAGCCTGAGTTACCTACATTTCTTACAAGAAAAGCTTCCTGAACTTCTGAAAAATGTACATCTGCAGTTAAGGAGAAACCTATGGTTTCAGTACGATGGAGTTCCACCCTACAAGGCCAGGATTGTGTAGCAATATTTAGACAACGCCAGAAAAATGGATTGGGATTAATGGACCTATTCAGTGGCCCGAAAAGTTACCAGATTTAACACCCCTGGATTTTTTTAAGTGGGGTTTTAAAATATAAGGTTCACAAAACACATTCGCGAGATATTAATCATTTTAAAGAAACAATCACAAACGCTTGTAATAAGTTAAACGGCAAAATGTTAATAAACGCAGCCCACAAAAAAATCAAGCGAAGATTGGATATGTGTCTTGAAGTGAGGTCATATAGAGGAAAGATTTTAATATGTATATAGTATGAGGAAGTTTGCCCCATTTTTTTACTTAGTTATTGTTATCATCACCTTTTATTTCTTAATGACACTTTAAACAACGAAAATTCAATTATCTTCCAACAGCTACTTGATCCTTCCACCGCTAATATGATTTTTAGGTAGCATTTCTCTTGAAACTCTTTAGGACGTTATTGCTTATAACTTTTAAACGGGAAATAATACAGAAAAAATTCTCTAATAAAAGTTTATTAGAAAAAGGGGAACATTTTAACAAAAATGTGGCTATGTTTCTGGAAAAAATATAATTGATGACGTCATTAGTCGTTTCTGTTAAATCCCAAAGATAATACTTTGGATTGAAAATGAAGCTTACCTCATCCCATTTAACACCACGTGTTCCAAATGTTATTTAAATTTTTTGTATCCTCACAGTAAGCTCATATTATCGAGTTTGAGACAACATGTACCTACACGAATTAAAATTGCAATTTTGAAGCATTATGCAAAATAAAATAAAAAAGTAACTTACAATAATTACTCTAACGGATTTATAAAATCAAGAACTAATTTAACTTTAAATTACGTTTTCCTGAAGATATAAAGTCTCTGTGAATGTTAAAATTTGTTAGAAGAGCTTCCTATTACTAACTGTAGAGTATCGGATGGCGACCAGATTCCTGCTCCAATCGTAGCTCGACTTGTATTCTATTACTTCGCTTGGCGCAGGTTTGAAGTTATTTTAACGGTAAAATAAATACAGAAAGTACCCTGTAGATATAGCGCAGATCCAGGCTATAAAAGCACTTCATATCGATCTCTTCTAAAATTTGTGTCTCTATACATTTACTTTAACGGCAATTGATGAACCGAATTCAATTTGTTTTTCGTATTGTTATTCTATAGATAAGCATATAAAGTAATGTACAACCGAGATATAAAGTTTACTGATTTTGAATAATTATTAGTAGACATGGAGAATCAATAGAATAAATCAACCAAATTGTATAATTTTATTATAAAACTAGAACTTCTTATTTTATATAGTTTTAGGTATTACCAATATTGTGTGAAACTAACTACTCTGCGGAGTAAGCCCCGACCAGCATTGAATTACACCCACAACATCTACCCATATATTCTTTATTATTAGCTTTTATAACATTTTGTACTGTATTAGAAAGGTTTTTAAGCTTATATAAATCAAATCTCTTACAATTCATATCAATGAAGTCATATGTTTGCTCTCTGATACCAAATATCTAGGTATGCTAATGAACAATTCCACAGACAAAGCTCTATTCAATAATTATCTACCTTAACTTTTGAAACTGTGGGAACTCGAAAATTCAACCACAATAGATGAGATCTGACCTATTTCTGCATTTTTAGGATTGCTTCTTCAGGTGGCTTCCTTTAAGTTGAGTTAAATATTTAACTATAAAAATTATTATATCAATAAATTAAAATTATTCAAAATTAAATATCGAAAATGTCAAAAATTACTTTAACCTGCCAATCAATTTTAAATTAAACATGACAATTACCAATCATTAAAATTTGTACCTTTTATGTAATCGTTTTTTTATACAAAGTTAACTATTACAATTATTTTAAGAGAGGATAGAGAAAATTAAAAATTAACGGAATCACCCTTCAAAAAAAAATTCTAAACTTATTTATAAAGCAAAAAATTTTTTTTTCAAAACATTATTAAACCCCAATTTCTCGGCGACTATGCCGCCTGCTAACCGCTAGGTTAGGTATATTCCACATAAGTAAAAGTTGTCAAAGGTAGTGACAGAGCATCGCGTTGCCACACGTAACGACTTGCGGCTTTAAAGAAAAAGTTTTATTTACAAAATATTTAATTTAGTTATATACTTAAGTAATTCTGTAAACAAATTTTGTTCAGCGCTTGCTTAAGCTGTTAATCGTATTATGTGTTACTTAGTTTCTATATTTTTTGTAAATCTATGTATCATATTTATATGACGTTCTCAACCTGTATGTGGCTTATGTGAATAAATGGATAAATAAATAAATAAATAAATAAATAAAACCTACCTTACTGATACTTCCAAGATTGATATTTGGAGATTTCAAGAAAGTTGAATGATTTTCTGTTTTCTTACTTGTTTGCATTATAACTTGTCATTGTAAAAATGTTTGTACTTGCTGGGGACCTCTTGGTTTCCCTGTCAACCAGTCGGTTGTGTTTTATTTTTTGCTTTGTTTTGCGATATTCCTAATCGCCTTGAAATCGTAGTAGTGCTTATGGAGGGTTCTTGCTCCGCCAAATTTAATACGCCCTCAACATGATCCAATTTATTTTGGTGTCCTACGTCTCTACGGGCGTGTAATGTGCCGGAATCTCGTAGACGTACAATTCGTGCAAATATACGAGGATTTGGCATATTTTGTCTACTCGGAAAACGTCATTGATATTCTGCTGCTGCACGACATGCACTTTAGTCGCACTTCCCATATATTAACACGACAACGCCAAAATTAGTTAAAAATTATTATTTGCCGTGCCAAAAACCATAATTATGCCAATTTTTTTTAATACTTCGACAGGTTTCGAAGTTATTGAGATATTTCAAAATAAAATTCTAGCACTGAACGCCCTGTATTTTTTAAACCAGCATCATTCGGATAAGGCATATTTGGCTCAATCGACTTATTTTGGTCACAAGTATCTCCAGCTCCGAAATTTCCCAACCTTTCACAGAATAGTATAGAAAAATGCCTATGTTACAAGGGGTAAAATGTTGAACTTTTATAATTATTGTTCTTTCGCGATAACTTCGTCAGTTTTTCACGTACCACTTTTAAATTTAATAGAGATACTTGTAGTTAACTAAATTCTAAAGGGTATTGTTATAAACGGCTGCTAACAAACAAACGTAAAAACGTATAAAACAATGGTTTGTAAACAGAAGCAATTCTAGAAATGCAGAAATAGGTCAGATCTAATACATTGTGGCTGATTTTGAAAAAAATTGTGAATTTAAGTTACCTTGAAATTATCTATTTGTCACATTCTGATTAATACTATTTAATCATTTAGAATTCTCAAATGGTACTTTTGTTCAAACCTTTCTTATTTTATGAAATTTTATTATTATTGCATATATTTCAATTCAGTATTTATTATGGTGAAATTAATTATGCGAATTTATACAAAAACGAGGATAGAAATAATAAAGGAAATAAAAAAATAACATATGAAAAATTGGAACATGGAACGTTAGAAGCTCGGTTGGAAGTTTATATGGAAAAGAAAAAGAGGTTAAGGAAAAGGATAAAGGGATTATTGAATTAGAAAATAGACTTGTATTGATATTTAGTGGGGAAGAATATTAGAGGTAAGAATAACAGAAAAGAAAAACTATCAATGACGATTATTGTTGTGTATGGTCGCAATGAAAATGACAAACTTGATAGATTTTGGGAGATCCTAACAGAAGTAATGGAAGAAGCAAAGGGGAAAATATATATTGCGAGAGACTTCAATAGCACAATAGACAGAAGGGATGACATATATAGAACATAGGTGAATACGGAGAAAATATAAGAAATAATAACGTGGGGGATATACCTGAACAGAAGCAAGGCAACTAGCAAGAAATAGACAGCAGTGCAGAACATTTTTGTATAGATGAAATAATTTACTACCTACAACACAAAGTGGTAAAAGGATATATATATAACATTTTTTGATCTGAGCCCATCTTTAAGGAGTTACGACCCCTTATCAGAGGATGATAAATTAAGATTTTTATTTAGCTTCGTACAAATGCTTTGAAATTAAAAAGTAAAGGCAAGGTATTTAGGCTGATGAATCTTCTTATGAGCGAGTTTTTTTTTATTCTCTTTGTCCAGTCATAAAGCGTTGAAGTAAAGTACCGTATATTATTCATTACATTTTTTGGGGGGTTAACTTGTTCGATTGAAAATATATTTTTTTTGAATGCCTGCACGCACATAGTTCTCTTTCCAATACCTAATTTACACATCAGTATCTAGTAGGTTTCCATAATTTCGCATTTGATGACAGTCCATGGTTCTTTGATATCAATATTGTTATGTATTAAATATTTGGAAATAAATAAAACTTATCAACCGCCCTCCACCCCCCTAATAGATGATAACTACCCCAGGGTGGGTTAGATAAAAAAATATTATATGAATGACCCCTGTCAAAATCGGTCATACAATCATCTACTCTTAATTTTTTTTGTACATTATTTGGGATCACCCTGTACCTATATACAGGGTTAACTATGACTAAGTACAAACATTTTAACCACGTGCTCAGGGAGGTATAAAAGACAATAAAAAAAATATTTCGCAATTCTAGCTCAATGTTTAAAAAATGGGGCAAAACCCTATTTTCCTACGGAAATAAAGATAGAAAACAATTGTTCTTCGTTCTTTCTTTGCACACTGCCAAAACTACATGTTCACTTCTTGTAGATTTGTCATAATTATCTACTAACATATCCGACATAAAATACTTTATTTAATTACTATAAAACGTTTAAAATTAGTTACTAAATGTTCTAAAATAACATAACCTAGAATACTGCATTGCTAGTTGCATACTCTCCAAACCTCAAAGAACATGCGAAGCTTAGTTATATCTAAGGGTCTAAGAAATATTTTTAGAGAACACTGTAAACATCTTGGATGTTGTAGTTTCAAATATTACAAATTATTTTATGCAAACATCGTCGATTACTGTTAATATTGTTGCTATTGTTAGTAAGTATTTAATTCCCCAACAGCACAAGAAGTTTAAAAATTTATCGGAGTGAAGTGCATCTTGCATTAGTGGCCCACAGATGGCGTCTGCAGATTTAAAATATTGCATACGGCTACGGTACTCTGATTAGTTTGAAATATTTTTTCAGTACCTGCTTTTCGCAAATTTAATTGTTCGCGTATTTTTTAGTGTATTTACATACATGTCGTATTCAAATGCCTAGATGACGGATACGGTGCTGATTTATGGGAGTATGACAAGTGCATATTATCGTGTGGCAGCGTAATACTAAAGACCGAGTACACAAAATATTGTGCTGAATACTCTTTGAACCACACTCAACAATTGTTATAATGCCTTGGCGGTAAACGTGTGTAAGTAAGTAAACGACCTGGTCATGACCGCCGACCGCTTTAAACAAAAAGAAGGGTCGAGGGAAGGAGAGGTCCACAGCAAGTACATAAATCTTTGCAATAGCAGGTTTTAATTTAAATAAGTAAGAAAACACAATATGATACATTCTTAATCTCTCCAAATATCAAACCTGCAAATACATATTAGTAAGGTTGGTCCTGTCTCCCTGCGGTACTATGTCGTGTTTCTCATTAAATCATTAAATAATAAACTACATTTTGTAAATAACTTTTTTCTTTCAAAGCGGCGTAAACTGATACACCTGTCAACGCTGTGACCTGTCACTAGGTTTGACACCTTTGACTTTGGCAGAGTATACCTAACCTCCGGCTGACATAAGGCCAGTGACGGCGATTAATAACGATTTAATATAGGTTTGAAAAAAAAATTTTTCGCTTTATATTTTTTTATAGATGATTCCGTTAATTTTTATTGTTCTCTATCCAATCTTAAAATATTTGTATTAAGTCATAGATAACCCTACTTATATATAATATTATTCACTATTAAACATACCTTAATTTATTTGTATTTAGAGTTTGTACTTATTGAAATATTTTGTTCATTTAAATACCTATATCTTTAGTCATCGTGAATCATTCTATATAAATTCATTATTATTATGACGTACTATTTTTGCTCCTAAATAAAATGATTGAGACCAACGCATGCGACAAAATAAAAATGCCATATTTGCTTAAACGCTACTTCTAATTAAAATGCAACCAAATTTAAAATTAAAAGATATGTTTCCTTTATTTGTTTTTTGTTTGTTAGACAGAAATATTGCTCTCGAAACAACCTTAACTAATCTTTCTGGCGCAAAGGTTGTAACGTAATTAATTTTTTTATTCGCCCTCGGCCTTCCTCAAACCTACCCGACGCCCTAATGAAAGCCAGGATCCTGGTCCATGGTAGGCCCTTCATCTCTTCCCTTTGCAGCTCCTCGGTGCCAAAGTTCCTATATCTTAGTCTTCCAAGAGCCGCACAGTATCCTAGAAAATGGATAGGGGTCTCCTCCCCCACTCCGCATTCCGGACATAAGGGACTATCCTCTATGCCTATCAAATTCAAATGCCTTCTGAGTCTGGAGTGGCCTGTCAGGACCCCCACCATTTGGTTCAGGGACCTTCGGCAAAAAACAAAACTTTATTGAACTAGGTATACAGGGTGAACCTTAAATAAGTACAAATATTTTAACCAGCAGTATAGTTCACTGTGTAGAACACATAATTAATAGTTTTTTTTACAAAAAAATCACAAATAAAAAAGTGAAATTTTAAATATATGTTGTAATTTTTCTGTAGAAAACTTGTTGAGGACCGCTGACTTTCATACATTTATGAGTCATAGCACTGCAGATTGAATGTGTGGTTTACAGTGTTGCTAGTGTTACACAAATGTCTTTGCTTTTCTTGATATTAAACGCATACGTCAAGCTGCTATTTTGTTATTTAATATTGTGTGTACCTTTATTTTTAAAATTTGTTTCACTGATTAAAGTGCGAAGTCACTTTATGGTTCTGGATTCGAAATGGTTAACACTGACTCATTTGGGGTTATGTGGAGAAAATTAAATTTAATATGCTGTGTGAAAATCATAGTTTTTTGTTATTCTTCATAAAATAACTTAAGCAAATTGTGTCTTGTGTCTCTTTCTAACAGTTTACAATGACATTTACCCTGTGAAATATGGATTACTGATTAAATAGTTAAGTTTTTTAACAAACAGGTAAGCTTGTGTGCACGTTTATGTATAATTTTTGAACATTGAACATTAGTAATATCACGTAATATCTTCCTAAATACTTTAGCAGTTAAAATATTTGTACTTATTTAAGGTTCACCCTTTATTTAGTGGAAAAAGTGATTCTTTATTGCACTAGTGTGTAGCTGTCATTCTACTACAGCGTTTTGTCATCATGATAAACATAAACGTTCAAATCGACGCCATATTTTCCTAGTGTTATCAAAATAAAACATTTTTTGGTATTTGCATGAACACAGAAAAAATATTGTATGCAACTCGTGAAAAAAGTGAGTATTGCACTCGACGTGTCCTACTATTACTTTTTGTACTTATTGCATAAATAACTATTTATACTCACTTTCACAAATAGTAAAATAATCCAAAAGAAAAGTGTCAAATGATAATATTTACGTATAGACATATTCATATTGCACGTTGCTGATTGCCATAGGATATTCCTTATGTAGATTACTACTCAGCTGCTAAATATTGACAAAGCGATTTCCATCCAGAAGGGATTCCTATGATTAATGAATACGTTAGCTATGTGGAATTTACATTTCATATCAATCCCACATTTAAATTAACCATTGTTGTAGTTACTACGTCCTGTATTACATGTAAATATTGGCCTACTATCTCCAATTCTGATCAGCACTGCTGTATGGTTTCACTACGGAAGCCCGGTGGGGTCATTCCGACTTCTGAGTTCCCACCTCCTTCTTTATACGTCGTATCTCAGAAATGCAGACTTATTACGTCGTATGTTGGAATTTCTTATTTACTACGTCACATCTCGACATTTAAATTAAAGATACCCAAAAGTATTAATGCAGTGTAGATTTGAAAAATTATTGAATAATATTGAAAAATATGCTGCTGGTAAATTTTTCGGTTGGCACTTTGCTTTTGAAAACTTAATATAAATACCAAAAATTAGGAATAGGCGGTTTGCAATAACCTATTCTGAGTATAACACAGAAATTCTGAAATATGACGTATAATGTTTCCATTTCCGAGATGTGACGAATTTAAATGTCGAGATGTGACGTAGTAAATAAGAAATTCCAACATACGACGTAATAATACTGCATTTCAGAGATACGACGTATAAAGAAGGAGGTGGGAACTCAGAAGTCGGAATGGCCCCACCGGGCTTCCGTATGGTTTCATATACATCGCTGATATTGTGAAACTGAAGTATATGTTTGTTTAAATTAAATATGAAAACAAAGATGCCGCTTATCAAACCTGAAATAATGTTGTTTCAACTCAACGTCTTTGGTAAACTTCACAATAAATATTTATCTAATTATAGATATGTTCTTTATCTAAAGCCGGCTTTATGATTGTGCCTAGAAATACAAGTATGCGAATTACTTGTGATGAATTTAATGATTACTTCTCTGGTATTGCTAATAATATAATAACAAAATTACCACCTGCAGCAACTCATTATAGCGATTACATGAATGAAGTAATTCACAACAACAAATTTTCCTTCACTCTAGTAACATGTCATCAGGTGGATGACATTATAAGGCATCTCAAAACATAAAAGTTTTGATCCTCATGATATCTCCGTAAGAATTGTTAAAAGTATTAAAGATACCATATTACTTCCCTTACTGAGCTTCTTAATTTATGTATTTCACAAAGTATCTTCCCTAGTTGCCTCAAAATATCTAAAGTCATCCCTATCTTTAAAAAAGATGATTCCAACGATCCATCAAATTATAGGCCAATATCAATTATCCCCTGTTTCGCAAAAATTTATGAATTAATATTGAAAAAACAACTTCTTGGATATTTAGAATATACCAATCTCTTTAATCCCAATCAGTTTGGATTTAGGAGTAATTTGTCAACTACACTTGCAATAGATAATTTGACCTCATATATAGCAATGATTGTCGCTGGCAACATTTCTCCTTCCTTTTACATTAAAAAAGACGTCATGTAGTGTTTACGGTGCTTTACAATAATAGTCCAGGGAAGTTAGGAAAAATAGCGGAAATTTTTAGGCACAGCAGATATCGAGATGCGATTTTCTGCATTGTGTTCGGGAAGGTTCCAGGAAAAAAGTCTATATCGTCTGGTTTAGCCATTTTTTTAAAAATGCCCTCTGGGCCGGAAAATGCATTACACCATTATAGGAACGACTGGAAACTCGGAAAAATCGCTCGGAAATTGTGACTTAGGGGTTTTTGGGGCTGCCGAACTCGATTCTGGCATTAGAATTACCCGGGGATGCACGGGGTGGCTCTGTGGGGGTGCGCGGGGGGTGAATTGGGGGAGATATGGCAGCGTGCATGAGAATATCTCCAAACTCGTTACTTCGGGGTTTTCGGGAATGCCGAATTCAATTCTAACATTAGATTTCCCCGGGGGTGCTCGGGGGTGGCTCTGTGGGAAATGGTAAAGGAGAAAGTGAAAAATCACAAATTATGAAAATAATACTTTATTCAAATAACAAATATTCATTTCCTCCCAATCACCCCCAGACAACCCCACAGTGCCACCCCCGAGTGCTCCCGGGGAAATCTAATGCTTGATTTGAATTCGGCAGCCCCGAAAACCCCCGAGTAACGATTTCCGAGCGAGTTTTTCGAGTTTCCAGTCGTTCCTATAATGGTGTAATGCATTTTCCGGCCCAGGAGGCATTGTTCAAAAAATGGCTAAACCAGACGATATAGACTTTTTTCCTGGGACCTTCCTGAACACAATGCGAAAAACCGCATCTCGATATCTGCTGTGCCTAAAAATGTCCGCTATTCGGTCGATTTTGATCTAAATGCCCTGGACTATAAATATAAGTGGTAATGAATATTTCAGATATTAGTGTAAAAAGTCATTCTTATTTCGAGAATCACCACTAATTCTGGTATTGATGACATTTAATCCATTTTTCATATAGAGGATTCCCATTGTTCGCCACAACTTAGACGAAAAATATCTTAATTTATCTTGCTTCAATTAAATCTTATTTATTTGTAGTATGTCATTTTTCCTTCTACTTTGATTTTAATACTGCTTTTTTTTCCATTATCGATTCTTAGTTTAACGGTTTATTCTTGATGTGACTTTTTTCTATAAAATTCTTAACGCTCCTTAAGGATTCGTCTCGTTAATAAATCTGACTTCCGAATTGTGTTTTCTTTTGTGCTGTTTATCTGCTAATAGTAGTTAGACTCATAACGCACCACCCCATTGCATAGCTGGCTGGTCGATGAACCGACTGACATCATTGGTTGCGAAGGAGATATCAATGAATAGTTATTATTATTAAATTACAATAATTAGTATATTACCAAAAGAAATCTATAAAAATTGTTCTTTCCGACGAAGATTTGCCTGCAATTATCATAGAAATTGCATCTGAAGCAATTTTAGGCCTTGTCCCAAAAAAATCTCACGTACAGTATGACTTGGTATTTGAGAGATATGAGAAATGTAGTAAGGATCATAATTCTACTTCATTATGGAGTTATTATTTTATGTTAAAAATAGAACTATCAATAAGAAAAACGTTTATTTGCCATGCTTAAAAGAAAATCAGAGGGCTATAAACTGAAAAAATCTAAAATTCTAACCACGGAACACGAAACAACATTTGTGAAAACAGCCGACAATCAAGTATAGTTGGATTTAAATTTGTATTTTAAGGTCTTACCGATTTTTGGAATGGCGGGTACCTGTAGAAAAGCCGAATTAACGATCATGTTACAAAAAGATGTTATAAATGAAAAAAGTTACTTCAAAGTTCCAGTTAGTGATACAAAAACAAAAACTGATGGAAGTTTTTTAACCCCAGGAGACATAGATGGTGTTAATTTAATAGATACTATTCAAAAATATGGTGAAATGAGACCTCCAAACTTTACAATCGTTTTTTCGTCATATAAAAAAATAAAATGCGTGGTAATACACCGAAAATTGCCATTTTTTAAAGCTATCCAACACTAGACAATATACTGGACACTGTTTCCGACGTTCCACAACGTCAATTATAGCATATACTGCAGCCGACCTTTTAACAACAACAATAAAAAGGCATGGTGGATGGAAGAGTAATGAAGTTGCAGAGGTGTACATTGAAACCTCAGAAGAAAATAGAAAGAAAACTGCATTTAAAATATTAGGCGACAGTACTTCATCAGGATTACAAAATGGAATGGACAATGAAATTCAAGCAAAAATTTTCCAACTAATTACATTTTTGTTACTAACAACGCGCCTTTTTAATGTAAATGGATGTATTTTTGAGCATTTACTCAAATAAAATCATTAAAATGATGACTGATGTCTTTACTCGATTAAATTACCGAATGATAAAGAAATGTTTACATGAAAAATACTTAGAATTTCATGGCATATTGAATAAAAATATAAAAAGGAAGGGGGCGGTGTCCATTTAAAAAGAGCTGACCATATCATTTTGTTTGTTTTACCTTGTATACGTGAAAACTAGTTTAAAAAATAAGCAACTAAAAATTGACGGGTTCGCTAATTTTTAAATTAATTTATTCCATATATACAAAGCATAACACAACAGCAAAAATTGTACTTATACATCATAAAAAAACACACTAGCACTAACATTAATCAGAGTCACTTCTAACGTTACTTGTATTCGATACTTTATCGACAATTATGGTTAAACCATTTTTATTTAGCCCAATCAATTGATGCAGCTTTATATAATCTCCCTCAATTTTTATGACATGTTTAACGCATATTTTCCTCGCTCGCTTCTTATAACATTTTTAACTGTTTTGTCAAATTTTAGAAAGGTATTGTTTCTTTGAAGAACCGTTTTTAATTGACAATATTCAGTGGGATTAAAAACACAGCAGTATAGATGCAACCGTAGAACGGTTTGTCCCTGAGCTGTAGCCGTCTCATTAATACGTATTTCTTTGCAAAATTATTGCTCTTTACTATATGCTGTAACTCATCTTTCTTCAAACTAGCATCGCACCTTTTCTTTGTACCAGTGTCGGAATTCTTTCTGAAAGTATTGAATTGTATGGAACGTTGTCTAATGCTAATATTAAATGATTGATATAACCCACTCTGGGGTCGTATATCCCAAAGCTTTAAAATGTTACTTTTAATGGTTCGGTATCTAACTCGGCAAACGACAAGAAGTAACCCTCAATACGGATTCAGGATATTCAGAATGTAATGCTAATAATACAATAGATATATTAAATAAATAATAATAATTTGGCCACTTCTGTTGTCCTAGGTCTGGAACTACAGGAAAGAATCATGTAAAGTTTAATAGAAACTAGATGAACATAACTTACAGTACTTTGCTGTTCGTAGTTCCACTCACTCACAACACAACACTGAATACTCACCGCACTAATGTAGTATTCACAATACTGTATAAACAATTTAGTATTTACAGCACTACTTTATAATAAACCAACGATAACAGTAATTAAAAAACACCTAGTATATCATGAATGCACAAATTATAATACGCTCGAACCTACGAAATCACCTAGCACTGAAAAGTACTGTTCTGTACTACCAGCAAAGTAAACACCTAATAATCTAAGTTGCATCGTTAACTGCCCTCTTTGTCTCTCCTACAGTGTTCAGGAACGACGTATGTCGGGGGGTTGGTAGACGAGAGACTGCATAGTTGCCAAGTTTGTTGCCTACGATAGAATTAAACAACTTCCTAAAATTGTTATTACCAATTTGCAAATAGCTAATACTTCGAAATGTCATATATAGATATTTAATACCTGTTAAAGGATTAAATTTTATAAAGACACGGACCTATTTCCATGATATACAGAAAGCGGTTACCTTGTGTATGTGAAATGTTACAATGACGCATTCCAAATAACGCGGTGCCGATATGAGTTGTAACACTATATGACATTTATTGATGACGAGATGTAAAGTATTTCCTTAAAAACCACCGCGTTTTGAATAATATCGAGTTACATGACTTAAAATAGGCATGATATATAGAATTATGTTAATCTACAATGCATAGGTATATCCAGATATTCTAATGATTTTCATGTCCCTTGCTTGAAATTATATTGCACCGCTCTATCCCATTATTTACCGTTGGTGTGTTTTGAAATTTTTTATATTTCCTTATATCGATGGTATAGGCCATACTTACCTTTGTCAGAAAAACCAAATACATTTATAAAAGTATATTTTTTCTGAATCTTTTTTTTGTGAAAAGAATATGTTCGATAAACTGAGTACTGAAATATTTAAAAACCAGCAAATGTGTGACATATTTGACAAAATGTGTTAAATCAAAACGAAGTAACAAAGCAAGTTCTCAATTTGAATAATAGTCGGTATGACCTCCACTACGTGCCAGTAGCATATTGACACGTCTGTGCATTGAGATAATGAAGCGGTTAACGATCTCTTGCGGAATATTGCTCCATTCCTCTTCTGCCTCCACGACTAACTTATCTGCAGTCTGAGGTGGAGGATTATGAATGGCTCTAGCAACGAAATCCCACATGTTTTCAATAGGATACGTGTCAGGAGAGTTGGCTGGCTAATCTAATCTATTGATACTCCTGTTTCGAGTGTCTCTTGAACCCTTCCTGCGCGATGTGGTCGAGCGTTATCGTTCATAAACAACATTTGCACCTAATTCATTACGTAGGGGGTAGATAATGGGCGTAATAACTTGTCCGATCTAAATTTGACTGGTCATATTCTGTGGTATGCGAATTAATGGGGTGCGGCGGTTGAACATTATTCCACCCCAAAACATTACGGTACTCCCTTCATATGGAGTAACTTCACGGAGAAAATAGTCGCTGTTGACGACCTGGTTCTCTCCAGACTATTTGTCGATTGTCATCTGTAACCAGCCCAATTCTGGTTTTGTCTGTAAATAAGACCCACCACCACTGGCGCAAAAGCCAACCCCTATGCTCTCACGCCCACTGGAGACTGCATGGGCAGCACGATGGCTTGGAAGTAGAGTGGGGGTCTGTAATGGCCTTCTAGCACGTAAATTTACGTTATGTAGTCGTCTTCGAATAGTAGGTGTCGATATAACACGGCGAATCATACCTTGAAAGTGGGCCATGAGAGCTGACGTCCACTACGTGGTCTGTTTTTCACTGTATCAAATTCTTCATATCTGTATAGTAATCGTACAACAGATGATCTAGGAATGCCCAACATGTTCGATATCTGATGATTAGAATGTCCTGCATCATGTAAAGCTGTCATTGTTGCTCGAGTAAACGCAGAAATTTCACGTCCTGGCATTATAATGTACAAAAATTCAAAGGAACACTTGGCTGAATACACTGCCAAACTGACCAAATTTGTAAAAACATTGGTAATAAAGTAAAGGTTCATGGTCTGCACTTTTTTATTGTCTTTTTGTTCCCTTATTACATGTACTTTTTTACCACATTAAGAAAAACCACTAGGTTTCATCGAATCATTTTATATACAGGGAGTCCAAGACTTTTGACGTTGTGTGTAGATTAGTATAGATATTAATAATAAACTTGAGTCTACTAAATCAATAAATTATCGAGTTAATGTAATCGTTCTTATTTTGAAGTATTATTAATCTATCAGACTGTTCTCTATATTTGTATATGAATGTTCTAATACAATTTTTTTATTACAGCTTCAATGGAATCCATTTGCAGCCATTCTGATCACAATAGACTTATTTTTAAACACTTTAAACGTAAGTATAATAAAATACAAATCAGTAATATTTTGATTCTATATATATTATGTATATATCATTGATTGTATTTGTGTAAATATCGTATATTTTCTAGATAACATGTTTTTAAGAAAAATGTGAAAGAAATAACTTCTCTCTGTAATTGACTAACAAAACGTCAATAAAAGTGAAAAAAAAAAATTTCTGAAAGGTTTATCATTTTGCAATAAGAAAGATCTCTTGACTTTTGTTTGTATATTGAATGGTTTTGCAGTAACAAAATATAGAACAATACTAATTCTTAGCCCCATGTGTGTACTAAAAGCAGAATAGTAATAGTGAGCTATGATTGTTCAATTAGAAATGACACAAATACTCTTTTGTTTTACTAATTTTGACAGTTAAGTTTTGAAAACTTAACTTTGATCTACTTAATTTGATAGTTGAGAAATTTGTAGCGTTATTAAAGAAAATGGTTAATTTTACTAATCAGGAGCTGACAGATATTCATTACATGTATGGTTTGGCTGATGGCAGCGCACCACAGGCTAGACGATTGTATCAAGACCGCTTTCGGCAAGAACTGCAGAAACTGAAGAAGCAATTTTAATTCTATTGAGAAAAATCCTGAACTTAGTACTAGAAAAATTCGATACAACTTGAATATTTCGCTATAGTTTGGAGAATTCTTCACAATTTTCTGTTATATCCATATCATATTCAACGAGTCCGGGATGTACTTGCTCGAGACTTCCCTTTGCGAATAAACCTTTGTCAATGGTTTTTGGAGAATATTGCACAAAATCCCGTGTTTGACTGTGAAATAATATTCACGGACGGAGCTAAATTTTCAAGAACCGCTCTCATGCAGTTGTGGAATCTAACCATCAGGAGCAATTTTCGGTCAATGTCTGGGTTGGAATTGTTGAAAATTACTTAATTGGACCTTTTTTTCTGCCGGAAAGGCTGAATGGTCATATCTTTTTTATAGCAAAATGATGAGCCTTTTAGAACATATTTTTTATTTTTGAAAAAGGCAGTGACGTATAATTTTTTTCATTGAAAATAGTGAAAGTGAAATTAATAGTGACGCCGCTGGTTAAAAATTAAAATTAATTTTTTAACAAAACATGTGTCATTGCGTCTAGTTTACACCCACTAAGTTCCACAAAAATATCTAATGCCGTTTAGTTATTAAAAAAAAAAATCTTTATCACCCTGTAAATCAAAAATAAAGCAGACAACGAGCGTCTTTAACTCCCCAACACGTCAACAACTGATGAAAATAGTGAAAGAAATGATTATGCCAATCGCAAAATCACTATCAGGGTAATATCTGATGATATTGGCGTATCAATTGGCTCATGCCATGAAATTTTCGAATATTTTGGGTACAAAACCAGTCGCAACTAAATTTATTTCAAAATTATTGAATTTTGAACAAAACAGCGACGAATAGAATAGCTAAATGAATTTAAAAACGATGCAGAGCTGTTGAAACATGTTATAATAGGTGCATAACGTATCCTAACACTTTATTCCATTCTTATTGTAACATTTAATGCAAATTTTCAAAACTTTTTTTTAAGAAATAAAAAATTGCCGATCGTACCAAAATGCATGTAACCTTTGTGACAGATAACAACACACTAAACATCTGATGTGGCTAATAATGTATACATACTTTTCAAACAAGTTTACCAACACAACGAAAATATCGGATTAATACATCCCGACATATTACAAAATTCCTTTTACTTTTTCAGACCACGTATCTCTTAACGTAGCGCATAGTTTTGATTATTTCTACGATGTTGTCGCAGTATGCGGTTGACATAAACTTCTTGCAATATAACTACTCTAAAATAAAATAATATAAATATACTTTAACGTCCAGGGCAGCAGCATGTCTCCAAACAGCATGCTGTGAATCAATGTTCACGCTAGAATGAAGCATTTGCCCATACTGGAAGCGCTGAGGGCGTGCCATTTAAGAGAGAAAAGAGTTATAACGTTATATTACTGAACGTTAGCGATGCCAGGTCCAGTTACTTTTTAATAATCGTGAGTGTCCAAAGCAGTCCCTGGATTACTAAAAGAGATAACGTACTAGGTGGTCGCGGTCCAAACCACAGTATACTAAGCAATCAGTAGGGAAACTCAGCTTTCCCGCGTCTTCCAAAAATCCGCCATGTTGTTGGCGACTGACAGTTATTACTATAATTTCTCAATCAATACCTCAATTTACATGAAACTACACTGGATTACAACAGTTAATTAAGAATTAATGCAAAGTATTATAACTACGAAACAACTTTGGTTATGTTTACGCCAAATTATTAGCTATTTTTTCGTATGTTCTGTGGAATCCGCCATATTCTTGGCGACTTTTTCTAGAGTGGGGGTATTTAAAAACTGCCAGACGTATTTCATTCATAAATTGTCTAAGATTCCGTACTGATTGCTTAGTATACTGTGGTCTAAACCCATCGCTGACAATTTCGAATAAATAACGAGCAGAAGCTAACCTAACCAATAAATTTTAGGTACAGAAATCTTTAAAAGTAAATTTTAAATTTAACTGTATGTTTACATATTGCTATAACATAAATTTACTTATTACTACATTTAAGATTGTTCACGTGAAAATTATTGTTAATATGTGGGATCAGAGTAGCAAAATAATGCTTCTCTTACAATTATTAATTTTTTTCAGGAAAATTTGAATAGTAACAATGAATAAATAAAACATTATAAGTTTTATTTTTGATATTACTTTTGTTCAATGTTTTATTTCTCGACATTTTTGTATTTAAAAACATAAAAGATTTAAAATACGGCTACCTCAAGCATCTAGGTTAATTAGATCCGATCAATCTACTTTGATCACTAGTTTGCGCCATATAAGTTTGGCTTCATATTTTAGAGTCACTCTGTATATTACGACTTCAAAACTCTCATTTTAAGATCGGATTTACGCATCTTAGATCTTATAATTTCTAGTTTAAAAACAATAACCTTTGTACGTCTTCGTCTTTCTTATTGCAGACAATGGCTATTCTTTATTTTTTTTTAATTTTAACTTTGTTTTCATATAGCATCGTTACCTTGATCCTTTTCCTTTGTGAATCAAATTTGCTTGTAAATTGTTGGTAGAAATGTCGTTTCTCCTTGCGCAATTCATCATATAAAACAAAAAAAATACATCTACCTATTTTTTTCTTATTTTTACAAGTATGAAATAATTTATCAAAACCAGTATTATGCTAAAGCAGTTCTCTCTCCGAACCTTCCAAATAATCAACTCCACCAACGCCACATCGGAAATGATTGATCACGTGAAATTCCAAAATCGTATAAAAACAGTGACTTGATTAATGTAATTTATAAAATATATGTAAGGGCAATACTGAACATCCCTCTTGCGTGTTCTTATATTATGTTTTGGTAAAATGCGAGCATTTAAATGTATGATAAAAATGTACATAATAAAACGTTACGTCGTAGTTGCTTCTAAACTATGTTTACCTTAGGGAAAACTTATTGAACTTATCAATCACCCATGTCAAACATATTATTATGTCTAAGGTATATTGCGTCACTTTACGCAAGTGAATTTATGGATTCAGTGATAAACAAATCGGTGCAAATAAGGGATAAAATTAGAATATTGGCAAACACTTTACAGCTATTGTCTTATGGTTTTCCTATACAACAAAGTCTCCTTTAAAAGATGAGAGTGTTTAATTTGAACTTTTAAAATCGTTTTTCCGCAATAACTTTTTCAGTTTTTTCACGTTATCACTTTTAAATTTAATAGGTGTCAGAAAGAATGGCTCAACACTAAGCTGGGATACTAGACACCACTCATCATGCCTTGTACGAATGTCGCTGATTTAAGAAATACAGGGTGTTGAAGGTTTTATTCTGAAATTTCTCAATAATTGAGAAAGATTTGATAGCATGACTGAAAATTCGTGGTGTTAGATTTTCTAGTGTAAAAGTTACGAATTTGAGGCTTATTTTGACGTTGTTCCTAGAGGGTGCTAGTTTCACCGTACCATTTAGGCAAATCAAAACATATTTTGTATCTATTGAACTATGCTTAAAAAAGGTTAAAAATCTAAAGGAATGTTTGTTTATTTTTGCATTAAAAATGTACTTTTGTTATATGCATTTAAATGATTCAATATATCTTGTGGTTATTTTAGAATATTAGGGTATTTTGCGTGCGTGTGATTTATTATTCATGCAAAATTATTAGCTAGTGATCAAAAATGCTACATAATAATTTTTCCAACAGTGATTTGCATAATGCATGATGAGCTCAAACATAATATTCTGGTGTCCAGTATCTCCAGCCCAGCATAGTATTGACCCATTCTTTCTGACTCACCCTGTATTTCCTATGGATGACCACTTGACCAGATCTTTGGTATTATTGTAAACAATGCATAAGAAACAAACATAGAAACTGGAGACTTGAAATTCTTCTTTTTCGAAATATATGCGAATTTTAAAGTCAAGCAACGTTAGAGACTGTCGCAGAGAAATAATTTAAAATTTCAATTTCCAAAGAAACGCTCAAAGGAACAATTTGTAAATAATTTCATGAGGTTTAAAATGTCCTAATAAATTTTATGCGGAATGTGAACAGATTTATCATTTTTAAGCAAATAACAGTTTTATCTATGTAATTTCATTTACTAACAAAAATCAAAACGAAATCGATTAATTAAACACATTTATCCACGAAGGTTGAATACGTCTGTTCTCCGTGGATTAAAGACCTTTTAACACACTAGCGAATTAGAATTCATTATACCAGCACGCTTCGATTTTATAGCACTTTATTTAGAATTATTAACATTAACATTGACATTGACATTGACATTGACATTGACATTGACATTGACATTGACATTGACATTGACATTGACATTGACATGGACATTGACATTGACATTGACATTGACATTAACATTAACAAGAACGATCTTGCCATTTGGGCCGGGATTATTCAAAACCATAATTTTTCACCTGCTCTCACACGGCTTTCACTCTCCTAATTGACCGGTTTTGGCCATGGTCGTGGATAAAACGGTGAATTACATTCGGGAAATTCCCTTATAAAATTAATAACTATTACAGACTACAAATTAATACTACTTATACTGATTGCCACACATGACGGCTCACCAAAGAAATGCATTAACGAGCTTTTTTAATCACTAAAAATCTAATATTTTGAAAGGACTATGGTTTATGCCAAAACTATTGAATCGAATTTAAAATACGCTCTTTTCAGTTGATTAATATTCTCCATCGATTCAGAATAAACATTGTCTCACATAAAAGCACAAAGTGACCTGAAATACAATGGGCTAAAATTAAAAGAGTATAGTGGCTATTGAATAGTTGAGTCTCTTCTATCTAGCGATTTGAGAAAATTATTTTTTAATTTAAAAGTATTTGAAATAATGTAAATAATTACTTAGTCCTCTGAGTAGAACTAAACAAATGATGTTAAAAGATTTTCTCTAATTAAAAAAAGCTGTTTATGCATTTGCTAACACAGGCGGATATGCGTAGCAGTCATTATAATTGTGCTTAACTAAGCTGTTTCATAAATACTATTTTAAGTTTTCTTAGTAAACAAAATTACATAGTTAAAAAACATTTGTTTGCGTAAAAATGGTAAAGCTGGCTAGTCCTATGTTCAGAAACGCTCTGTATAAAATCAGTTATCAGTTATTTACAACCTTCGTAAATTATATACAGTTACTTAATTTAATATAATAAAGTCAGATAGCAAAATTTTATAAAGACCTCAAATAACATGATGCATCATGTAAATAGTAGAAGCAAATACATTATGCTGTAGTGGTTTTTAAGCTTTAACGGCTGGTGCTATTATTTGGCACATAGGGATTTTCCGGGTTGTTATGACCTCGGTAACTGGTCGCTGCTAGAAACAAAATTAAAGTACACATTTCTGGACTTACCCGAGATTATTTTACGTGTTCTGGTTGTTCTCGGGTTAGGCTTTGTGGCCATTCTTACCGGGCCCGGTCACCGGACCCGGTAAATAAACCGCGGCGCGCGGCGCAACTCGTAGATTGTACAATCGTTTGCAATAATAATGCTTTAAAATGAATTTTGCGATTTCTTTTGAACTACTGACGTATTTGTAATGAAATCTACTTTCAACTTTTAACATTAGTACTTAGTTGTTTCACTCATCAATAGAGATTTAATGAAATGTCTACTCAGAACTTCCAGAACTTCAAAAACTATTTTGAGTGAGTGTCATTATTATTGCAAAAGCATGTACGTTGGCATGGCAACCGCTGCGTCGTTGCCATAAAGCTACCAAAGTTTATCTATCTATCCAATCTAAGTTGTTGTGACACGTTTAGTACTTTAAGCTGCGTTATTAGTTTCTTATTTTAATACTATGTTTTCAAATAGACACTATAAGGAGTAAAGAGAAAGACCTGCTTGTTTAAACTTATAAAATTGAATAATTACTAATACTAATGTTACTTCATCCATAAGTAAAAGTAATCAATTCTGTATTAAGAGTGATTTTGAGACTTGAGTGAGACTGATTATTGTGATAATTGTTCATAAGCCAGTTTGAAATAAATATTAACACTGAATCATTGTCTATTTCCATTCATATATAGAAAATTTCCATAAAATACTTTAAGGGTATAATGTTCGGCCAAACAGTGTAGCTTTTATCAGGCTCCGCCCATCAGCACCTTCAACGGCAAATTTAACTTTGTGCCCCTGTAAGTTAGGCAATTGTATGCAAAAATTTAGCAAAACATGTCTTCTTGGCGGACAGATTTCATGAATATAAATGCAAAAAATTGAAATCTGAGGCAATTGTCTGTTATATGAAGGCTTGATTTACTAGCCTACAGCGTTCTTTTTTTTATAATAGTGCCTAACAAAGTCTCACCGCAGTCCTAAATGTGGGCAATATTGCGACCGAAATATTGTTCAGATCAATTTTTTTTTTTAAATATGGCTCTGCTGTCTAGTAAAATAGACTTTTATTAGTTGATTAAAACTTGCTCCATCTTAATACGAATTTCCATTGAGGAGAAATATGAAAGCGCGTGGACGTCCAAAAACGGCTTTGTAAAATTGCGAACATTACAGCCTTAAAGGTTTCATCGCTAACACACAACGGCGACGAATGCAACCGGGCCCGGCCGGGTTGAGAAACATACCGGGTTGCAATCTCTACTCTGAGCCCGCCCATGTTGGTATCGGCTGCTGCGGTCGGAACCGTTCCTTGGATAATGGTGATCCTCCAAGGCGTCCGGTAGCCACTGCTGTATCTTCTGAGACATCCCGTAGTAGCCTCTGCAATTGGTCGCATCCCATGCTTCCAAACGTTTTGTCGCTATTCAATGCAGGCATCTTCAGTGGTGACTCCGCAAAAGCTTTGCCACGACTGAGCGACTAAGTCCCAGAAACACCGAGAGCGGGTCTGACGCCACAGAGCCTAGCCCGAGAACAACCAGGGCAGGGAAAAAATCCTGGCTAAGGCCAGGGATGTCCACTTTAATTCTGTTTCTAACAGTGACCAATTACCGAGATCACGGCATAACAACCAGTAAAATTACTATGTATCAAACGTTATGCTGTATTTGTACATAATGACAATGCAATACTTCTTCCATTTGCTCGGTGATGATGCAGTTTCTGTGCTAATTTCACGAGTTGCTTGCAACTTTATACAACACGAATGTCTACTTAACACAATAACACTTGATAATAGCACAAACTCTTTTAAACGTATATACTGCGTTGGCCGAAAGCTGGAAATCGTATACAAATATAAAGCACAATGCTGTATTATACACGTATGAACCACGTCTGATGGGTCTTTGCTGTGACGACCACCGTTTTCTGGGGGCACGGCCAAAGTAAAATTTTAAATATTGTTTTTAGGCTTATTTTTGCACGAAATTTTCTAGGAGTGCAAGGTATTTTCGAGTGGTATAATGAAAGATTAGAAACTTCCCACAAACTTTTATTAATCACTTCGTTGTCAAAAATATCGAATTCGAAGCAGAACTGTTCGTTTATTGCTTCAGTACCCATTCTTATAAGAAATGGTACGAAAAAAAATTAAACAAATAAGTTAATATGTTTCATTCTTTCAATGGAAAAGTAGTTTATTAGAAATAAATATATTTTTCACATATATGACAAGAACAAACGCCATTTTAAACAATACATTTTTTCTTCTGCGTGTTTTTGGAAAAATTATACAATTTCCCTATGAAGCCTTATTTAGTACCATTTGTCATGTAGCAGAATGAAGACACGCATATTCCGACCACGCTGTATCTATTAACGTAAAATTAAAAGGGTTTTCAAATAAGATATTTTACGCTTGGTTTAGTTATTTATTTTTAAAATAGTATTAACTTTCATGTATGTAATTGTACGAACTCGTAGAGCGCGTTTACCGACGGATTCTATTTGAGAGTAAGCGCTTATTCAGAACTTTCTTATTTCAAAATGTACAAAGTTATTATTAATTCATTTCAGAATCACAGTGTATATAAATTAATAAAGTAATTCGCCGCTTCTAAGATACCCATTTATTTTGTTTTCTTTACGCTTTAAACCTTAGGTTCATTCCTATAAAAAAGTATGATTTAAGGCATCGTGCAAACTTAATTTTTTTCTAAGAAAACTAGTGTAAGCCGCATCAATTTTCATTGATAATTAAATAATTGATTGATAGGAAATGTAGTTGTTGTTTCT
Source organism: Monochamus saltuarius (assembly GCA_025584915.1). Lineage (NCBI taxonomy): Eukaryota > Metazoa > Arthropoda > Insecta > Coleoptera > Cerambycidae > Monochamus > Monochamus saltuarius. The sequence continues at coordinate 49,160,176 of CM046721.1, read as the reverse complement.
TATTGGTGAAATAAATTGATTGGAAGTTTTGGGTTCCTATCATGAGTTTCATCATATAACTGTTATTATCAAATAATAAAGGTATTAGTCTTCACATAAAAATATTTATTACTAGAAACGAAATATATACGTGATTACTATTCATTATTTAAATGGTACGGCTAAAGTGTAAACTTGATTAGTAACTGAACTATTGGATATCTTAGAAATCTAAACTTGAACTTGTCCGATTAAGGAAAGTTCTATAAATATTCTATAATTGCAGCTTTTCTATTCGCAAGTTATACCGGTGAATATAACGTATTAGATATTCGGCTGCTATACAGGATTCTTTTATGCTAGGCATAACCAAAAGCAGTTTTAATTGATAAGAGGATATATTTCATTCAACGTCTTTCCCCCTTATAGCGAACATTTATCTTTTACATAAAAGACACGCTTCCTTTGAGAATCTACGCATGGCTAATAATATAAAGGATCTACGTATCTGGAACAAAGATATATTCTCTCCGTAACGTTATTGGCATAACAATATATCAAATTTACCAGAAAATCTCATATGTAACTTGCGAGGCATGTTGTTTAGTAGATATACATTTTCACATTCCCAATTTGTATGTGCAGAGTTCTATTTTTAACATGTCAAATTTTCATGGATAATTCAATAATGTATAATTTTGAAACAATATAGACGATTACACAGCACCACAAAAAAAGTGGTTTGTCTGGCGAAGTAGACCTATATATTCTTATGTATTTTCACACTACTATACGAATCTGGGGTCTATTTAACCTCGTCGCCTTAGGTTCAAGGTAATTGCAAGGGCAAAGCGAAAGAAAGATATGGAAGTGGACCATGCTATCGTACATTTATGTTTTTGTGGTTGCTTAATCTGAATTCGTTTAACCCCATCAGGTCAATTTCAAGGTTATTTCAAGGTCAAATCAACCTAGATAGGTATTTTCTTTTGTAACATTAATTGGTTTCACTCTACTTGTCCTGATAATATAAACTCACTATTTCTAGGTATGACTTCTCTCAAATCGTTACAAAATTTACAAGATATCGAGGTAATCAAAACCCTTCCTTAATGGAATTAATTCTAACCTCAAATAAAAATGTATTAACACGGGATTATCTTCCACCATTTAGTGCTCCTGATTATGTTACTTTGTCATGTAACCTTCAAATAATATCACATAAATATAAATCTACTGACACCACTATAATTGATTTTGATAGTTTGAATGACAATTTAAGTCATGTTAACTGTTCCCAAATGTTTAATAACTTCTCTTTAGATTAGGAATGATCTCGTTATCTATATATAACGCAGGCGTTCATTGCCAACTGTAATCGTGATGTTCTATGTCATAAGGTTAGAGATAAACCTTGGATTAATAATTCAATACTGATGTGTATTACATTCAAAAAGACTCTCTGGAACTTCTGAAAGAGGTTTTTACGTTCTCCTGGCACTAGCGATTATATAATTCATAGAAATTATTCCAACATCTCGAACAACAAGAGATACTTATTCAAGTATACTAAACATTTTCTTACATCTACTGTTTTTATTCCTCTATCAGAAATGACTTACAATCTTACACAATCTGATAGTTAAACTGCAATTATATTTTCAGTGTACTTTTTATGAAGTACAGTGAAGAATCTGAAGTCGACGAACCAATTATTAACAACCAACTGTCTGTATTGCTTTTAATCAAGATATCGTCTACAAAAAAAATTAACCAGCCTTCCTAATAGCTCACCTTTTTCTGTTGGCATTCTGTGTATTGTCTTATAACGTTGTGCCAAATCACAAAATTCGTTTATTTCTGATACTGTTCCAATATCTACCAACGTAATTGCCATCACAAGAAAGAGGATACATTTAATAGAGAAAATTATTACCAGATCAGCCTAACATCTATTGAAGTAGTAAAAGCAATTGAAAGAATAATATATGAAGCTATGATTTCTTTTCTTCTTGATAACACAATTGTACCGGAGCAACAACATGGATTTCTTCCTGGTCGGCCCACAACTACCAATCTGCTGTTTTGCTTAAATGACTGGGCCCTAGAGTTGCCAAAAAAAAACCATTGATGTAATTTATCTGGATTTTTCTTAAGCTTTCGATAAAGTGTCCTTGAAACGTTTACTGGAGAAACTATAACATTATGAAATAAATGGTTTTCTTGTTACATGGTTATCAGACTTTCTTAGTCACCATTTTAGAGTAAAAGTGGGCGACAGTCTTTCCTCAAGGTTCTGTTTTAGGGCCTTTATTATACCTAATTTATACATCTGATTGACCTGTCTTATTTCCAATTTCCAATTGTTCGCTTTATGCCGATGAGACGAAAATCTATGGTAATCCTCTTACAGACTACCATCAGCTGTACCTCGACATTTCACGAATTTCCCAATGGAGTGTAGACCAATTGATTCCTATTAATTTCAATAAATGTATTGTTTTACATATTGCGAAGAATAACCCCGGCTTCAGTTATTCTATTGGCCAAATATCGCTTGCTGAAGTTGAAATACAAAGACTTAGGCATACATCTCTTCAGATCTCGTGGTCTCATCACATATCACAGTGTATCAACAAATCTAAACGTTCTCTTTTTTATTTAATAAAGTGTTTTCTAAACCTAGTGTTAATACTTCTGCCTGTTTATATAAGAGTTATATTCTCCCTGTATTAGAATATGGATCTGCAGTATGATCTCCCCAGTTGGTGCGCGATTGTAATCTTATTAAGTCGGTTCAACGTGCGACTGCTAGACTTCCGTATGGTGCTGTCATATGAAGGAAAACTGTGTATTTTTAAACTTTTACCTGAAGTGTCTAGACTCAAATGCGGTGATCTTATAACCACTTATCGTGCTTTACATGAGTTATATTCCGTTGTCCTAAATAATATTTATAACATAATCATTGATGTGTGTCTTCGTGGTCACACTTACACTGTCTCATGAATTTTTTCATTGTTCTGCTAGAGAGAATTTTTTGTGCAACAGTGTAATTGTTAGATAAACGAAAGCTTAATCATTTTTCTAGAAGCAAACTATAGTCAAGGCTGTCAAAAGCCTTGGAAAAATCTGTATAAATGATGTCTATCTGAGATGAACAACAGTTAGCAATATATTGTGTGACACAAGCCAAATTAAAAATAGTTGATCTTCCCTTAAAGAAACCATGTTGGTTTTCAACAATGTGAGATTTAATATGTTTATAAATAAATTACAAATGCTGAGCATAATAAGTAAGTCACTTCCAATTTCCAAAAGCGCCTAAATAAATTTAAAAACGTTCCTGCAACTTTTTCTTATATGCAATAATTACCAGGAAGATAGAGTTGTATATTCTTTTTTGTTTTGCAGACGTACGCCTTACTTTGTGTGATATCACAATATCAGGAATTGAAAGCAGGAAGAGGCAGAGCCAGAGATGATCAAATGTATAGGGTAAGGATTTCAAATTCAATAAAAAGTAAAATTACAAGGGCTTGATACCTTTCAAATTAAATAAAACGTTTATATATGCGTTCAATATGCAAGGGAATTCTAAAGTAGTGCCATAAATTTAACTAGGCTTTTTAAACTCCAAAATAAGACGAATGGTCTATATTAACGTGTATCGTAAAATACTTTGCTTTCGACATACAGGGTGTGAAAGGTTAATTCCTCATAACGGTTTTTAATTAATATTTCACAAGCGCGTAGAAATAAATTTGACACAATTCCATAACTTTCTACTCTTTTTGAAAATCTAGAAAGAAATGAGCACAGTTTGTCCAGGGATAGCGCATTAAAAATACTTTTTTGTGAATATTGTTCGATAATTTCATAGATAAAATGAAAAAAAAAGGTTGCTGACATTCGATTTCGACAACAGTTATCGAGAAAAACAAATTTATATATGGGGGCACGCTAAGTCTGATTAAAAACCTATCGAATTTGAAACATAGCTAGCCTTTAAATTAAAGAAAAGAGACAATTTTGACATTTCCACATATACGGGATGATTCAGACCTTGAGTACGCGGTGTAGAACTAACTACATCTATCGGCCGTTCGCTACTCCATGCCGGACTGAAAATGTCACAGACACGAAGCGTTCTACATGCAGTAGACACCATTGAAAGCTGTCGACCTTTATCGCGATCGGCGAGAAACGATATTTTGCAAACACGGAATTCCAGGAAACAACTACTCTGCGGGCTAATGCCCCGACCAGCATTGAATTACACCTGGAAAACCTATAGCAACAGCTAGAGTCATTCGTCAGACGCCCAAGTTAATTTTTTAGTCAATAATGACGGAATATTTTTTGAACATTTTTCTGTATTATCAATCTTGACCCACCGATTACAGCAAATTGAATAACGAAATTTTAAAAATAATTATTTAGTTTTCATTGCTGTAAAGACTGCAACTGAAATATTTAATTAATTTGCATCTTTGCTTTTTTATATATTTATTTTAACAGTTAATATAATTAAAATGCTTGAGTAACATTTAAAATTGATTGTTCTTAAATTCCAAAAAAAAATATATTTTTGAAGTTTACTTTTATCATTACTAAATGTTAGTCTATGACCATACGTTGCAACGCATCTGAGTTCTGTAACCGTTAGCTCACAGTATACTATTTAATTATAGTGCGCTAGTCTAGCAGTAGTGGTAAGTACGTGGAATCGGGCTAGTTCCTAGTCTCATGATCGCTGATCGCTCCCGTGTCCATCGTAGTATCGGTCCGCGGATCCGCTGTCCGCACTCCGCAGTTGCGCGGAGTTGCAAAGTAACCAGTTACTTCTCGCATTAGTAACGAGCCTTGCCGTTACAACAAAATACCGTTACAAAATCCCGGTATACAAATACCGACCCATCACTACTAGCTGTTGCTATAGGTTTTCCAGGTGTAATTCAATGCTGGTCGGGGCATTAGCCCGCAGAGTAGTTGTTTCCTGGAATTCCGTGTTTGCGATTCAGACCTTATCTAAAAAAAAAATTAAGCACCTATTTTATTCATCTCACCCAGTTTCTACAAACTAACACAAATGTGTCTGCTTTTTATCCGTTTTAAACTCGTAAGTTATTAGCAGCAGCTATGATACGTTTGCGTAAATCATCAATAGTGTCCACTTCGGTGCGAAGTCAGAAGACCGTAGCGGCCATGACACCAGTACTCCTAGTCCAGTCCGTTGGTATTGTCACGGATTTCCCAATCCGTCTTTTCTCTTACTTCCAGAAAAACAATCCGTTAATTAATTACTTCTTTATTAACTACTGAACACTACTAATTACAGGTCAACTAAACACTTATTTAATTAATCGCTATCTAAATCAGTTTGATATCTCCAACTAAACACTTTAATTCAGACTGTAACACAAGACTTATACAAGACTAACTAACTCGGCCGTTTATTCTTCTTTTATAGACCCAACGAATATTCCAGGTATATTCCAGTATCTCTAGATCCATTTTCTAGTACGACTGGAATGCTTCTCGGCGATTCCCGATTTTTCCAGGCCCATCTCGATCAGCGGCATTCTGTTTGTTTAACAGAATCGTGTAGGGGCGATCGGGGCAATCTTAGGCAATTCGCGGTGCCACAGTCGTCGGTTTGGGAGTGAGTGGGGCAAATTCCGTGACACTGCCCCCTCCTTAGGACCGATCGTCCCGATCGGATACACCTTTATACGGGGACAGACGCTCCAGATGGACGACCTTCATCTTACTCCTGTGAGTCCTCTGTATCCGATAGACGACATCATTAATTCTTTTAATGACTGTGTAGGGGCTCTCCCAACGGTTCTGTAGTTTAGGCGATCTTCCTTTCTTCCGCGTGGGGTTGTACAGCCACACCAGGTCACCTTGTTGGAATCCGACTGTATTGGCCCGGACGTCGTATCGAGTCTTCATGCGATCGCTCTCTAGTCGCATTCGAGATCTGACTTGATCGTGTACGGCTGCTAGTCTTCGTTCTAGCTCATGGGTGTAAGTGTCTGGCTCGGTGGGCTGTTCCGCAGGACGACCAAATACCAAATCTGCTGGAAGGCAAAGCTCTCTTCCAAAGATGATCCTTGCGGGAGTCTTCCCAGTAGTTTCATGGACAGCTGAGCGGTAAGCTAACAGGAAGAGTGGAATGAGCTTGTCCCAGTCTGTTTGGTTCTCGTTCACAAACATCCTCAGATTGGTTTCTAGTGTGGCGTTGAAGCGTTCCACCATACCATCTGACTGGGGATGCAGTGGGGTGGTCCTGGTTTTCCGTATTCCCATAAGCTCGCAGACCTTTCGGAACACAACCTGATTCGAAATTTCTGCCCTGATCTGAATGCAGTTCCATGGGCACACCAAATCTGCAGAACAGGTTGTTGACTAGGGCTTCTGCTACGGTCGTGGTCTCTTGATTGGGAAGAGGGTATACTTCCGGCCATTTGCTGAAGTAGTCCATGGCTACTAGCAGATATCGGTTGCCACTTTGGGTTTTCGGAAATGGGCCAGCGATATCAATGGCAATCCTCTCGAACGGTGCTCCTACGATGTACTGGCGCATTTTGCCTCTGGAACGGGTCTTCGGTCCCTTGCTGGCTGCACATACGTCACATTTTCGGCACCAATCTTCTACATCCGTCCTACAGCTCAACCAGTAGAAACGCTCCCTAATCTTCTGTAGAGTCCTATTGATACCGAAATGTCCACCCCAGTACCTCCATTTACTTCCTGCAGCACTTCCTTGACCCGGGATCTCGAGAGTAGTAATTTTTTGTTGACCTCCTTTATGTCATTGTTCTCCAATGATCCTTTTAGGACACCGTCTTCCAACACCAAGGAATTCCATTGATCCCAATAGCTCTTTAATGTTGGGCTTTTACCGCTGACTTCAGCCCATGAGGGTCGGTTGTTGGCTTCTTTCCAGTCTAGTAAGGGCTTGATGTCACAGTCAGCTTGCTGGTCTTCCTGAATCGCCGCTGAACTCCATCTGTCTTCAGGTTGGGCTGCTACCACCTTGCAAGGAACTGATGAGATGTCCTCTTTCCTTTCAAGACTACTACAGTGCTTGCAGTTGACAGAACAGGGTCTCCTAGAAAGGGCATCTGCATTTCCATGTTTCCTGCCGGCTCGATGTTCAACAACAAAGTGATATTCTTGCAGCCCTTCCAGCCACTTGGCCATCTGTCCTTCAGGGTTTTTAAACTGCAGCAGCCATTTAAGGGAAGCGTGATCCGTTCTTAGGAGGAATTCTTGGCCATACAAGTATTTGTGAAAGTGTTCTAGACTCTTGACGATGGCAAGCAATTCTTTCCGAGTCACACAGTAGTTCTTTTCGGCTTTTGATAGGACTTTGCTGAAGTAGCCCACTACTCGCTCTTGGCCATCTTGTACTTGGGAAAGAACTCCGCCAATTCCAATGTTGCTTGCGTCCGTGTCCACTATAAATGGTTGTCCAGGTATTGGGTATGTCAAAATCGGGGTAGTGCAGAGAGCCTCTTTCAGCGTCTCAAAGGCTTGCTGGCATCTCGGAGTCCATTCGAACGGGATGTTGTCTTCTGTCAGTTTATGAAGAGGCTTGGCAATGTCCGAGAATCCTTGGACGAATCGTCGATAGTATGTGCATAGGCCGAGAAAACTTCGAACTTGATGTTTGTCTTTAGAAACCGGCCAGTTCTTTATGCACTCTGTCTTCCGGGTCTGTTTTCACACCGTTTGGAGTAATAATGTGGCCTAGGTATCTAACCTCCTTTTGGAACAGACTGCACTTCTTCGGGTTCAACTTCAGGTTCGCTGCTTTCAACTTCTTGAACACTTCGGACACGTTCTTCAGGTGCTCCTGGAAAGAGCGTCCCAGCACCACCACGTCGTCCAAGTAAATCAAGCAGGTCTCCCAATGCAGGCCATGAAGTACAGTTTCCATCAGTCGTTCAAAAGTGGCAGGGGCATTACATAGACCAAATGGCATTACATTGAACTGCCACAATCCATTTCCGGTAGTGAACGCGGTCTTTTCCTTGTCTTCTGGGCTGACCTCGACTTGCCAATATCCACTCTTTAAATCCAAAGTGGAAAACCATTGCGCACCAGCCAAGGTGTCCAGTGTATCGTCAATTCTGGGTAGAGGGTAACTGTCTTTCTTGGTGACGTCATTTAATTTTCTGTAGTCCACACAAAATCGGGTGGAGCCGTCTTTCTTCTTGACCAAGACAACAGGAGAAGCCCAAGGACTCTGAGATGGCTCTATGGTGCCTTGATTTTGCATCTCAATTAACTGAGAAATTTGTGAATAGTGGGTAGGATCTTGTTTGCTTCATTCATAAAAACCCTACACACTATGCATGAATCGTTACAAATCACGCATCACGAATCGCGAATTCACGTATAATCTGTAGCAAGCATTAGAATAGGAAGAAAACGTTATGTGTCCTCTTGTAAAATTGACACGATGACACTTACGTCGATAGAAACAAGACCAGATTATCCATAAAGCAACATAGGCAACTGCTTAGGGGCATCGACGGCTTAGGGGGCGCCGGCGACAAACAAAAAAACAACGAATTTTCCCACTTACAAATTATCAGCAAAAAATAAAAAAATATCCTTTCTGTCTCGTAGATTTAGTCACAGACGTGGGTCGAATATATGATTCGGCCGTTATGGCAAGGTATCGAATTGAGAGTCTAGATTTTGTTCTTTTGTAAAACTAGCTGCACGCATTGGCGGCATGTGGCTTGAAATGGGTGGGCAAAATATTTTTTCTATCATATAGAAATAATTGCACTCTAAGTTTTAGACTATACGAGTATACTTGAAAGTGTAATATACTTAATAATTATGAAAACGGTTAATATAATAATCTGCAAATTGTATTACTTATTTATTTAGTTACGCCATCCTACAGTAACAATTACAGGATGGAAAGGACAATACAACAAAATATTAGAAAAAGAAAATAAAGATAAAATTAGAATATTTACAATGCAAAATTAACTACAACCGTGATACAATCTTCTGATAGACTTAAGGTCTATAAGGATATATAAAAAATAATATAATTCTCTAAACAAATAGTATCTCTATCCGTCTTATAGCAGTATCTGAAATTGTTAACGATCAGTTATAACAAAACTCTAATAAATAAATAAATAATTCTAAATAAATAAATAAATATTCTAGGATTAGTACGGATATAAATCATATAAGTATTTCGCATTTAGATTCTTTATGATCCATATTTCTACAGGGTGAGTCAGAAAGAATAGGTCAACACTAAGCGGGAGATACTAAACACCAAAATATTATGTTCGAGCTCATCATGTGTTATACACGAATGTCGCTGGCTTAAGAAATATAGGGTGTTCAAAGTTTAAATTTTACTCTGAAATTTTTCAAGAATTGGGAAAGTTTTAATAGCATGATTCTGAAAATTGGTAATATTAGTTTTTTTGGTGTGAAAATTACGAACTTATTTTGACATTACTCATAGAGGGCGCTGGTTTCACCGTATTATTTAAGAAAATCAAAACATATTTTTTTAATCTGTTGAGAACTTTATCTGTTTCTGAATTATTTGCATTTAAAAGTTTTAGTGTATCTTGTGGTGATTTTTTTCGGGCGCTGATATTGCTATTTCTTGTTTTAGAAGGCTTGTGTCAAATTTTCATGTCAATAAATATGAGCGTATTTTGCGTGGGTATGATTTATTATAAATTTCAGAATAACATTTAAACCCTGAACACCCTGTATTTCTTAAGCCAGTGACATTCGTTTAAACATAATATTTTGTTGTCTAGTATCTTCAGCTTACTCTTGACACATTCTTTCTGACTCACCCTATATTAAATTTATACGCATATCTTCGTTGCTCGCGAAATTATCGATTACTTTTCGTGAAATTTAAGTTCTTCAGAATTTTGAGGTAACTTGCCACAAAATTTCGAGAATATATTAGCGCTTTCCGTCGTTATATATTCGGTTTACTTACCTTTGAATATTCACAGGTGGCATAACATAACATTCCTGTTATTTGCTAAACTCTATTAGGTATTCAGTTCTGAAATGTCTAAACTTATTTGTAATTGTAAAAACAACTATTTCAAGAATACGGCGCCCTTAAGAGTGGGCAATGGTAGACACATTCGTCAAACTTACGGTCGCGGAAGGGGGGTAGGTATCACCGGTAGGCATGTCCTTAGATGCAATAAATTATCTGGGCAGCAGTAAAATGACACACGCTCGACAGAGTCGAACTCGGACTTAAGCAGACGGCGTTACAGTTAGGCAAAATAGGTATATCGGGTATATCACTGTATCATATTTTAGAATTACGAATAGGAACAGTCCGTGGCGTCGCGTGGACTGTTAAAATTAATAATGCTTAACATATTGTTCCAATTCATGACCATTTTAATATTAGCTCAGTTGTAACATCAAATAATTTGACAAATATAATGAAAATTATATACTGTTACTCATAAAATACAGGGCGTCCCTGAAATGCATATACCAGTGATTCACACTATATTCTTAAGATCATAATGCGACGAAAAAGGACACTTACGTCTAAGTGCGTGGCGTAAAAACGTGGTTGCAAAAAAAGAGTAAGTACGGGCAAAATAAATACTATAATATTGCTTTCGGATTTAGTAATATAATTAAATACGAGTATATTCAAAAGAAGTAGCACAAATGATACCAGTGAATCTACTGCTAAAAGAACACGTTTGCATAAAATTACCATAGCACCTCTTAAAAGATAGGTAATTTGAATACTAAAAACGATATAAAGTAAAATTTTCGATACTAATGCATGTGCAATAGTTTTTCGAAAATGTCTGCCCTTAAGGGGTTGATATAAGCTTCCCCTCATTTCTTTTTTGCTACTTATCGTTATAATGAGAATGATAATGAATTTAATTTTTCTGTTAAACGGTTAGTATTAAAGCGAAAAAGCAAGAGAAATAAACCAGGCTATCTGATACATTAAGGGATTCTCATTTCAACATATTCCAAGGAGCAAAAATTTTCGAAAAAATTATTGAAAAGTTGCACATGCATTGGTAGAAAATTTGTGTAAAATTATACATACTATACATACTATTATACCTTTTTCGGTTTTCAAATTCCATATTTTTTTGGAAAATGAGGGGCTCTGTCTCCTAAGGAGTGAACATTTGAAGGTCATTTTTATCCAAAACGTGTTCTTTTAGTTGAAGATTCACCGGTACCATTTGTGCTACTTATGTATACCTATAATTCATTATAATAACATGTACATAATGTAAATGTATGTATCATGTACAATACATAGTAAATTTTAATCATAACTTCTACAGTTATTTTCAATTTAGTATAAATTCCCACCATCGTATTTATACAGAGTGTTACGCATAAGAACCAACACAGAGCAGGTGTATATAGGGGGTCACAAAATATTTCAATTTAACTAAATAGGCCTTCCAAGTGGGGTCAAATATTTTGGAAAAAAACCTATTATTTCTAAATTACTTTAACTTGGAATAATCAAATTTGGTAGGTACGTGATTTAAGTTTATAATTGGTATTCTTTGACAATGAATTCAAGTAATTTGAAACACACAAGGTGTTCATTGATTTTACATTAATCGAATTTGAAAAGAAGAATGATAATATCTCACGCAGAATTTTATTTGAAACACTTTTTACTCTTGTTAAATTTAAAAACTTTGAAGATTTCAAGAAAAATGCATTAATTAAAATAAGATTTTAATAGTGTTTATTAGAAGCAATCAAAAATCAGTAGTAGACTGTCTTTTAAATTTGACAGTAATAAAACTATGCAACTTTATATATAGGTATGTTTGGTTAAATTTCAATATTTTGGAACCCCTAGATCACGCCGTACATGCACCTACTCTATGTCTATTCTTATGCGGAACACTCTGTATACAAAGAATATTCTTTACAAAAATATTTGAACTATCAAGAAATAAATCAATAAAACAGCTATAAATTAATAATAATTATTCGTGCAAATTTGCATTGTCCACTTTGTCAATTTAATTTTTGAACCATCTCTATGATATTCAATATTACATGGCTAAATAATCAGTTATTAAATGACAATTATTACTATAGAATCTCCATACTTATTATTTTATTGGACTATTGAAATTTTTGTGTAAAGCTAAATACTAGAAAAAAAAAATGTGTATTTATAAACTTTTAAAATCAATTCACTTCCTTATTCAATAATAATTGATTTCTGTAAGCAACAAAACAGTGATGAAGATAGTTATTTATTTTTGTGTGGCTGCTTCTTTTCAATTCATAAGTATATATTCTTGTGGAAAATATAAATTATGAAGCATTATGGTTAATTTATATTACATACAATATTAATTATTATATGTATAGACAAATAAAAGAAATAGTACATAAATACCGAATTATTGCCGAATTATTATTACCGAATTGCGAATTTTACCACAAACATGATAGTACATAAATACCGAATTATTGCCGAATTATTATTACCGAATTGCGAATTTTACCACAAACATGATATAATTGTAAATTTCACGTAAAATTCGCGAGATAAGCGTAAACGGGCGCCGCCGGCTCTGATACCACTAGATTCCAAGTCTGCAATCCAGAATAGTGGGGAGAGCTAAACCGTTTAACAAGATTATTAGAGATATCTCTGGATTCATAGGATACAAAATTAAACAACTCATGATTTAGAATCTGCAATATATTGCTGAAGTCCGATTTCACTGTTTTCCTGTATATGGTTTGTCTAATAGACGTAATTAAATAAAATAGTTTAAAACTGGTGCTCGGCGCCATCTATACGGAATTTTGTTAAACTACATAGGTGCAAAATTATTTATTTGATTTTAGAAAACTCGTTGATATAAAGTAAATAAAAAATAAAGGAATTAATCCTTGAATAGTAGTGCAAGTCCGAAATTTGTTAGATTTTCATTATTTATCTCCGGTGCATAAAAAAAAAATCATTAAATTTGGCATCTATATCAGGTACCATTGCCCACTCTTAAAGCTAAAAATCTTCTTTCTACGAATGTAGAGAATTTACAGAACTTTTCATTTTTCATATCATTAGTATACAGTATGCGCACAAAAGTATGGAATAAATTCAATAAAAACGAAACAATTATTTTTTGGGAAAAATCCTCGAACAGGTCGATTTTTAATTTAAAAAATACATATTTTAGCGTAAAATGCGATTTTCAAATGTCATTTGTTTTCGAGTAATGACGTCATCGATTTTTTTTTAAATGGCAACACCATATTTTTTTCTTGATTCTGAAAGATCGTTTAATTCTCTATCAGACAGTACTAAAATTTTGCCCTCTTACATAGGAAAGTTTTCGAGTAAATGACGATTGAATGTTAGAAAACGTAAATTTTATCCATAAAAAGTAACAATTCTGAGGTATGTAAAATAAAATACAATTGATTAAATTTTATACTTAAATTAAATGTGTGAATTGCCATCCACCAACTTCTTGACAATGCGCAAGTCTGTGAAGAAATTCTTCTTGCACATTATGAATGATTTCTGGGGTAACTCTGCGTATTTCGTCCCGAATGCGATTTTGTTCTTCTAAATTACGTGGTTTATTAATGTTGGTGGATGGCAATTCGAACATTTAATTTAAGTATAAAATTTAATCAATTGTATTTTATTTTACATAGCTCAGAATTGTTACTTTTTTATGGATGAAATTTACGTTTTCTAACATTCAATCGTCATTTACTCGAAAACTTTCCTATGTAAGAGGGCAAAATTTTAGTACTGTCTGATGGAGAATTAAACGATCTTTCAGAATCAAGGAAAAAAATATGGTGTTGCCATTTAAAAAAAAATCGATGACGTCATTACTCGAAAACAAATGACATTTGAAAATCGCATTTTACGCTAAAATATGTATTTTTTAAATTAAAAATCCATCTGTTCGAGGATTTTTCCCAAAAAATAATTGTTTCGTTTTTATTGAATTTATTCCATACTTTTGGCGCATACTGTATATGAATTCTAAAATTTCTGTAAAATTTAATGATTATCCAAGGATAGTCGGTCGGAATACCAGATACGCTACTCACTGCGTAATTTTAATTTATCGCATCATTTTGGATAATTAACTACTGGAAAGATTTCTCCGCAAAGCCATTCTTATATTGAGAAAATTTGATTTTATTTGTTAAAACTGAAAACTCTAGTTTTTCAAAATCTTTTTTAATATGATATCTGTTTGAGTTGATAGTACATCTAATATTTCATTGTAAAGCCTTCTGAGTAGTAGAATCATGTCATTCGTCATAATCAGTTTTACGTCTCTCAGCAGGTTGTCCTGCAGCTTGTCAGATATTGGTAAAAATGTCATCAAAGTACTGGTCATTTGTAAATTTTTTCTCAAATTTTTAATTCTATTTCTGCATTGTGTAACGTCAGAAAATTTGTTTGTACAATAATTAAAACAATATATCCCTCTGGTCAAATATAAGATAAAATGTATTTAACGTAAATAAGGAAATTTAAAGTTTTCTAAAAAATGTTTTGAAATCTGCCGTTTCTTTATTATTTGCAAATTCATTGCTATTTCAAATTATCTTAAAAAATTCTATCAAATTATTTTTATTATTAATTATGATCTGTTTTTATTGCATACATATGTATTAGAAAATGTCATTACATTCATCATTATTAATAGTGAAATGTTATGATAAACATAAAAAACAAAAATTTTATTTTTTCTTATTTAAATGATTTGACAGTCTCTAAACTATTTTATACCCTGGAAAAAATTATGTATAATTAGTTCAGCGAAGAGATATTGTTTCGAACTTGTTTCGATTTTCTAAAATTCATGTTAGAAAACAACTATGAGTTCGTTAAAAGATATTCTGTTTTTAGGCGATGATACTGCTAGTTCTCATAAAAGTTTTTAAAGACTTATTCTGACTAAAAAAATACTCAAAAAACTGCTGGCACGTATTTAGCTATAGCAGAGTATTTTGTTCATTCACATATGGGGCATATTCATCATTTATACAAAAAATATATGTGATTTATAAGTAAAATTTCTATCATTTTTATAATGTAAATAAAAACATTTGATACAACCTGCCTTGAAAATTTATTTTTACGTTTGAACGGTAGCAGATAATCAACCGCAAATATAAAATCAAGTAAAAAAAATGTATTTCTTAATATATTAATCCATGTCAATCAAATAAATATATGTATGTCTCCCTTTGGATTTGTAAATAAGCTAATACCTGACAGATACTTACAATTAAATTGAATGCTTCGAATTTTCTTATAAATCACAAGCACAAAGCTAAAAGTTAATTTGTATCGACACTAGAACAACTGCTGAATACTGAATAACTGACCTACCACTGACACGACTCAATAATTTGGCAAATCTCTACCCCAGTGGTTCTTATAGCATCAGCAGGTAGATGGGTCGGTAGGGTGCAAGGGAGCAGGGGTGTAGGGTGTAGGAAATCAACAAATTAAAATTCTCAAACATTGTACGTCCATCAAGAATATAATTACCGGATAACATACAGTATGTTAAAATTTATACCTCAATGAAAATGAGTTTGCATATAGGATTCTCATTAAAAATAAAATCCATGGTTTGTTATGATATTTATTAAGAATTTAGAAACCACATTAGCATTTTTTAATCAACAAATTAGTAATTCCAATTTTCATAAAATCGTCTTTATACACAATTGTATTTAAATTTACTGAAATATATACTGAAAAAATATATATATTTTAGTTAGTTTGTTTATAATATTTAAAATTAAATGCAACCAAATAAAATGAACAAAAATTAAATTATAACTAGAAAAAATTGATTGCTTTATACTGAATAACTGAATAACACCGAAAAATGTAATAATGAAAATTAATAAGAGTCTTTGGTATACATTTCTTTCAAAAAACCCTTTCCTGAAAAGATACGCCCCTCCAAAAAATTCCAAAAGAAAATTGTTTTTCTTTTTTATCTTTCATATATATCAAGTTAAATATTTTCAATTTATCAACTGATTTTTTCTACACAAAGTCATAAAACTTGTGAAAGAGTAAGAAACAGTAACAATAAATGTTATTGACATTTGTTTCTATGGATTCCATATTAAACAGCTCATCTCTTTAAAATTGCTTTGCAATATTTTTTTCTCATAAATCCTTAAGTTTTTGAAAAAACTTGAAGAGATCAAATGGTTAGTAAATGAATGAAGATTTTTAGACATATTTTTTAGAAAGAAAAAAATCTATCGAAAAAATAATTATAGGAAAAAATGTAATAGGGGTTGATTATTTCAACACCATACAAAAATATTTCAGGGTTGATAAAGTGCAGCTTTATTGACAGAATGTTCACCAAGTTTGGTTTATTTAGCTTGATATACATAAAAGATAAAAAAGAAAAACATTTTTTTTTTAATTTTTGGATAGGCGTAACTTTTCAGTTTTCAAACATTTTTTTACCAGAGACCACTATTAATTTTCATCGGTGTTATTTATATACACCCTGCATATACGTATATGTACAGTGTGTTTAAATTTGGCCTGAAATACCCCTGAATTAGTTGAATAGAAAGATAAATTTTTCGCATGTAGGATTCCTGACATGTAATTAATGCAATTATACCACCACCATATTTCAAAACAATGGCATGCTATGATTTTTTTGAATAATTTTTCCAAAAAATAGGACAACATAGCATTCATAAGTTGTTAGACCCAAAAATTTAAGTTTTGCCATGTTTTCTGATTATTTTCTTATTTTAACCCTTTTCATATTATACTCTACGCTTTTTATTTAATTTAAAAGCCTGCTAAGCACTTTTTTCTTATTTCGGCAACTTCAGTACCTACGTTACTCAATTATTTTAGCGACATTGTACTGTGTACGATTATAATAAAATAATTTTGAAATAAATCATTTTTCCATTTCTTCCGGCTTAATCGGACGTGGCTATAATTTTCGAGTTTTAAATAAAAATTATATTTTTTTCAATTCACATAAAAATCATATTTTAAATTGCTTGTAAATAAAATTTATTTTATCAAACGAAAAATTTTTAATTATTTTTATCCAAATATGACTCTTATAACATGAACATGAGATAAAAAAAATAATATGATAAGACTACAAACAAAGAATAGGTTTGTAAAAAAAAACAAAATAATATTTAATTTTCTTTTATACACATTTTTAGTTCTTTCAAAATATTTTACGGTCATTCTCAGTCCGGCACTGTTTAGGCAATATTTGAAACTTGAAATAACTGTACCTGCTTAGGGATTACTATGCTAATTTCTTAAAATGTATAAGGGCTTAAGAATCCTCTTATAAAACTTTTCAGTTAACAATAATTTTATTGTTAAACTGCAATAACATTCTTTCAAACTGAGGTTTGTATACTAGGTACCTAATATTCTTAGAAATACGTTATAAAATGAATAATGAAAACATAAAGATTTTGCAGAGGCGAATACCTCTTCATTGGAACAACAAATCTGCACAATTGCATCTCACGAAACTATACAGAGAACTATACAGGGTGTAACAAAAAAGCAGGTCATTCCGTTATTTTTGGCGGCAAAATATGATGATTTAACAACTGTTCACTTATATACAAAATACCTCCCTTAAAAGACACAGGATATAAGAGTTAAACTTTTCAAATTGTGTTTTCGCTATTTCGCGAAATTTCTTCAAATTTTCGCGTACCGTTTTGAAATTTTATAAAAATACTTCTTATTGTTAAACAAATCCTCAAAAATATTATTGTAAACGACACCTAAAAAACAAACATAGAAACGAGGGGAATGGTTTTTTTTATCCCCAGACTTTTTTCTGACGTGCGGCTATGGACGACTGTTTATAATGTCATACTGTAGAATTTTGTTTAGACTTTTTATTATTCTTCTTATAGTCGCACTTTATAACAATTTTAAATTTCATATTAAAAAGGAACACTTTATAATGTTCTAACTTGCTCTAGGGGCATTCACGCCAACTCAGCAGTCGATCCCACATCACCCTCTCAGATCTGGCTCAAAATTGGTACATCGATTGGTACTATCGAAAAAAGGATATTCCCAAATTTTCAGCCCCTAAGACCGCTTCCTGTCACCAGGGGCCCATAGTGAAGTTTTCGACCATCATTTCACCTCCAGGGGTCTGAAATCGGTTTTTCGTGTACTGACGCGGCATTTTGGTCTAAAAAAATGATCAAAAATACATAGGAGATGCCAAATTTCCCGTAGAACACGATGCCACCATCCGTTTCCCGATATCTAGCAACGGGAGCCCGGAGAACCCAAAAAACCGCGCTTTGGTAAAAAATCTCAAATACGGTCGCTTCAAACTGGCTGAAAATTTACCAAAAGACTCTACGATTATTGCTCTTTCGAGTGTTCATACGCGCGTGGTGATCATTATATGTAAAAAAAAAGTTACACGCGTTTTACGGGTTTTATATGGGATTTTCTGTAATTTTTCATTCTAACCGCTCCACTGGCTCTATCCAGTTGGGTAATAATTGGATTTTTTTCTCTCACCAAGCGTCTCTTTTGTCCCCCCTGTCTTTACAAACACAGAAATTTCTCTCTCCAGCCAGTATTAGAGAAAACATTATTTATTCAATGATTTATTTCACAATTTTTCGTCAATTTTTGATTTTTGAGCAAATTTACATTTTCCTTACACATAATGTTCTTATACATGAATCAGCATTCTATCTAATTGCACGATTTTTGCCAACGTGGCTTGCCCAACTTGAAGTCTATCTTGGTTTCTAAGGAGGAACTAACTCAAAAGCGGGCCACAACTCAAATGAATGCCCAGACTATCCCTGGTACAAGGGGATATCATCATTTTGTTCCTGTTACTGAACAAGTTGTTGCATGCAAAATCACGAGTTTTCATCGGGAACATTCAATCAGATTCGACCTTCTGAATAAAAATTTCTTTGACTGGGGAGATGATATGTTTGTAACTTTCGTTATCAATGATAATTGGTCAGTTGGGTATATAGTCGAAATTTCAGAGAATGAGCTTACTGCTGAGATCTCATTGCTGAAAATG
Organism: Monochamus saltuarius; assembly: GCA_025584915.1. NCBI lineage: Eukaryota > Metazoa > Arthropoda > Insecta > Coleoptera > Cerambycidae > Monochamus > Monochamus saltuarius. Next base: position 49,141,043 of record CM046721.1, on the reverse strand, counting down.
ATAAAGAAAAATATATATGAATGGCGAGAGACCAGACTATCGATACCCTTCACTGATATATTAACTCAGATTGTAGTTATTGAAAAAGCAGGTGAATTCACCATAAAACTGGGCCACACAATTAGCAAATTCAAAAAATATAAGGATCAAGGTACTTCGATAAATTAGATAGAATGCTGATTCATGTATCACATTATCTGTAAAATAGTGAAAATAATATAGAAATGTATAGTGTCAACAATGATTGTAACGTGGGTTGTCTTGTTTCTTACTGCGATTTTCATTCGTTATATTATATTATATTCATATTTTTACAAATACCTAATAGAAGTAAGCTGCAGAAAATGTAAATTTGCTCAAAAATCAAAAAATTGACGAAAAATTGTGAAAGAAATCATTAAATAAATAATGTTTTCTCTAATACTGGCTGGGGAGAGAAATTTCTGTGTTTGTAAAGACAGGGGGACAAAAGAGACCCTTGGTGAGAGAAAAAAATCCAATTATTACCCAACTGGATAGGGCCAGTGGAGCGGGTATAATAAAAAATTACAGAAAATCCCATATAAAACCCGTAAAACGAGTGTAACTTTTTTACATATAATGATCACCACGCGCGTATGAACATTCAAAGAGCAATAATCGAAGAGCCTTTTGGTAAATTTTCAGCCCGTTTGAAGCGACCGTATTTGAGATATCAGATTTTACAGAAGCGCGGTTTTTCGCGTTTTCCGGGCTCCCCTTGCTACATATCGGAAAACGGATGGTGGCATCGTGTTCTACGGGAAATTTGGCATCTCCTATGTATTTTTGATAATTTTTTTAGATTAAAATGCAGCGTCAGTTCACGAAAAACCGATTTCAGACCCCTGGAAGTGAAATGAACGAAAACTTCCCTATGGGCCCCTGATGACAGGAAGCGGTCTTAGGGGCTGAAAATTTGGGAATATCCTTTTTTCGATAGTACTAATCGATGTACCAATTTTGAACCTGATCTGAGAGGGTGATGTGGGATCGACTGCTGAGTTGGCGTGGAATGCCCCTCTAAAGTGTCTTAACTTATTTTTTATACAGTGTCTCTGAATATAGCGCTAGCCAAATATGCCATTTTTAAGCAAATATTTTTTTATCAATGTAAATTAGTTTATTTAAAAAAAAAACATAGGATTTAAGAAACGTTTTAGTTATTAAACAGATTGCACTAATTGTTGCACATATCCTACATATAGTCTACTTACAGGTTTATATACCCCGGCATTTGCAAATTTTATGCAAAATAATTTTTTCACTTTTTACTCTTTGTCAAAATATGTGGATGCAGCTTGATGATGCTCCGCTTCATCTTGGATTAAATTTTAGACAATATTTAAGTGTAATTTTTCCAAATCGGTGAATTGGAAGTGGATAGAGTTTGGAGATTTGTGAAGGACGACGTTTATGGCAAGTCAAAGAAACAAATGGGTATACAGATGTGTATATAAATATAGTACTCGTATATCACAAACATAATAACACAATACATCATCACAAACAAGCTAAAATAATCTGACTTTGCACGGGGCATTATATAAAACAGTAGTACCTAATTATTTGTAGTCTGCGTTAAGAAAATCATGTACTGTATAAAAACAGTATTGGATTAGATGCCTCTTAATAACAGTTTTAAAACATTTCAGATTTAACAATTTGACAGTAGTTGGCAATTTATTGTAAAGTTCAACATTGAACAGAGAATATGGATTGCGACCATGAAAATCGAAAGCAATTGCATTAGAATTTCTTGTATTATATATGTGAATGTCTGACTGTAGACAAAAATTATTAATATTTTTATGTATTTCAATTAATGTGTAATATAATATAGGCAGGGTAAACGCAAGATCTCAAAATTAATAAAATGTGGTGGACAATGTTGTCTGCCGCTCAGACCAGCTAGAACTCTAATCGCCTTTTTCTGCAACGAAAAAATCTTATTCGACTGGCCAGAATTACCCCATAAAAATACCGCATAACACAAACGGGAATAAAAAAATGCAAAATAGGAAGAAATAAAAGTTTCAAGACTAACCATAGGTTTTAATTGACGTAGTAAAAAAACAGTACTAGCGAGTGACTTCTAAAGTCTGCCGACATGTTCTGTCCAATTTAGACCATCATCCACAACTATACCTAGCAGATTTACTTGTTCACCTTTCACATTTGCTCGGTTTGAAGAAATGGTAAGCCTCTGAGTTTTTTCAACATTTACTGTGAGTTTGTTAAACGAAAGCCACTGCTCCGCTTGTTTTACTAATTGATTTAAAAGCATATTTAACTGAAAAATGTCTCTGTGTGATATCAGCAAAGTAGTATCATCAGCGAATAATATACATTTATTAGGTAATAAAAAGTTATGAAAATCATTAATAAATATTAAAAAATTTGCCCTAAAATGGATTCCTGTGGTACACCATGCTGATTCGCTTTAAATTCGGACACATTATTATTAATTATGATATATTGACATCTCTCCAATAGGCATGACTTAAAAAAAAACAGTGGCAAACCTTTTACACCATAATGCTCCAACTTAGTCTACAATAGGTCATGGGGGACACAGTCGAAAGCTTTTGTAAGATTACATAAAGCAATAGCTGTGTGTTCGCCTTTTTCAAGTCCTCCGACAACGTCTCTCACATCACAACCCCATGCAATGCATTACCTGTAAACCGATTTGGTCTAAAAGCAAATTGACTCGCACATAAAATGGAATTGTTTTCAAGGAAGGTATATAATGTCACTTTTAATATGGCTTCTATTATTTTTCCAAAAATCAAATGGTACATGCGTAGCCCCCTACAGTGAATGCTATGGCACACGCAATAGACTCGAAACCTCCGATGCATCGCAATGCAGAACGTCGAACGCGGGAACGCGTCCACACTATATTCAACAAGTCAACCGTCTTTGATTTTACCGACAATAGATGGAAATCCGATCGACAAGTCAATCGACAATTTCTGTCCATCGATCAAGTCGATTGGGGTGTCCACACTTAGTCGACGCAGAGAGGATGCGTCTTTAAAACTACAGTTTTCAATTAAATTTTAGTATAAATCTTTTATTTAATAACAAATATGTTTCTTAAATTCCTGTTTTTCAACTAAATTGTACATTATAAAAAATCGTCCATGGTACATAAAAAAGTGTCTACGTTTGTTTTTTAGGCGCTGTTTACAGTGGATCCTTGAGAATTTGGTTGATAACAAGAAATATCTATATAAAATTTCAAAGTTATTCGTAAAATTATGAACAAATTATAGCGAGAAAACAATTTTAAAAGTTCGGCTTTACTAACCTGTATCTTTTAAAGGAGGCATTTTTGTATACAGGGTGTTCCAGAATGATGGTCAAATATCTTACCAGTGTGTTCCACAAGCCGTTTCAGGGGAGGATCTTCATATAACATTTTTCAATTTGGGTCCTCCCTGTTGAGATATTCGAGTCTCAAAATGGCGGAAAAAATAGTTTTTTTATTTTTCCTTAAAAACGGTTGCACTTAGAAATTTCTATTTTGGTACACATTATCAGCTAGTCAAAGGCTATTCTGTGGCTATTCCTTAGCTTAGCTTATGTTTCTGGAGGGCGGGAATAAGCAACCCCTACATTTATTTCTTTCAGAACTTTTTCCTGCAATGGCCGATTTAAACAAAAGATTTTTTTAAATACTTCACCTAATTTTACTACTTTTTTCCCTCTCGTAATTTTTTCATGCAACCAACAGTTTGCGGGAAAAAAAATAAAAATAATTTTCCTTACTCTAAACATCGTTTCGTCACCGGTTACTGATAACCGCAGTAGGCGGTTGCTATGATGATGTTTCTCTGTTGTCTTATGAAACAAATCAGTCTTGACAGTTTTTGCAAATATTTGTAAACAACTGACTCTTCCTTACAAATATTAGCGAAGAAATTGATGGAATATGCATACGGCAAGATTGGCAACAGTTATAGGAATACCTTTGTTTAGAAATATTTGCAAAAACTGTCAGTTATAGACCTAATAGCCAATTGTTTGATAAAACAACAGAGGAGCATCAACATAGCAACCGCTTACTGCGGTTATCAGTAACCGGTGACGAAAAGATGTTTAGAGTCAGGAAAAGTATTTTTATTTTTTCCGCGCAAACTGTTGGTTGTATGAAAAGAGTAGTCAAATTAGGTATAGTATTAAAAAAAACTTTTGTTGAAATCGGCCATTGCAGGAAAAAGTTCTGAAAGAAATAAATCCAGGGGTTGCTTATTCCCGCCCTCCAAAAACATAAGCTAAGGAATAGACACCACCACAAAATAGCCTTTAACTAGCTGATAATGTGTACCAATATTGAAATTTCTAAGTGCAACCATTTTTAAGGAAAAATAAAAAAACTATATTTTTCCGCCATTTTGAGACCCAATTATCTCAACAGGGAGGACCCAAATTGAAAAATTTTATATGAAGATCCCCCCTGAAATGGCTTGTGGAACACACTGGTTAAATATTTGACCATCATTCTGAAACACCCTGTATATGTAAGTAGAGTTAAATCCTCATATTTAGCCGCCAAAAATACACAGTTAACGTCATGATCTACTTTTTTGTTATACCATTTATAAACTCAAACTATGGATAATAATAAAACCCACTACAAAGCAATAAATAATAGTAAAATTACTGAAATCGGAATGTCACGTCAAAAATTGAATTTTTCTTTTTTATACGATTTACAATAAATAAGGAGCGAAACTGTTGATTCTAATATCGAATTTATCTTTTGTTAAGTATATCTGTACTGTTCAAAATTACCACCAGCCACTGAATCGACTAATAAAAATTTCCAGATTCCAATGTTTATATAAATATCTTAAATATTGTCGTCATGGGAAAATATTTTATTACTGCTACTTTTCAGTAACTGCAGTAATGAACGATCACGACACTTCAAAAATTATTTATTTATTTGACTGTTTCGATAATACTTAAATATCAAAACAATAATAGTAATGATTACTTTCCAAGCAAATACAAATATCTGCATAGAATACATATTAGATAACCGTTTATGAAAACAATTACTGAAGATTATATGGTCGAAAATAATTTGAGTTTCCTATTCCTGGTATCAGATCTATGCAAATAAAATCCAGACGTTGAGGAAATAAATTGAAAAGTATATTTCCGTTCATTACTAAATTTTATCCATATCATCTTCATCGTTTCGGAAAATTTTTAAAAACTTTACTAGTTTTTAAAACCATTTAAAATATGTTTGCTACCTACATCCTATTTTGTAGGTATTTGTATCGTCATCTGTAGATTAATTTAGCAATAATACTTAAGTGCAGTAGCATACACAAAAAACGTTTGTTAATTAAATATGTTAAGTATTGAATGTTACATTCCATGATTTCTGCTATTTTTAATTTTAATTTTCAGTAACGGAAACTCGCTTATTTTTAAATTTTTTGTGTAATCTTTCATTCCATCAGTTGCTCATGAATAAAGAATTTTGATTTAATGTTGACGCTTAATAAATAAATAAAATCTACTTAGGATTCCTACTCTTATTAAAGTCAAACTGTAACGGTCAAGATTTGCCAAAACTAAATCATTTCATTTAACTTTTGGAGGAAAAATTGTTATGTGCGGTATAAACGATTTTAGTATGCAGCAGGAGCATAAAGTAGTAGAAAATGTTATCAGAGTATCACAGTTAAAATTATCTTTTTTATTGTTAACTGTTTTAAACCATGGAAAAAACTTGTATAATTGGCACAAAGAAGAGATATTGCTTCAAACTGCCTTAGGTTGCCCTTAAAATCTGAGTAAAAGTATAATTTTTAACGCATACTTACTGTCAGTGTCTAAAAAGTCGTATTAAGGCACTGGTGTCAAAAGTAATTTATTTTACAATTTTCTCAGTGTACATTTCATGAATAATATTCTGGAAATGTAATAGCACGTGAAAATATGTTTTTCTGGCTATAACTTATTACTCTACACTCTATTACATACCCTGAAGAAAATTTATATAATTGACACAGTAACATCACTGAAATTTAATCGACTCCACATCTTCCCCAGTTTAAATGTAATAAGGTAATACATACATATCTCTTAAACTATATTTAATATTATTTTAATCGATTTATTTATTAAAATTATTATTACTATCACTATATACTTTTATTAAATTTAAAAGAAGTTGAAGAATAGTTGGAAATTGGTAATGTTGATTCAATCAGAAAAAGTAATATTTTATCTTCATAATTTAAATTTTTGCACTTCAGAAATATGATATATTGTTTCGAAGAACTGATTATTCTAGTATATTTATTAATTTATTTATACACCTTCATCGTTAAATCTGTTTTACGATAATTTATTTGAAGCTATTGGAGATTTAAATTATTTCAATAACCATAAAATATTATATTATTATACTATATATATTTTTAGGTAATTTTAACATACCCCAGTATAAATATGACAATAATATCTATCAGAATCGGGCTTAAAGCTGCTGTGCATAATTTCTTGAGTTACTTTAATCTATTTCAATATAATTTTATTACAAATGCTAACAATCAGGGGCGTATCCATGGGGGGGGGGGGTAATGGGGGTAATTCCCCCCCCCCCCCAAGAAGCTTACTGAAATGAAATCCATTACTTTATAATTTTCGAATAAAACAGAGGTGAAGTATTTGTAATTTGAATTATTTGATAATCGCATGCCAACAATATTAAATTGTGTAATAAGTAATATTTCTATAAGTAATATTTAGCGTTTACTAATGTGACTTTCAAATCTAAATTCTGTAATTTTGCTCGATGTTGCTGCATATATGAATGCTGAAAATACCTCTGATCTAGAAAAATACAATATTTTTAAATATGCTTTCGTCCCCAGCAAAAACTTTCTCTTTCCCTATTCTGTTCATAAAAAATCCTTGCTCTTCTACATATACATAGACATATTAAGTTAGACATTTCAATTATTGATATGCAAGTAAAAAAAATAGAAAAATTAATTTAATTTCCATTATCTTTTATTATTATAATACTGCTGCAATGTTTATTATTGATATTGGATATTAACTTCTTTTATTTGACAAAAGTCTTTATTTATGTTTAGTTCTTTAGTCTGTTGATGTTATAAGTCTTTACAACTTTACCCCCTCCAAGATAAAATCATAGATACGCCCATGCTAACAATCGTCTTCTGGATCTTGTAATTTCAAATCATGCTTGTTGTGTGGCTAAATATGCTATATATAACGATATTTTGTTTTACCACCCAGCTCTAATTATAACTATTTACATTAAAAAATATTTGCGATGTCAAGCATTTCAGAAGAATTACCTATATTCATACAATTGTCTTAAATTTTCCTCTTATGTATGAAATAATATATAACATTGATTGGTCTTTTTTGTATGGAATTAATGATGTTGGCGCTGCTTGTGACATGTTTTACAAGGCCATAAATAACATATTTGATACGTGTGTCCCCACATATATTCCTTCTGTCAGAAAATATCCACCCTGGTATAATCGTCAGAAAACTTTGGATATAAAGGAGAAATCCAGATCTTGGAAGTCATACAAATGGCATAGTGATAATGCAGTTTATGATGGATTTAAACGTCTGCGTTTGCAAATAAAGCACGACACTCGAATTGTACACTCAGGTGCAAAAAAAAACGCAACAGTCAAATTTTTGGTAAAGTTTGAAGAGTCACAACTTTTTTGTTTTTAGGCTGATTTTCATAATATTTTTATAAAACTTTAGATAAAATGATCAACTTTAATCCACGTATTTAGTCGTTTGATAAATGTTGGCCTTTTAGTCATTATACAGGGTTAATTGAAAGGTTGCTTCATGACCTTAATTTTAAAACGCCCTGTGGAATAATTTCGTTACCAAATTTCTCTAAAAGGTCAATATTCATTAAGAACCATTCATTTCCTACAATTTGTTTTTTGGTTCATGTCTTTATGTGCATTGGTTCATTTTTAGGAGCAAAATAAACATGTATGTCACTACTTTAAAAGAAATTTGTTTATTATTTAACAAACCAATTCAACTTCAACTTAAGTAACCTAAAGAAACATTTTTTTTTAAACTTAACCTAATATTTTGTATTGCCACCTCTGGCTCTGGCTGTATGGGGCTGTAATGGTCGGTAATGACTTAATGACTTTATCCTCATTCAAGATAATGCGCGGCCCCATACAGCAAGATGTGTCACACAATACCTGGCGGAAGTTGAAATCAACAAAATGAACTGGCCAGCATGTTCGCCTGATTTGACCCCCATAGAGCATGTGTGGGATATGCTAGGTAGCGGATCAGAGAGGAATGACAAGATATTTCTCAAGACGCTATTCGTAACTTAATAGACAATATGGACCGCGGTATGCAGGCAGTTATTAGAGCCAGAGGTGGCAATACAAGAAATTAGGTTAAGTTTAAAAAAAAAATGTTTCTTTAGGTTACTTAAGGGCGCCGTATTCTTGAAATAGTGTTTTCTACAAACACAACTAATTTTAGACATTTAAGAACTGAATAATATAGAGTTTAGCAAATAACAAGAATGTTATCTCATGCCACCTGCAAATATTCAAAGGTAACGAAGTAAAATCAATAAATAATGTCAGAAAGCGATCTATCCAGCAAATTTTTAGGTACTGAAATTTTTCAAAATACGGATTTTTTTCAATTCAACTATAGATGTAAACATTGTTATTACATAAACTTACATAGTTCTGTACAAAAGATGGTTCACTTTTGTTTCTAAGTATGTGAAAATAATTGTTAAAATGTGGGGTTAGAATAGCGAAATAATGTGTGTCATACAAATGCATTTTAAAAGTTATTATATTATTTGAGGAGAGTTTAAATTGTAAAAGTGGATAAACAAAACATCAGTAATTTTATTTTTGATATTACTTTTGCTCTACGTGCATTTTTCAAAAATACAGGGCGTTCAATGCCAGAATTTTATTTTAAAATTTCTCAATAACTTTGAAATCTGTCGGAGTATTAAAAAGAAATTGGCACAATTATGTTTTTTGGCACGGCAAATAAGAATTTTTAACTAATTTTGACGTCACTAGTAGAGGGCGCCACTTATGGCACACCATGTTTCTTTTAAATGCCAGAACATTTTTGCTGTTTAGTGTATCCATCTGTCTATTGAAACAATCGATTCTTCTACCTGTTATATCTGACAAAGATATACCTTGTTGAAGTCGTTAGGAGTAACCTTTTTTGAAATAATCGTATTTGAAATATTCAGTGCACCGATTGAAAACTGTTATCGTTTCAGGTAAATTGCCTTTTCTACTGAAAATACAGCAAAATGTTACTTGAAAAAGTTGTTCAGAACAATTAATTATGGAGACGTGCAAAATTTCAGAAAGATCGGCCTGCTTTGATAAAATCTTTGAGCTTTGTTGAAAAATGGTTTCAAAATCAAACCAATCGCCAATCTTCTTGAAATTTTGCACGTTTCCATAACTTACCGTTCTGAACAACTTTTTCAACTAACATTTTGCTGTATTTTCAGTAGAAAAGGCACTTTACCTGAAACGATAACAATTTTCAATCGGTGCACTGAATATTTCAAATAGGATTATTCGAAAACTGTTACCCCTAACGACTTCAACAGGGTATACCTTTTTCAGATACAACAGGGAGGAGAATCGATTGTTTTTATAGTCAGATGGATACACTAAGCGGCATAAAAGTTCTGCCATATAAAAGAAATGTGATGCGCCATAAGTGGCGCCCTCTACTAGTGACGTCAAAATTCTTATTTGCCGTACCAGAAACATAATTGTGCCAATTTTTTTTAATACTCCGACTGGTTTCATAGTTATTGAGATATTTCAAAATAAAATTCTAGCATTGAACGCCCTGTATTTTTGAAACCAGCAACATTCGGATAAGGCATATTTGGCTCAATCGACTTTTTTTGGTCACCAGTATCTCCAGCTCCGAGATTTCCCAACCTTTCACAGTATACAGAACAACTTAAAAATTAATGTTAAAGCTCTTTGGTCTTATGTTAATTTGAAGAAACCTGTCAGCGAGATACCTAATATGGTTGGGAATAACGTTTTTTATGAAAACCCTAAGGATATTGTTGTTGCTTCTCCAAATGTTTTTAAGATTATTTTTTTGTACCGACCCACACTAATTTTCCTTCCAATGTTACACAAGAGTACTTTTCAGGTACCTATTTGCATTGCGATAACTTTGAATTTCACACAGTTCTATCTGCTTTAAAGAAGCTAAAGCCAAAATGTACCAGCTTTTATTTATAAGGGATTGATAATCTTTTGCCATAGCTCTCAAAAAACTTTTCTTTACAGTCTGGTGTTATTCCTGATTCATGGATGACCTCTCGTATCAGTCCGATTTATAAAAAGGGAGATAAATCTAACGTGAAATTATAGACCCATCACTATAATTAGTTATTTGTCAAAGTGTTCGAATTAACTTTACATAGTGTACTTCAGACACACATTGAAAATCAAATTACTATTTACCAACACGGATTTATTTACGGTAGGTCCACGGTAACAAATTTATTCCACATCACTCAATTCTTAGCTGAAAATTTAGATGCCAACATTCAATTAGATGTTATTTATACTGATTTTTCGAAAGCCGTCGACAGGCTTGATCATGGTATTCTACTGAAAAACTTCAACAGGCTGGTTTATCTTCCCCACTGTTGACTTTCTTCTATAGTTATTTAAACAACAGGAAACAAGTTGTTGAGTACCATGGTGTCAGGTCTGTCGAAATTCAAGATGTTTCTATTTGCTTTATTTATTAATAACATTGTAAAAGACTTGAGCGTTGACATCTATGCCGATAACGCCAAAGTTGTTTGCCCCATATATTCCATATCTGACTGTATTAAATTACAGAACAATCTTTCAAAAATTAAATAATGGTGTGATGGAAATAAAGTTCCCTTTAATGGAAAAAATGTAGTGTGGTCTCTTACAACAGAAAAAAGAATCCTATTTTATATGCATACAAATTTGGGATTCGTTATTAGAAACTCCATGGGCTTCACCGATGTTAATATACTGTTTTCGCTTTGTAACACCTTCGTAAGATCTAAGTTAAAATATCCTTCGTTGATCTGGAACCCAGGATATGATTCATATAAAGATTCATTAGAAAATATTCATAGGCGTTTTTTTAGTTATGTATCTTATACAGTTGATGGATTTTATCCTCCCATCGGTATTCCCCAGAATATATTAATTTCTAGATTTTCTGCAGAATGTCTTGAAGTACGTAGGCAAAAACAAGCTATATTATTTATCATTAATATTTTGAAAAACTATATAGATTATCCTCCAATATTAAAGAAGCTACCGTTTGCCTTGCCACGTACTTCGTCTAGATATATGAAGACATTCTATTTGCCTATTCTGAGAACTAATATCTTAAAGTTTTCTCCGTTGCATTTCAGCTGTCATACCTGTAATGATTTGCAAAGCTGAGTTGATTTTTTTTGTACAAATAAAAAAAAAATTAGAATTGTTTAGAATATAGAATTTAACATTCAATTATTAGATTGTATTGCTATTTCATTGTGTTGATTTGTAGTTTTACATTTTTTCATGTCTTTTTTTTGTAATTTGTATGTGTTTACGTAATGGTGTAATAATTCTAATCCTGTATTTGATCGTTGACTGCTGAATGGTGTAATTCTAAAATTAAAATAAAATAAATACAATAATTGATAAAATATGTAAGATTCACTGAAACGTTCATTTAATTTTGAAATATTTATATTAAGATTATCTGAAAAAAATAATAACCAGAATATAATTTATTTAAATTATTTTGATATATTATTATAGTGTTATAATAGGGATACTTAAACTGTAGGTACTATTTTTAGGTGTAGTAAACAGTTTTCTAGAAACTAATGTCAAAATTATTCACTATTCTATAATATATATTTATTTTAGTTTGTAGAAAATCAACGGTGAATGTGAAAAAAGTAAATATTCAAAGTATAAAAAAATACAATGTTTGTAGAATGAAATATACAAGTTCTAGTTGAAAACAACTTAAGCTTAAAAGTTATCATTCATCAAGATAATGAGATTATAATATTGGGGAATTTTGAGGTTGTTGGTACAGGTACCTGAATTTCTGAATTATGAACTATAGGAACAGATACAAACAAATTAAGAGAATTTTACAATGAGTGCTTTAAATTAAGTTACAATAAGTAATTTAGTCTAATATTTTCTTAAAAAAGAAACAAAATCGAACCAGTTTATAGAATATTCCAAAAAGTCGGGGATAGGTGGCCATACACAAATATTTTTAACGGTTTAAATACCAGAACGAGACAAATGTTCTGGTACACTGTTTAAGTTATACCTTGCCTATAAAATACACCGAATATGTGTAGAAGTAAATGTTGCAAAATTTAAATTAATAACAATTGGCCATATCTCCTGCACCACTATTATGGGATAGTTGACGCTAGTAATAAATGTATTTTTTGTTTAAAGAAACAACAAATAAATAAAATAACACTTTGGAAACTAGCACTTTTATTAAGTACCTATATATGTGTGCTAACGTCTTCTCAATCTTTATTTCAGTTTTTAATCTAATCTTTCCAAAGTTTTTCTTGGAATGGCGTAAGTCGGAGATTAATTTCTAATAGCGGAACTATTTTTAAGATCCTCGCTGGCACAGACAAGAATAAAAACAAAATAGTACAAATTGAAAAATAAAATAGTACAAATTGCTATGTCAATCTCATCCAAAATTAAGATGGCCATCTCATTCGATTTGTCAGGGAGAGATGGCCATACCATGATTTACTTTTCACACAATATTGCAATAAAAAACAATACATATTTTCTGTATTACTACAGCACAGGTGTGGATATACAGGGTATTAGGTAAACATGCGGCAAAAATTCAAGGGATTATTCCTTGGCCTATTCTAAGAATATTTTGTCCTATGATGATTTCTGAAAACCCCCTTTGTTTCGAAAATACAGGGTGAACAAAATTTGGGACAACCATTTTCGATATTTGTTGAAATCATTAATGTAAATAAAAGTATGGCGTATCCAGGCTGGAGTAAGTAATTTCGAAAATTTATTGTAGATTGGGCAACTTTACATGTACTTTTTGATAATAAAATGTTGTTACTGTCGCAAATTTTGTTCACCCTGTATTTTCGAAACAAAGGGGGTTTTCAGAAATCATCATAGGACAAAATATTCTTAGAATAGGCCAAGGAATAACCCCTTGAATTTTTGCCGCATGTTTACCTAACACCCTGTATAAGTGACCATATTATTGTATAAGCATAGACATTTATTGTTAAATGAATGAAATATTGAGTATCATGGCTTGGCAGGGGTAGCATTTGCCACAGCCACAGTCTATTATACAGTCCGTCGTCTTCACGTCGGCTCCTTTGATGTCGAGGTCCCAGATTTCGTTTTTTTAGATGACCAAAAGACGACTGCGCATTTAGCCGCGCACATTCGCGCGCTCAAGGGGCACGATGATTTGTCAAGAAATAGATTTTCTCCCACTTCGTCGTGTACAAATGAATTTCATTGGTGTTCATTGCGCATTTAGCCGCGATTTAGCCACACCCTCTGGAACCTTCACTCGACGATCTGTATAAACTGTGCCACAGGTGCATAAATTAGATCGGACGAGTGCTTACATTCCGACAGATGAGCATTATTTGTCATGAGAGCGCAAGGAATAAAATTCAAGTCCGTGTGTGCCGATGCCGGTGTACTGCGTGGTGTCGGAGGGGATGAATAGTGAGCGTTAGCCTTTACCGGTGGAAACGAACTAGGCTTCTGTTTCGCGGTTTTTCGCGACCAGGTTGGCGTCGCGAACGTCCTAGAAGCCGTTTAACTGGGTGAGGCTTAGCTCAGGTGGTCTCAGGGCGTCGTTGGGCGGCTCGTAAATCCAATCCAGGATTTATAGGTGGAAGTCGGCGGTGTTGCGCGGCGATGTGGTTGGAAACTTGTGATGTTGAGTAACGATGTGGTTGTATTGGGCGCCAGGAAGTTTTGTTGCATAAAAAACTCCCAAAAAATAGATGCACTGGTGTTGTTAGTTGTAGTACTGCGTAAGTATCATCAGGGCGTCGGCCGGAAATGGGAGCGTCAAGATAGCGGAAGTGATGTATTGCTGGCGATGTTATTCCGGGAAAAAACCCGGCTTCTTGAATGCTGCGGCGTCTGGATGTTGATCATGGTTGACGCGAAGCGATGGTTTTGCGATGAATAATGTCTCGAAGGAGCGCTAACTGATGAAATGGATTCACGACGTGTACTCGACGGAGTGTGGCGTGAACTGCGAGGGCGATGCACGCCCCAATATCCTTGGCAGGATAAATGACCTCGGATGAGCGGGGTCGAGAGGGACTATCTCTCTTTACCCACTTCATCGCTGTAGGCCTGGACGTCTCGTAGAGGTGGGTTCCCTTCTCCGGTCAGCCTCGACCGCAATTGCGAGGTACCCCCTCCTGTCCTGGCTAGCCCCGTCAGCAAGAGCATATCTTCTGGCGCTCTTCTGTCTTCTCTTCTTTCTTCGCCGACTCGTTAACCCCCGGGGGTAGTCATGTTTTGGCCGCGGCGCGAACGCCTTCGGCCAGGTCGAGGTTTGGGTTAAGTCAGGATTAGCACTGTGGCTCTAGGGAGGCGCTAGGACAAAGAACCTTAAAGACCCTATCGTCCAGCGTTGCGGAAAGGATAGGGTAACGGAGCCCGCCTAGGCAGGCTCCGGGGTAGCGTGAGGAAAAAAAATCTCTTCTTGGTCCTATTCTTGATCTTGGCGGTCCTGAAACAGAAGAAACGTCTCAACTTACCCCGCGTTCAGGAGTTGAAACCTTGGCCGCCTGTACCTGGCGACCGCATCGGGTCGGTAGTCCACCGCCGCCTGGATCAGCTGATTGCTGTGGACTTCTGAGCGTGCGAAGGAAGCCTCCGCTCGCGCTTTCATCGCTTCCAGGGCTGGCGTGAATCCCAGATCCCGGCGAATATCGCTGTTGCGGACGAACCAAGGGGCCCCCGTCGCGCAACGCAGGGCGATATTTTCTACGGCCTGCACCCTTTTCAGGTGCGTCTTCGCTGCGTATCCCCATGCTGCTCCGGCATACGTCAACTGTGGCTGCAAGACAGTCTTGATTAACTTTACCTTGTTGCCAAGGCTCAGTCGGCTATCCCTATGGAGTAACGGATAGAGTTTCGCCCTCACGAACTTGCCTTTGTGAACCACTTCGTTGATGTGTGGCTTCCAGGTCAGCTTTCTATCTAGGGTCACCCCTAGATATCTGGCTTCGTCGGTCCACTGGATGTCCTCGTCGTTGAACGTCACGCGGCCTCTCGGCTGCGCTCTGTACCTACGAGAGAATATCATACCTTGGCTTTTCTCCGTGTCGATCACCACCTTCCAGCGGTTACACCAGTCCTCCAGACTGCCTAGCACTCTCTGGAGTAACCTCGTCGCCATTTCCGGGTTTAAGGATCGGGCTAAGATGGCGGTGTCATCGGCGTAGGGGCACACGGAAGTGTCCTCTGTCCTGGGTAGGTCCGCTGTGAAGATATTGAAAAGATACGGAGACAGCACGGCGCCTTGGGGGACGCCGGCTTCCATGAGTCGATAGGTGGACAGGGCCTCGTCCACCTTCGCACGCAGCTCTCTGCCACTGAGGAAGGACGCCACCAGCTTAACTAGGCCGACAGGGTAGCCAAAGTCGAGCATCTTTACGATAAGCCCATCGTGCCAGACCCTGACGAAGGCCTTGGTGGCGTCCAAGAAGACTGCTCCGGTAAATTCTCTGGTGTTGAAACCTGCGGAAACAAGTTCTACTAATCTGAGAATCTGCTGCTTCGTCGAGTGGCCACAGCGGTACGCGAACTTCTCGTCAGGGAGGATGCGCAGTTCTTCCGTGATCTCGTACAGTCTGGCCAGGATCACCCTCTCGGCTACTTTGCTCATCATGGGTAGGAGACTGATGGGCCTGTAACTAGAGGGGAACGTTAGGTTCTTACCTGGCTTAGGGATGAATATGACGTCGGTCTTCTTCCATCTCTTAGGAAATCTGCGCAGTCTCAGGATGGTATTGCAGATGTTCAGCAGCGCCATTATACCCCGGTGGGTGAGCTTCCTGAGAATCCTGTTCCCAATACCGTCGTATCCCGGCGCTTTGCGGGGGTTCAGGTGGCGCAGGATATCCTTCACTTCCTCCGGAGTAGCGGGTCTAATGGGTTCTGCATAAATACAAGGGCATATAAGGTAAAAATTAGCTAGACAATATGGCGGTAGTCATTTCATTGCCGTATCGCTTCAATTTATAGGGTGATTCAAAAAAGCTTGATAGAATAAAAATTGACAAAAAAAATGAAATTCCAAATTCGAGGAAATTTTCGGTTTTTTCGCTTCGGAACGGTTGTCGAACTGTTATTGTATACAAAGTGTTGAAAAAAATGTTACCGCAAAAAAAACTCAAAATTAAGGGAATTAAAAAAATTTCCATCAAGGATTTATTATGACGCTAACTAACGGAACAAATACAGAGTGTTTAAAAATAACGAACCATTCTCAAAAACCCCTTTAAAGTCATGGAATTAAAAAAAAATTGATGAAACTTTTAGCATCACATAAAAACGACCCGATTCAAAATTTAAAGTACAGAATGTTGAAAAAAATTAACCAAACTCGAGAAAGCACTAAAAATTACCAAAATATGCCAACCACTCTTCTAAATTATAGATCGCCGCAAAGTCACGTTTACATTTTATTATTCACAGGCGTAGAGCCGCGCGCAGTAATGGAAATTAAGTAAAAGGCACTACGCAGCGGTGGTCATGACGCGCGCAGCGCGGCCAGAGGGCTTTAGCCCGAAGAAAGGTCAAGTCGGCGATAGCCGACTTGCCACCTTTCTAGTATATTTTTTAAAGAATAAAAATGAGGCGTGTTTAAAGAATTCAAGTCTATGGTAGGGAAACAGCAGGATGTCCATATTAAATCTTTGACGTCAGATGGAAGTGGAAAGTTCAGCTCTCATACACAAAATGGTTATTTGGAGTATATGAACAAGACAGTAGTCGAAAAGATCAGATGCTTCTTATTTGATGCAAAATAAGGCAAAGAATTCTGTGAATACTACGACCTACCTACATAATCGTATTAAATGGTTTGCAGGACAAAGCACCATTCGAGATATGGATAGATAACAAACACGATCACAAACACCCCATGATTTTTGGAAACTATGCAATGGTACATGTTCCAGAGAAGTGTAAGTGTAAATGGGATTAAAAAGAAAAGGAAATGTAAGATTCATAGAGGAAAAGCAGATAAAAAGCTGAAGACCCAGAGTTTTATTTGTTTGAAAATTCATACGAAGAAGCTGAGACTAGTGATGAAGTTTATATGAATAAAGGTATTCCTTTAACAGATACAAAAATCAGAAGATCAATAAGAGTGCTAGTAGTTAAAAATTATGAAGACTTTGTAAATTTTTCTTGTGTCAGTCAGTGGATTGAGTCAACCAACAGTAGAACTGACAGGAGATGACGCGGTCCAGTGGAAACGTGCTATCGATGAAAAACTTCAATCATCTGAAGACAATCAAACTGTACTACCGGAAAGGGCTACATGTGTTAAATGTAAGTGGGTGATTAAAAACAACCTGACAGAGAGGAAAATGTCAAGTTCCGTGCACGACTAGTGGCAAAAGGGTTTACCCATCAGAGACCTGGGGTAAGCTACGATGAGACATTTTCTTCAGAGGTGCATCATTCCATCATTATCTATTAGACTAGATTAGATATAATACTTCTTAATGTAAAAACAGTGTTTTTAAATGGCATGTTACAAGAAACTGTTTATATGCAACAGCCTGGATGTTTTATATATTCTATAGCAAATAAATGTAAGGTTTTGAAAATAAATAAGGCCATATATGGTCTTAAACAGGCTTCGCAGGCGTAGAATGGTAAAGTTAATGCTTGTTTTATTAGATATAGGATACAAAAGATCAAATTTAGAACCATGTCTATTTATAAAGACATAATAATAAAAATAAATCCTTACCAGTTGTGGCTTTTTATGTAGTTGATTTCTTCCTTTTCTGATATATAAGAAAGCAACTAATTTCGTTCTAAATTTAACATTAAAGATTTAGGTATTATAAAGGAATGTCTGGGAATGCAGGTTTACATTAACAAATCTGAGAATACAGTTAAATTAAGCCAAGAAAACTATACTGATCAACTATTAAAAAAGTTTAACATGAGCGAACGTAAGCCTGCAAAAACACCTTTAGAAAGTAAATTAAATCTTGAATCTCCAAAGGTGGACCTGACTGTACTTACAAAGTCTGACATAGCTTTCCGTGTGAGCTATTTCAGCTAGTTTAATAATTGTTGCAATGACACATATTGGAAGTATGCGAAAAGAATTTTAATAAGATACCTCGCAGATGCAAAAGGGTAGTGTTTGAATTTTTTTTTTAAAAATTAGATATCCAAGGATTTGTAGATGCCGACTGGCAAGTAATTGGTTAGACAGAATATCGTATAGTGGGTCATGTTTAAATGATTCTGTTATTTATTTTGAAAGTGTCACACAAAAACCAGTAGTGTTATCAAATATGACAGCTGAATATATGGCAACAGCAGAAGCTACAAGAAAAGCTATTCATTAAAAAAATAATAATTTATCAACTAGCTAGAAAAAGAGAATGTATTCAGATTTTTAATCATTTTGTACAAAATGCAATTTCCAATAATTTGATTATCATTGGTTATTTGCGTATAGAGGATGTCAGCAGATATTTCAACCATAGTGTTAAATTTTGAGAAACATTATATACTCCTGCAAAAATTGGGCATGTGAGTAATTTATTAAAGTTTTTGAGTGGGAGTATTAAAGTGAGACAAAAACACAATAAATTAAGTGTGCCAACAGTTGCGCCCATGTATGTATTGTGTGTTGCATATACTTGTTTTGTGAACATCAAAATATATTGAATTGACTGTTAGTGAAACCAGAGATTATAAATACACTAGATAATCACCGTCCATGTAGTTACTATATAGTTACTGGACGCGGTAAAAATGGATGCAGCAATTGATTAGTATGGAAGCAGGCCACCAATGCTCTCCTAAGTCTCCTAGCGCTGGTGTATCGCATTCGGTTTTTTGTTGTTACCTCTGCCAGCGATTGCGGGCCTATTCGGATTTCCCCTTTTCTACCTGCACTAGAGATTGTGTATTTATAATCTCTGGGTAGAGCCCTGCCATCTTAGGCGAAGGTCCCGCTTGACCCCACTACAAGTTAGATATTCTTCTGGGGTAATAGCATGATCTTTTACTAGAGCCTAGATTTCATTTTTTCTCAATTTTAAAAACGCCTCCGATACTTTTCTTTTGGATACTACTGGGGATATATGTAATATTATTCTGTCCTAAGAACGTTTCAAATGGTATGTCCTTAGAACTTGCTGACAAGACAATTCCAGATGGAATGTTTAAAAGGACATCCCAAAGAAGTGATGTTCTAGTTGAGACGTTTTTTATGACACAGCAAAATTGAAATCAAATACCTAGTGCAGTTAATTCACTTAGTCAACGGTTCGGGCTGACGATAGCCGAGCGGTCAAGGCGGTGACGAGCAGTCGCTGCCAGGGCAAGCACGAGCGGCCGGAAGTTGGTTCGAATCCAACACGGAGCAGGAATGTTTCTGTCCTACCCATGGATGTTTGTGATTGTAAGGGTGGAGGGTAGTATAAGTTAGTAGGTAAAAAGGGCCAAATATGGCCTAATTACCAGTAAGCTTAATTACCTTTTTAGTCAACGGTTCTGCCTACGGTTACTTAAAAAATTAAAAAAACACACTAATAACTACTATAAAAAAATGATTTTATATACAGAATACGTAAAATAACTACGCAGGCTAATTTTGGTGCAATAGTACAAATAGGCCGTAACGCGTCATCAGACGTAGCTACCTCTATTTTAAGACGAAAGAACAACTTGTCAAATACTAGAATAGTTTTCAGCTGCATCATTCCGTGTTGCTGAAATTAAAAGCATTAAAAACAAAGTATTAGAGCTTATACATAGTGACCTAAATACAATCGTAGTAAAAACATAGCGTCAAATACATGCGAAAAATATTTTTTACACTCGTGCGGGACTTGTTGCATTCGCCTGCGGCTCAGGCAAACTGTCCCACTATGTGTAAATGTCCTTTACAACAGTGTAGAACTATTAGGTGTTCCGAATCCAGAGGGCATTGCGATCGACGTCGTCAGACCATTAATATTATTATTTATTTCATGTGTTATCGTTATTACCCTATTAAATAGTTTAAATAACAAACTATCTCTTTTTCTGGCACGTCCTGAGATCTGACGATGTCTATCGCAATACCCGACATATTATTATTTATAGATGAAAATCTCAAGGAATAGAAGATACACTTAATCAAGCGACTGCGGTGGCAGATTTTTAGAATGAAGTAAACCAGCTAGATATTAGGAAGGGCTTGGACTTTTTTCACTAAGTATACGAACTCAAAATGGTTCTATCCCAGCCAGCATGTAACGTGCACTGGGCACTTTTGTGATGTTTCTTTTAGGTCACAAAGATACATTTATTTGTAAGGTGCCATAAACCGCTCATTTACATAGTGCCTAGATGAAGAATGTACCATAGTGACTTTTTGCTACATACTTGTGTGATATCTATGAGATATTAATAAAATGTGGACATTTGAGGTCATATGAATAACATAATTTATATATAACATGTATGTATTTTGTAACTTTAACTAAACGTTCCTTATTCATGTTACATATAAGTAACTTTAATGTTTCGAATTTCTCTGCACTCATGACGCATAACGTAACATAACCTTAACTTTGTTATTTTCTGTCCTGGCGTTCTAGTTTATATTTTGTGCCTGGGTCATTGCTTTATTCAATCAAAGCCATCCAAGATTCAAAACCTGTTTTTATTTTATTGCAGTTTTATGTTTGTGTTTGTCTTTGATGAGAAGTTTTGTGGAAGAATATGTATTCTTTCAGTGATAAACAATAAGCGGTAAACATGTATAAACCAATAAAACCTTTTGGCAAGACGCAGAAGAAGATACTACTGCGACTGCGGCAGCGTATTAAAAACTCTTTTGATCAGAAAACAACAGTCCCCAAGATGAGATTGACAGTCCCTCTTGAACTGAATGAGATTAATTCATTACTCATCACCTCTTCAATTCCTAATTTTTAAAAACTGTTTTTAAAAATTTCAAGTGAGTTTGAATTTTGTATATAAGTACGACTCCAAAGACATTATATCACACCTATGTTCCTAATTTTTGTCTTCAGATTCTTACGTAGTTTTCTGTTAATAAAATGTTTTTTAATTTATTATTTAACTTCTATTTCTGCTTATTTTACCATTAACAAAAATTATCCAATAAATCAGTTACATAAACATTAGAAATTATAATGTCCTTATAGTCCAAGTAGAATGTTAATATTATAAAACTAGTAACTATTTATAAAAGCTACATATTATGTTGATACATATCAGTAATGAGTTTAAGGCATATGTTTCTAATATTACTATTTATGATAATTATTTACATTAGCGGAAACCTCTCCAGAAATTTTGATCAGAGGTTTCCGCTAATGTAAATAATTACCATAAATATGTAGTAATATTAGAAACATATGCCTTAAATTCATTACCGATAGGTATCAACAGAATGTAACGTATAGCTTTTAAATGTCCGACAAGTACATAATAAGTACATAATGGAATGTTGACATTACATTAGTAACGGACATCCCTTCAGTACATTACCAGGAACATTTAAAGTGATGTCTCACAAAGGTCACAACAATACTTCACCGAGATGTACTTTTAAGGTGCACCAGGGAGGACATTTGGTGATTGTATGTCCTTCTATGCAACATAAACAGTACTTTTGTTGCGACATCGCATGTACTAGATGCACTTTAAAAGTACATCGTCAGTACGTTGCTGTGCTGACTGGGATATATTTCAATTGATACAAACAGGTAAGGTAGATACATCTACAAATAGTGAAATGGTTTAGTGCACCATAAAGATATATTTACCTGCGCAAGTAAGTCGAAAATACTGATGAATTTTCAATTATATCGGTGATGGTCTGCATAGGAGCCGAAACTTGGAAATTGTTGAGGGGTAAATGTTGATGACGTAGAAAGTCTCTATATTACATTAGCTTATTTCTGTATTGAATAAAACTCCACTTTACGTTTATTACCCAACAAGCCAACTTCAGTGCCCGCCAAAAGCGATGAATGTTTTGTTGCTAATTTGTTTCACCAATTTCAATTTTGTAGCGTGTGCCGTTTTTGAGAAAAGTGATGGCTGCTAGTGTAATATTACGCTAGCACACCATTGAATTGCTCAGCAGCTAAGAATGAGAGTAAATTTGTTCTTGCACCATTTTTATTGCTCAAGGAGTACTTTCAGAAGATGTACAGTTTATTTTAAAATAAACAATGTGGCCATTCAACTCATACAGTCAGTTAAATATGTGTTGATGCCTTCCGCTTGTCTAAAAATGCAAAAATCAAATAGTTATTAGTCAAACTCCAATAATAATGGATTTGGAAACTGTTCTTGACGAGCAATGTAAAAATTCTTTCATTTTTCATATTGCGGAGCATTTCGATGGTATATATCGCGTTTTTGTAGCAGGACTTTCACAACTTATACTAAAAGTCCTTTAAAAAGTTCATATAAACATAAATGTATAGAAGCGTCGTTTTCGATTTGCAGAGTGTTCAAGTTTGAGAATTGATTTTTATTCGTAAAACGAAAACCCCTTCTTTGTTGAAACTTGGCAATTTTGTTTGTAATACCCTTGAGTATATACATCTCGTTTTCTCACATAATTTAATTTGTTCTATTTGCTCTAGTGGCGTCACAACAAAGTACCAACTAAAAATAGAAAAATATGGTACGCCACTGCTTTTCGGTAAATTTAAAATTTTTCGCAGATTTAGCTATCAAAAATACAACTTTTTTATTATTTAATTTTTTCCTATCTAAAATTGCCAAGTTTCAACAAAGTCTAAAAAGGGGTTTTCGTTTTACAAATATAAAATCAATTCTCATTTTAAACTTGAACCCTGCAAATGAAAACGACGCATCTATACATATACCTACCTATGTTTATATGAACTTTTTTTAAAGGACTTTTAGTACAAGTTGTGAAAGTCCTGCTACAAAAAACGCGGTCACCTTGTATAATACAGCCGCCACCTTTCTCGAAAACGGCACAAGTTACAAAACTGAAATTAGCGATTTTTCATTTTTAGAAAAGAGGGCACAAGGCAGCAACAAATTTTAATTGACGATATGAGTTGAATGTCAAGTTTTTATATTTATTTTTGCGCAAAATTACTCTAGCAGCCAACACTTTTCTTTAATTTTCTTTAGTTTTATTGGGTTTTTGCCACACTTATGAAAAAATAATAAAGATAAATTAAATAAGCCCTTGCGCCAAACGGAACAGTCAAGGGTTATTTTCGAAACTAAGTTTGCCTAACCAAAAAATCTCACAATTAAAAAAGCAGATAAGTAAAAATAACTTTTCTTTAAAACGGCACAAGCTACAAAAATAAATGATAATGGTACAAATTAGCATCAAAATTGCAACAAATATCCAGATTTGCTTTTGGTGTCATTATTTGATTTTTGTTTTTAGACGTGAGAAGTGTATGAAGCAGTAACAAATTTTTAACAGATTATACGAGTTGAATGACTATTTTTATATTTGAAAAACTATACACCTATTGAAAGTACTCGAAGAGAAACAAAATAAGATGCAAAAATCGCTTTGCTGTCGTTCTTAGTTGCGGAGCAAATCTATTGTCTACTTGCGTAATATTATCCTAGCAGAAACTATTTTTCTCAAAAACGGAATAAACTACAAAATTGATCTGGTAGTACAAATTAGTAATAAAATATATACTACTTGTTTTTGACAGACTCCATTCTAAATACTAGGCATTTATATTTATAGGTTATTTTACCCAGAACATAAAATAAATTATTCCTGAGCTAAATTTCTAAA
This sequence comes from Monochamus saltuarius, assembly GCA_025584915.1. NCBI lineage: Eukaryota > Metazoa > Arthropoda > Insecta > Coleoptera > Cerambycidae > Monochamus > Monochamus saltuarius. The sequence continues at coordinate 49,116,842 of CM046721.1, read as the reverse complement.
AAACACAACACAAAAATAATGAAGGGACTATTTAGTATTATAGTAATCTTGTAACAGCAACTAGTCAACAATGTTATTATTTTAAAATCATTGAGCTAGATAGTAAATACTTCTTATACACCTTAGCAAAAAACCATAGGGGGGAGGGGCTTGTTAAAACGACGCATATGATGCTCTCACAAAATTATGTATGAAATGTTTCTTTCGGTACTAAGCCTTGTCCTCATGGACGCGAAATTCGTGAAAATTCGCGCAAATTGTTTAATGGCGGGAAAAGTCTCAACTTTTAGCCAATTTTACCATCTGCAATAGTTTCATCATAAAACTATCATTAACGGTCATAGTAGATTGTCAGAAGCTCAAGTCAATACTTTGTGATGCTAATCTGAGAGAATGGTAAGTAGCGATAATATTCCTGTTTTACGAAATTTGCGAAAATTTGACACTGTTCCGTCATTATTAATTTAAATAAAAATTTACGAAATTCGCAAGAATTTTCACTATTTTGCCTCCATGAGGACAAGGCTTTAGCCAGCTAAAATGCATTTTTTCCCAAAATCTTGTTTAGCACCCAGCACTTTCACCTTAGTCAATTATATTTCATAACAGTTATGGGAAAGGATAATTAAATAATTCCGAATGTAATAAAATACCTATTTATTAATACCTAATATGCTTTCATGTTTTATGTACAATGCAAAATGTTTTTTTTTTCAATATCACATTCTTAAAAATTACCACAAATGAAATTTTTGTTAATAAAATAAGTTCTTTTACTCACACAAGTAGGTACTGGAATTTATACTAAATTTTTTATACTATTGAAGTATTTTCATAATCAATATTTAAGTATCTTTTACAGCTATAATATTTGCTTACTACCTAATTTAAAACTTACTGAACTTTATAAATCTATTAAATGCACATTATTTATGTGATGTATTGAAACTGACCATACAACTTAAAAATAGTGGAATATATGTTAATACATCAAAAAATTTAATATTTTCAAGCATTTGTCTTGAATGTCTTTTAGATTAGTATATATTTCACTTCCTTATAATTTAATTACAATACCAACGATACGAGATATATAACATACCCATATCACCCTGGACATTCATAATGCCTGCTGTCATAGCAGCGGGCAAAAAGGTCTTTCCGCGCCCGCTGGCATGAGAACCCGAAAATAATGACGCTTGGATTGTTATGGATATGTTTGAAAATATCTAGCATCAGCCATCAACCACAAATCAAGAAACGTCAAAACTGTGATCACAGACAAGGAAATAACAGTTCCCTTGTTTATGGCTATGACCTTTTATAGTTTTTATTCCATATGACGTGAAATATAAAACGTTGTATAAGCCACGAGATATACTAGGATGATTATGCCCTTAGGCGACTTGCAACCTGTTGCCTGCGGGCGTAATCAACCCTGTATCTCCCTAGATACATAAATATATATATTTGTTAATAATCGTTTAATAAAGATATCGTAAGTGGAACCATTTATATTGCATAAAACTAAATACAAAAAATTAAATGCGCTTTTTAAATGGTCAGATTTATGTACCAGAGTCTGCCACGTTTCCCACTGTCTGAAACAAGGCATTATACACACTGAAAAAATTGTCAGTTAAAGATTTCTTTGGTAATATGTAATTTTTTCCAAAATTCTGTTGTAAAGAAAAGAGAAATCATATTTTTTATGCAATTGAATTAGTGCTCCAACTTCTTGTAACTAGAGGTCTTGCAAGCTGTTTCCCTATAGTTTGAACATGATATCCAATATTTATAAGGGCTTCGTGATCCAAGATTTTCCTGCCATCGAAAATATACGCTGGTTTCATCATGTGTTCATAAATTTTATTATAGTCCAGGCTCTAAAATATGCGATAGTTGAATTGAATCCAACAATTTTTTAATTATATTAAATAGTACATTTAAGAGATACTGATAAATTTATATCAGAAATAAGAAATATGTACAAGGTAGTCTTTTTAGTTTACGAAGATTTAAATAAAATTGTCAATTTAAGATGCTATATTCAAATGATGAATTATTGCGTCCTCTCGATCATATCAGTTAGGAAAGCAATATAACATGTATCTTAAAGATCTCAACATAACCTGCAGTCAGCCTCTTTGGCACTATCAAAGAAAGATAATATTCTGAGAACTGACGAAGACTCGGTAGCGACGAAGTTTTTGCGGAGTCACCACTGAAGATGCCGACAGCGAAGAGCGGCGAAATGTTTGGAAACATGGGATGCGAGCAGTTACAGAGACATCTCAGAAGACCATCATAATCCGAGTACCGGTTCCGACCGTAGCAGTCGTAATAGCAATAATAGAAGGCGGAATCAATATATGGGTCGGCCCCGGCTAATGCTAGGGATGTGCACTAATTCTGTTCCTGGCAGCGACCAGGGGTTGCTATGCCGAGGTCACGGCATAACAACCCGGAAAATTTACTATTAAATCTATTATTAAAAGATTTTACCTAACTAAACAAAAAATAGACAAAATATTTTAAAAATATTTTGAAAGCACGTTTGACTACATGAGTATCAAATACCAACTTTTCATCCAAGATGACTTCTAGATCCTTAACACTATATACTAAATCAACAACATTAGAACCAATAATAAAGATATTCAGAAAAATATGCCTATTTCTAGTAAAAGTAATGTGACTGCACTTTTTAGCACTAATAATTAAGTAATTAGAATTACAAAAATTAACCAATCTATGAATGTCTTCCTTAGATTCAACATCTGTGTCACTTGAAATATATTTAAACATCTTAAGGTTATCTGTATACAACGAGAAATTATAGTGCTTAAAGCAATTAGAAATGTTTAAATATATCGGAAAAAGGTAATGGACCTGTATGATTACCTTGAGGAACACCTGACGTAACTTTGGTAATATCAGAACTACAATTCATTATCACAATGTTCTGAGAACGGTTAGTTGAATATGATATAATCCATGCCAGAAGGTTGCCATACACACCAATACATCGAAGTTTATTAAAAAAGAGTATCGTGGTGAACCTTAATATAATAATTATTTTCATAAACAGTGAAAAGATAATAAAAACTAAAATAAAATGTTTAAAAATATATGTTCCATTAGAAACAACAAACTTCAGTGGGATAGATCAGATAATAGATATTGAGTAGAAACTGTGAACGTCATTGTATTCTAGAGAAAAAATTATAACATTTTTAAACACCTTTGATGTATAATAGTTGAGATACAGATCCATAAAAATCGGCCATATTTCAGAAATCATCTGTATAAGAAAAACAATCAAATCAGTCATGATTTGATTGCAGGTTTTCAATTCAAACCAAAATGAACTACCCTATACATAATTTTGATTATATGCTGATGTTCAAATTTCTCTTAAAAAAACAAATGGTAACAGATGTAACCTACCGTAAATTCGCTCCACTCGGTACAAACAACAATTGCGTGACATCCTTCTGAAGCAGTATAAGCATCTTTACAGATTAGAACATTTTTCCGAACTTCTTCCGGTGATTCGCAAATTGCTGGATGAGTCAAATCCTCAAATATTCTAAATTCTTCAACCTAAAAAGTACTTAGAAGTCAGTACAGTTTGATGTTAATACACACGTTGCTTGAAATAAAATTAACTTTACTCATCTTCATTTAAATAAAATAAAAATAAGTAATAAAACAATTAAACTAGTCAATGTTTCAATGGGATAAAGATCAATAATAAAGAAGGCCACTAATCAAGATCGCTAATTTTGGAAAAAAGTAAACCAATTAAATTGTATGCATTATTTTTTCCAAAATGAAGATTTTAAATAAAGATTACCTTGGGATCATAAATTTTTAGAGATGCTCCTTCGTCAAGCAAAGTTTTTGCCACAAATATTGCGGGACTTTCCCTTGTATCTCCCGTATTACTTTTAAATGCAAAACCTAGTATACAAATCTTCTTTCCGCTGACAGTATTGAACAGTGATTCGATGATTTTTGAGGTAAAACGGGACTTCTGATACTCATTCATATCGATTACTTGTTGCCAGTATGCCGCGACTTCAGGCAAATTGAGGCACTCGCATATGTACACCAAATTCAAGATGTCCTTTTGGAAACAGCTCCCACCGAAACCAATAAAGAAAATATATCAATCAAATAGAGCTTAACAAGTTGATTTTTAGGTTATTTGTTAAGAATAGTGAAAAATTAATAGTATTTTCAAAGTAAATTGGCAGGCTGTAGCGCAGAACATTTGCACCTTAATAACTTATTATCAAACATTGCGCCAGTAAAGCATACACATACTTGTATTTATGTTCTTTTGAAAGTTACTCTCATGCAGGTCCCCGATTCGACGACCCGAGTCCCGAGACCCGGAGTTTAAACATTCAAAAACCTTGGAATAAAGAGGGTGGTGGTGGTGGTTGAAACTATTAATCGAAAAACAATATACTTTTAGATTCTTTCATTCGTAAGTCCGCAACAGATTTTCCGTTTTTTTTTTTCAGATATTCGTTCCCAAGTGCTTTACTTTTATAATTTTGGTGAGAGAGATTCTACAAACAGGATTTCTCTTGATAAATCTCCAAAAATTAAAGGGTAAAGTCAAGGTCGAGCCGTGCCAAGGGTGCAAGGGGTGATTAGCACCTAGGCGGCAACCCACTAGGGGAAGCAAACAGCTTCCTCGGGAACTAAAAATGGCATTCTGTGTGTTGAGGTCTTGTATCTGGCTTTTTTAATAAAGATAAAAAATTTTGATATAAATCCTACAGCATTTTTGGTCCCTTTTACTGCTCGTATTCTTAATTTACTTGTTCGCTAAACACATTTGCTATTTGTTCAAAAACTACCTACGTTTTTTTGTCAGTTTACCTATCGTTGGCATATTCAAATGAAAGAACATTCAGTTTTTGATACTCTCTTTTTCAATAATGATACATCTAGATCGCATAAAATCATTAAAATATGTGTTTCTTAGTAATAATTTGCTAACTACAATATTTTATCAAAAACAGACACTGTAAACAAAATCAAATATTATTATGACAGAAGCTATAAATTAAAAATGTATGGATGATTCTGTCATAGATAGAGCAAATCTGATGGTCGAGACCTGGGTTCTTTTATAAAAAAATAACAATGGCGGAAACCGCATCTCTCTATCTCTTACCGTTTTCGAGCTAGAGGACGTTTTTCGGTATCACCCGGTTTTTCAAATGCTCTGTAGCTCGAAAACGGTGAGAGATAGAGACATACGGTTTATGCCATTGTTATTTTCTCAAGAAAGAGAACTATGATTCGCCTATAAGGTTTTGCGACAAGCGTGTACTGTAGGTACTACTGACTCGTCGGCGCGCCAAAATTTTTAAAAAGTTATACGTCCAGTCAAATTTTTACATGAACATCGACATCATATTTTGCGGTTGCTACTACATTATAAAATATTTAATTCTATAGAAATTATTTTAACTGAATGAGTAATAAAACAAAACTAGTAAATAACTAAATGCCTATGTTGTTGTATGGAGTAAGTAATCTCAACACCTATCTCTTATTAACATGCCTTACGTTTCTTCCTCCTTGACAAAAGTAACTCACACCTCCCCGTTGATTTTTGCCGGTCGGTGACATTTTAGCTAATAGACAACAGGATAAACATAAAGTAACAATTTTTTTTAATACGTATATTCTACAGGCGCTATTCATAAAATGACGAATGTGCCACATTTTCAAACATTTAAACTCTTTTTAAATTATTACATGTACGCCCATGAATCCGGGCAAATTCGCTTGCTGATCGTTGCCACTAACTGACTTTGAAAAGACTATACTTATTCCAGTTTGAAAAAGATTTTTTTTTATTATTTTACACGCAAAAATGACTCTAGGACATATTAAGCAAACCCCACTATTCAATATTCATTTAGCGCTAGCAATATTGCTGTGTCTTTTTAAAAACACCCTGTATAGTTTACCTTTATTTAGTTGGATTTGGTAGATGAAAGAACCAAGAAACACAATTTTATAATCGTCGACGTTTTGTTGTTTTTATTGCAACATATTCAGGGCTCTAAACATGAAACGCATTTAAATATAGGTGTTACGTATTTGTCTCATCTTTAGTTTAATTAATATTTTGTTATATTGAGCATTATTATTAGTTTACTTTTTAAATAATCCGCGTCCTGTATTTCCGTTCAAACTAAAAACTTATCCTTTTTTGTTATTTTATTTGCGCGGACAGAATGAGATGGGTGTTTTGCGACCTCCCTCCAAAAATGTCCAGTCAGTTGTTAATTACCTTTTGAATAATTCTAACCGTTCTTGGTGAAAACCAGTGTTTTATGCCACCGCTTTACGCATTTTATATTTCCTATAAATGCTGTTTTCCTGCTTCGAAGAACGATCGAGACGACATCAGAGGGCCCTTTCCGACGTACCCACGGCAAGATTTCTTGGTAAGTCGCTTTTACTACTCACTCATTCTTATTGAAAAATTGCGAGCAGTCCTCTTTCCCTCGCTGATATTGATATATTTTTATTTTAACGCAAACAAAACAATAGGTATTTTTTTTTAAATAACAACACATTCTTTAAAGTTAAAGGTTATCCATTATAAACATTATAATAACTATAGCGAGCAACGTCACAGCTAGTAAAAAATAAATACACAAATTACATTAACAAGTTATGGTACATAATGAGCTTGGAATAGCGTATATGTATATCATACGAGTGATATTTCAGGAACAAGGCGATTTCCGACTGCGTATATCAGACAAGTGTGTTAATAATGCTATTTCCAGGGAGTTGTGTACAATACTTTTCCCACAACGTAAGAAATAAGAAAACATTAGTAAATATTATATTTTTCTAATCACAACATAACAATTTTTAATATAAAATATGTATGGAAATTATCATCGCTGAAACATTTGATCCTTTATTCAAAATATTTATAATAATTGTTATATTGTTGCAATTATAAAAATATATAAGATGAAACAATGTATCTGTGTTTAAAATGTCAGATAACAATTGTTCTTGAAGCAACTGTACAATTTCTGCGTCACTTGGAATACACAAGTAGGTGCGCAAAGCCATTCCTGGACCATTTTAAGGTCACAAAATTGCGGATGGCGTGTATTCATAGAAAGCGATCATAGTGGGGTTAGTTCTGCTGTTCTACCGATCGACTGTGGAAGATGGCGCTGAAGAATTGTTGGAATCGATCTCAAGAAGTGCTCGTCAATGACCAGAGGGTGCTGAGGCCGCCGAAGAGTTTCCTGAATAAGTGGACAATAACCAGAAGGTGCTGGAGTCGAGTAAGAATAAGACATGCGCAGTGGCAAAATACATGCTCAGTGGAACCTTAGCGATGTGTAAAAAGTATAGGACAAAATCGTCCTGCCACCACTGGTGCCCACGTAGCGCCTGTTCCCGCCTCCGCCTTCTAAGATTTTGAGGTGACGTCATCAATAAGTGTGGTTAAGTTAGCTGCTCATTGTTCTGTTACCGATAGCGTTACCAAAATCACCGCATAACAACCCGGAAAATCACTATATGTATACATTCTAAAAATCGCTATATTCTCCAACTGTTCATATCGGGTGTCACGTGACCATCGAATACATGTGGAAAATTCACTGTATCCTACTTCAACAATATTATACAATTGGAGTTATCTCAAATGGGATTCTTAGGTATACGAATATGTCTGAGAGATAGAAACACTCTACAAGTTTATGTCTAACCATACTGAAATATGCTCTTATTTTCACCACTAGACCCACATACGATTGCTCTAAGGGTACTAGGGAATAACAAGCCATGTTTCTCGTCTAAACCTCGTCCTCCTCCTGTTAATAAATTTAGATTCTCCATATGAAGAGACACATTTTGCGTTTGAAGGCGCATAGTAGACTATTATCATATCATCATAAAAAGCTTTGTATAAACGATGCCATCTCATTTTTTTGCATACCTATTTACACGGTTCTGTTTTTGAAGTTTTGGTATGTAGCTAATCAGACTTGCGTTTCATCAATGTCTTCAATTTGAAATATTTGGTTGCATCTACGTCATAAATGTTAAACATTTATGTTTTTTCAGATCACTACTATATATACCATTAAAATATTTTTAAAAAATGAATAAAATATCTTGTCTCTTGTCATAAAATTCTTGTAACATGTTTTGTATCTTGCACGGGATTTTTCGGGTAACAATGCTAGTGATGAATTTTTAGCTGATTGAACTACTAAAAGTGAAATACAATCAATGAAATCGTCACGCCTGCAATTCATATCCATTTTATATTGCGTTTTTCATTTTTATAACCTATTTAAAGAATTGTTATTAATACTTGCATACATTTTAGGATATGCAAGTTGTGACAATTACAGCTGTGCGATATTTTCCTAACGCACGTATGTGTTGTGAAATTAACAAAAGCTACAGTTGTAAATATACACAAAAAAATGGCGACGATTACGAAATTGTTTCTTTTTCTCAGTTTTATGAATCAACATATCCAGAAAAACAAAGTTAAAAAGGAATAACATAAAAATATTTCCAAGCAGTTCCCCAAGCATTTCCCAAAGAAATAAGAACTAATATTTAATTATTTTATATATGTTTACCTATTGATGCTTGTAAAAATTTTGAGCCAATTCTTGAATCAAAACCTACAGCCCTAGCCACTTCAGATACATCTGCTCCAGTTGCTTCACATATCGCAGATAAGGAATTTATACTGGATATTCTTTGAGCTAACAAAGCATTGGCTGCCTAAATAAAATATATGCGTATATATACATATAGAACATTTAAACATGGGTTACATACCAATTTTGATAATTCAGATGACCAAGTATTTGTTGTCAAAATTTTTTTTCTCGGTATCCAGTGCTCGTAAATACTGCATAACTTTTCTATCGCTTCCTTGCCTCCAGGGGACTCTTCTCCACCAATTAAAACTCTGTCTGCATTCAACAAGTCATTTATTGCAGTTCCTGGAAAATTATCATGTATAATCGTACAGTGCCTTCATAAATGATTGCAAGCCACGTGATCAGGGTCGAGATTCTCAAATCAATCGCAGAGCAATTATTCATATGCGAATATTCTTTTCCACACTACGACAATTGAGAGAGACAAGAAATCTATTCGCATACGAGTTGCTCTTCGAGAATCACAGTCCTGGTCACGTGGCTTTGTAATCATTTATGGAGACACTGTATAACCAATCTACTGCTGCTGATGATATTATCTACGTTTGTAAGTAATAGCATCAAGGCAGTTGCACTAAAGGCACTAAAGTTTGCTACAGATTATGCACGTTTTTTGGGATTCGCAATGCGCAATGCGTGATTTGTGAGGAATTCGTGAATAATGTGAAGAGATTTGTTCGTTAAAAATCGATTTATAAGCTTTCTACACAATATCTACAAAATTACGCATCACAAATCACTAATTTACGAATAGTCTGTAGCTGGGTTTAGGGTACAGACAGAATGGAAGCGCGTTTCTCGCTTACCGGTAACTCGCGCTTATTGCTGGTGTTTTCTCGCGCAGAGACCGCACACAGTAGAAGCTGTTACAAGCGGGAAGAGATAAAAATTTATTCGATACGTCCCAGGCACCTTCTTGCAAAATATCAGCATCTGACGATGAACTGATCGTTTTGGATTCTACAATAATTACTAAGTCAAAGAGAAAACAATTTGGAGTACACCCTATTCATTGCAACAGAAGAAATTATTCAGAATTCATCATTTATTTAAAATTTCAAAGAAAGTTCTTTTCAATATACAAGGATGACACAAGAAATCTTTCACTGCATTTTAGATAAAGTGAAATGCCGTATAATGAAAAATTAGTGAAACCTACATAAGCAAGCTATTCTATCGGAAGGAAGACTTACATTAGTTTAAAGGTACCTATTTAAGAGAATTCCCTGTCCGATATAGTTATTTATGTATCAAGGAACATCCAATAACTTACGTGATAGATAAAGATTTTTATTTCATACTAATGAAATATGAAAACCAAATTTCGTTTTATTTCTTATTAACTAAATATGAAAACCGAATTTTCTGGGTTTCAAAATTAAATGAACGTTGTTTAATAATTACCAATATAAACTCGCGGCAAGAATACAGACGTCCTACGTCATGGCTGACGTTAGGCAATTTTTTTATTGTCAACGTAATTTTCGATATTTGGTCGTGTTAAAAACAATAATTTTTTGCAATTTAGGGCAATATATCTTGCAAACTTTTAGTGTAGAACATAGTTTTATTACTGTCAGTTGCAGTTTCTTACATATTTTGATGAAAATAAAATTAATTATTAATTTGTTCGTATGGCGTAAGTCGTCTGAATGCTTGTCACGAGTATATCAATTGACAAGTTCGTAAATAAAAGTTTATCAAATTTATTAATTTGTGAAAATGAATGAAAACTTGGAGAGAAGCTAAATTTCCGGTGATTTGTTATACAAGGCTGAGAAAGCTCATAGTCGGAACTAAAGTATAACAAAGAATATGACAAATTCCTGCAACTGCAGAAAGTTCACTGTATTGAAAACAAAAACATAAGTGAATATAATGTTGGCTTACTTTCAAGACAAGGTATGTATTTATTCTTTCACGTTCTAGTACAATCGTAAATCCCTATGGACTAAGTGGTCAATGTTAAAATCAATGATGACAATTCAGAATAATACATATGTGAGAAAGTTTCATGAATTGGAAACGTTTCTCAAACGAAAGAATTAATGCTAAGGGACAAAAACTCTAAAGTGTTTAGTCGGATGTCAAATTTTTAGGTATGCTTCCGATGAAAAACATTTACTACATAAGGTAATGCATTAAACTATAAGAATTACACTATGGGTTGTTTTGGAGGCTGTCGAGGGTAAGAGCTTTTGAATATGAAGATTAATATAAATATATTAAAGATATGGGCTCGGTAATGGTAATTGACATTCCGGAAAGTAAAACGGATATCCGTAAGAAATTTGCAATTGTGAAAGAAAACGAGTTTTCTGCGTTAGATATAGTGAGGAAGTATATGTCTTTGCGTCCGTCGGAGAAAGATTTTTTCTAACGTATTGCGAAAAGCATTGCACAGTTTAACCCATTGGGAAAAATACATTTGGAAAAATGTCAAACAAAATTACTAGTTTTTTGGGTATGCAATATCCAGAAGCTTTCACGGGGCATTGTCTGCGGAGGACTTCCGCAATTGCCTTGATCAATGCAGGAGCAAATATGACGACATTGAAGAGATATGGTTGATAGCGAAGTTCAACGGTAGTGTTAGCCGACAGCATGAACTTGAAAAATGAAACTGCAAGGATGTTGGCTGGCATGTCACATGCAAGAAGTGGAACATCAACTTCATGTTTGGCTACAGTCATAGGCAGTAACAACAATTCAACGGAAGATTCCTGCCCTTCGGGAAATAATTTCAGTGGAAAATTCGACAACTGTCGGTTTATTTTTGTAAATACATTAGAAGGAGTTAAGAATTTATTCTGGCTACTTAATATAACTTCCAAGGGAGTTATGAACATGTTTATTTGTTTATAATGTATTAGTATGAAAGAAATTCAGTTACTCAGTTGCCTCATTCGTCAATAACAAATATTAATGTCTTAAAAGTGAAAAATCAACATCCTCAAACTTCCCACTATTTTTTTTTTGTATATTTGCTTTTTTAATAAATAAAAGTAATTATGCAAACAAACACGTATTCTTTGTCATGTATATGGTTACATACAAAGTATTTTATGACCTTCACAGCCTCAATTTTATTTACAACGGCCTTGGACCACTTGAAGTTGGACAGCTCTGTTTTGATTAATTGGTGATGTTATTCAGAGCAACATTGAGCAGGATCTCGATCTGAGATCTGAATTCTAAGGAGAAAACATAAAAGGCGTATGAATACATAAATGTATCTATGCTTTACTGAGGTATGACAAACCACGTGACCCAACTATGTAGTTAATACTTTGAAAGGACACTCTGTGACACTATGTAGCAAACTTTGCATATAATGAACCTATTTTTTTCTTACAAATTGGATTAGTTCAATCAATTAAATATTATAACACTTACCTTCTGCTAAAAATTCCGGATTTGAAAGAATTTGATAGGAAACTCCCTGCTTTTGATTAGCAATTAAAATTTTTGCAATACTTTCCGCTGCCCTAACAGGAACAGTGCTTTTTTCAACCACAATTTTGTTACTTTTTGCAATGTCTGCAATCATTCTGGCTGCTCCCTCTACATATTTTAAGTCTGCAGCTCTGCCCTATAAAAAATTTAAATTAAAATATTTATATGGATTAATCGAAAAATGTGATCAATTTTGTTGAACATAAATTTCTTTTTGTATAAACTGGGTGTTAATTGTTCTGCAGACGACTTTATTAGTATTTATCGTATTAACAGAAACGATAGTAATGAGGCCAAACCCCTATAGTTTTAGTGAAGTTTTCAAGTTTAGTTAAACGCAAAGAAATATTCTTAGCTAGGAAATTATTGAAGGGTGGCTCAGTATTTATCTTTGAGGACCTTACTAATATTCGTTTCAATCTGCTTAACGTGGCGAAGAAGAAGATGAACATGAAAACTCCAAGACATTTTCTGTCCAAATTGTCATACAACTCGCGAAGAAAGGAAAAAATGGCAGATTATGTGGATTTTTCCGCTCTACATCCATGCTGTTCATTGCATAAAATATCATACCTGTTACAAAAGTTAATTGTTCTGTTACAAACTACCTTTTCAAATCTTAAATACAAATTACAGCAATAAAATGGGTCTATAATTATGAACTAATAAATTATATCCCTTCTTAAACAGCGGAACAACTTTAACTGTTTTAAAAATATAAGGAAAATGGCTTCTGAAAGTAACCAATTAATCAGATACGCTACAGGCGCAATGAACTACTGATTTTAACATATTTACATTAATACTATAAATTCCACAGGAATTTGATTTCTTGAATGACATTATTAAATTAAGTATCTAATTTTCAGTAACTGGCTCAATAAATATTGTGGGATAGCTACGATCCACAATCATGAAATAGTTATTATTGTTTTCTATTATATTAGATAAATTAACATAATTACAATTTCTAATTTCACCTATTTCTGTGTTATCTGGGATAAGTTTATTTTCAAAACTTATTTTCGATAAAGTGTGATGATTCCCCTTATTTAGGTTGTTATTGATAATGGACCATGCAGCTATGGATATATTAACGGAATTGATATAAATGCCTGACTTTTTTATATGATATGTAGAGCCTTATGTCATCACTGAGTCTTTCACCTGAGATGCATAATCCCTTAATTACTCAGTTTTTTAATTTTTATTACCATTTATTTCTATGTTCGCGAATGGAAAACTAATGTCAGCAAAGTACTGCAAGCAATGAACGCTTCAACATCCTCACTCATTGCTTGTGAACCATAGAGATGACTCCATGTTTCCTTACTTAATACTTGTTTATCAATGAACATTGTTTTCTCGTCTTGTATTACCCCTTTGAGAGAACACCCTGTATGTATACCTACCACTATTAAAAAATTTCAAATACTGACCTTTCCATTTCCAATAGCTTTTGTAGGTGTATTAACAGATATAAATATTAAATCCGCTTCTAAAATTGCAGTGTTCACATCATTCGAAAAGAATAAGTTTTTCCCTCTACACAACTTTACGACTTCATCTAAGCCAGGCTAAAATCATAACATTCATGGTTAATTTTCAATAAATAATAAATTAGTTATAAAATATACCACTTGAAACTCCGCAAACCTATCTCTGTTATTTTTAAAGATACTTTAGCGATCACGGTATCATTTTGTAGGTCTGTTCAAGCAATTCAAGGCCTTCTAACCCAACCATTTTAAAAAACTAATTATTTTACAAAATGGAGGTCTTTGAAAAGTTGCTTTACCGTAATATTTTTTCTTTAATACACTTTATAAATAATTCTTATGCCATCGAAAAGGCCATGAAAAGTGCTTTAACTCGATATATGGGATGATAGATTTTGTTACTGTAGTTTTGTTAAAAATGATAAATCATGTTTAGCTTTCAAAGTACAATGACATGAAAACAAAACACTATAGGTACATATTTGGCTTCTGAATCTTCCAATTAAGGTTAAAAAATAATTCTTATGCACAGAGGCACATGTGTTTACTACAAAAATCCGGAGTATTTCCATGAATAACAGCACATTTGATAGAATAAAGGCAGGATTTGCAGTTATTCGCCAAAATGCCAAAATTTGACCAATTTTAAGAAAACTACAGTAACATTCCATATATTAAAGCTCTTTTCATTGCCTATTCGATGGTATATTTAACTACTCGTATACAATACGGTATGCAAAAAAAATCTTCCGGAAAATTAACTTTTCGAAGGCGGCCATTATCTAAAAATAATTTGTTTTTTAAAATTAAATGGTTGGCTTAGAAGGCCTTGAACAGACCTACAAAACGATATCTTCATGGCTAAGGTATCTTAAACAATAACGGAGACGTCGGATACAAATAATGGTCGTAACTTAAAAACATATATACATATATGATGATATTATGTAACAAAATAATATAAAATGTAATAATAATAAAGATGAAAAGATGACCGATATCGAATTCTTGTCTGCTTTGCCGATTCTGAAAGAGACCAGATGTGGTGTTAAGTACCTATTTGGCCTGGAAAAGGGCAAGGGTGTAATTCTACATTTTGTACATGAATTTTTATTCAACTATAAGTATAAAACATGATAGCAACGATTGGTCACGTAAAATGCAGGTGTAAGACTCAAACATATGTATGCGATTTGCGACTGTAAAAGAATACAGGCAGAAAGTTTATTCAATCGAAAAATATTGAATTCTCTATAAAGCAGTGATTTTCCCACTATAATAAACAAAACTAACAACAATTTGTGCCTAACTCAAATTCTAATTGTTTTTCAGTACAATAATTGAAGATACAATAGTGGAAAAAACGTGTGTTAATTATCAACTTAAAAGTAATAATTTATAATGTAAGCTTAAATAAACAAATAAATAGAAGTGTACAAACTGAAGATAAAAAAATATATCATTATAATAATTCTAGTAGTAGAAGAATAATATTCAGAGCGTTTTCAGAAAGACTTCTATATATGAAGGGTTTGTACGTAAAATCAAATTGTAAGAAAATTTATGACTAAACTTTAATATTTAACTTCTTACTTGGAAGCCCTGTATATCCGTAAGGAAGCCAGATAAGACAAAAATGTATATGAACTACTGACATTATTGTGACTATCAGTTGCCCTGTCAGTTTTGACCACTAGTTTCTGGACACTCTCAATATTTTTAGAAATATTTCAAAATAAACGTACTTTTATGAGGTAAGACAATTCACCTCAAAAATATTGTGGAAAGTATCAATGTTTCAATGAATCAAGTATATACTTCAGAAATGTCTTTGAAATTAATTTTTGTGGGACTTTACCAAACCCTCAATCTTGGCGTCTTTTTCAAAGTACCATACCATGGTCTAGACTCTAGACTGTAGAAATTAAAATATCTCTACACAGTAATAAAATGTGTTTTTTTCGTTTGTGGAGTGATTAGAACCGTTTCAAAGTGACGTCATAACTTCACAGCAGAAAATAGGCATTTCAAACCACTCCGAAGTTTGAATTCTCAAGATAAGAGACAACTTATCAATTTAACCTAACTTCACTCTTTACTTCATTATCGTATTTGATTGCTGAATTGTTTTCACTTATAATATCCTTAGTGCTTAAATTATTTCCGAAATTTTGTTTCGATTTCCCGAACCGTAGGCGATGTATGCATAAAAACGTCAAAAAATGTCCATTGTAATCACAAGGAACTTACTTGAACGAGGAAGAACATTTTTCTTAAATTATCTACCATGGTAATAAAACTTCTAATTTATTACAGAACAGTTGTTGCTGATAAATTTTCATGCAATTGCAATATAATTTGAAAACATCAAAATAACTCAATATTCTTAAATGTCATAAACAAAAAAACTGAAAAACAACGCATGCGTCTATTTCCAAAAACAAAATGAAAATCTGTTTTAAAATAGTTTGAATCGATTTGTCGCATAGGATCATCGCAAAAATGCACTGTTTTGAAACTGTTTCAAACCAGTTTTAAAAAAGTGATCGTGAGAAAACAATAGGTAGGGACTTAATTAAATAAAAATATCATACCTCATAAATAGGAAGTTTGTCAGAATTCCACTGGGCTATTCGTTCCTTACTTAAATCTACTACAGTAACTTTAATTTCGGGGCATTTTAATGCAATTATACTGCAAGTTGGTCCACCAACATAACCAGCTCCCAAGCAGCAAATATTTTTGATCCCCATTTGTTTCTACTAGTGATACTAACGTTTAAGTAGTTTAAAAGTAGGTTAAAGAGTTTAAAATAATACGCTGAAATACAAAAAAATATAATAATTTTAGTCACATTTAAATCAAATAGCATTCATTATTACATTACTTTACAGGGTACAGAACTTATCTAAAACTTTGGGAATAGATGCGTCATGAAAAATGGAGTCAAAATCATAAAAATATTTCTTGTAAAATCGTTATAGTTTCCGAGCAAAATATTATTGAA
Organism: Monochamus saltuarius; assembly: GCA_025584915.1. NCBI lineage: Eukaryota > Metazoa > Arthropoda > Insecta > Coleoptera > Cerambycidae > Monochamus > Monochamus saltuarius. The sequence goes on along the minus strand of CM046721.1, from coordinate 49,100,121 downwards.
GTTTCAGTAGTTTCAATCTTTACATCGCTGGGCTACTGTAGTCTCTAGTCAAGCGATTTCAAATATCCGATTACTTATTGTATCAACTTTTTTGTGATGCAAGTTTTTACATTAGTTTTTCAAATGTCAAAATTGGCTTACGTCTATAGCAACTCGCAGTTGATAGATACAGGGCCGGATTATCCATAAGGCAATATAGGCAGCTGCCTAGGGGCGCCGACGGCTTGGGGGACGCCAGCGACGAAAAAAAAACAAATTTTCATACTTGGCAATTATCAACAAAAAATAAACATTTTCTTTAAAAAATATTGTCATTTATTTTCTGACTGGTAGATTTGGTCACAGATAGAGGTCGAATATGTGATTTGGGTCGTTCTTTTAAGAAGGTGTCGAAATTGAGAGTCGATAGTTTATTGTTTAGTAAAAAAACTAGCTGCATGTGTCCCAGTACACCCAGTCCCAGCCCCGACGTTCAAAGTAAACAGTTCCGCCGCCACCTGATTTATTGTTTTATTGCATTATCATTCACGAACAGATGGCGTGTAAATAGACTGACCCTTAAAATATTTGTTAATTTTTTATTTTATTTTATATTTCTGGAAAAAGCTGTACTCGACATGCTTAGTGAATTAAAACTAGATATTAAGAATTGCAGAGGTCAATCGTACGACAACGCTTCTAATATGGCGGGTTTATATAGTGGACTTCAGGCTCGCATAAAAAACCTAGCGATCTTGCATTATTTGTTCTCTGTGCTGCACACTTCTTGAATTTGGTTGGAGCTGCAGCAGCAGAATCCTGCTACATGGCGACTGAATATTTCATGTTCGTTCAACAAATATTCAACTTTTTTTCTACATCTACCAACAGATGGAATATTTTGAAAACTAATCTAAATGAAGATGTGACAGTGACACAGGAACAAATCATAATTTTAAATCAGTTAATCCCTAAATCTTTGTCTACTACACGCTGGTCGGCTCGTGCTGTATAGAAGAAATAGCCTATAGCAAAAATGAAAAACCTTCCGTAAAAGCAGAAGCTATGGGATTGTTAGGTAAATTTAATTTGTTGGAGACGGGTATTTTAACATCCTTTTGGTCGGATGTTTTAGAGAAATGCGATAAAGCTAGTAAGACTTTACAAACCGTTGATATTGATTTATCAACAACTATTTCAATTTTTGAATCACTGATTGGCTACTTTAAATCATTACGAGACCGAGACCAGTTTGATAAATATGAAGAAAGGGGCAAACAGCTATCCAAAATTATGGAATATAAGAAAGATAAAAAAAGGATACAGAAGAAAATGCTTCAATTTGATGAAACTTATGTAAATGAAACCAACTTCGATGGCAAAAGTGATATGAAAATTAATACTTTTCTTGCTATTATTGAGAGGCTAGATCAAGAATTAAAGAAACGATTGTTGGCTTACGTAGAGATAGAAAAAAAGTTCGGGTTTTTAAATAAACTTAAGATTATGGATGACGACGACATACGAAATGATTCAAATAATTTGCAAGCATTATATTCAAACGATTTGGATGAATGTTTTGCTGAGGAATGTATTGAATTCAAATATTTTGTTGAAAACATAGAAAATATCGTTAATGTTACTAATGTTAGAGACATGTTAGTAATTATCAGGGATAAACATGTTCTAACCATGTTTCCTAATGTGGAAATTGCATTCAGAATTTTTTACTCTACCTATAACAAATGCGTCAGGAGAAAGATCATTTTCTACTTTGAAAAGGACAAAAACATATTTACGAAATGCCATTAGTCAAGAAGGGCTTAATAATTTATCTGTGCTATCAATAAATCATGACTTAACTAGTGCGCTTGATTTTACTGATATAATAAATAGTTTCGCCAGTAAGAAGTCCGTATATAGGTAATAGTTATTTGTGATACAGGTATTAAAAATGATGTTATATTTACAAAATATTTGTTTTTATTGTTTTGTTCGTGGGGTTGCTCTCACAAAATAAAATATAATTTTTTACACAATTGTTTTTCTTTTGTTTATGATGAATATATATTTTCTTTTATATCATATTATTTTATATTATAAATAAAAACTATAATAGCATTTTCAAAGTTTTGTAGTAGGAGAGGGCGTCATAATATAATTGCCTATGGGCGAAAAAGGTCATAATCCGGTCCTGGATAGATATCGGTTTAATTTATGATGAAGTAAAAATGCTTTAGCGGAACGATTTCCCGGTAAGCATGTGCCAAATGCAGCTACTTTTACAACGCAGTGAGTGCAAGTGTAATGCAAACGCAGGCGTGACGTGGGAAATATGCAACCAAATCGTGGAAGAGATGGTGGTCCAGGGCATATTGCAGCAGTGCGGCGTATCATACACGAGGCTCAATTATATTCGTAGCATGTACAACGTGTCCAAGAATTAGTACCAGGAGATTGAACGAGGAGGACGGACGGTATCATGGCCGCCACAATCTCCTGACTTTAATCATTTGTACTTATTTTTGTGGGGATATTTAAAAAATGAAGTGTATCGTACAAGATACCTACTTTTGATGATTTACGCAAACTTATCATAGTTGCTGCCAACAACTTACATGTTCAAAACGGACACGACGCAGAAACATTTGTAGAAACTGGGTAAGACAGGTCCAAAATTTTGTTGTGATCAGGTATGTCAAACTATTTTACTAATTAAAACCACAAATTAATTCTATTAATAATTTAAAACAATAGCGGTAAAAGCAGTTAAATTTACTGCATTATAATAGTTGTAAAATGTAATTTATTTCTTTCCTTGGGAATTTTTTGTCCGATTGCCGAATATACGCCTTATCAGCTTTTACAGTGGACCAGTTTCCGGTGCCGTGCGGAAATGTATTTAAATTATTTTTGATTTTATTTTTACAAAATTATATTTGTAAGAGTACCTACAGTCCATAAAAAAATATATTTAGATAAGTTCTGAATGACCCTGTATATATTTAAAATTAGTACTGATATCCAAAAAATAATCAAAGCCAAATTTTTTTCAAATTTATTCAATTTTGACTTTTCTCATTAATATATTAAAATAATACAAAAAAAAAATACAGGTTCTCACAAATCGGTGAAAAACATATATTAAAAATAGTCAATTAAATTATCTATTGCCTATTTTTAAGAACACTATGTACATATAAAAGAAAATGATGTATTTTATCCAGTTGCATTGCTTTGCTTAATCCACGAAGTGGCAAAAATCAATATTTGAATTTTGAAACTACAAAACGCTCACAGATGGTGCTATCAACTGCGAGCAGATTTCTACTGAGAGAGTACAAACTGGTGGCAATAATAATGCAATTTATAAATAGATAGCGCAACAATTTCAAGTTCACAAACCTTGTTTTTCTTTGGATTGGAGGTTATAAAATATAGAAGCTTCGTTATCAAAATGATTTCAACAGTGCTTAGAAAACATATTATTTAGTTCAGTAAAGAAATATTTTAAAGAATAATTTTAACAGCAGGTAAAATTACACTTATTCAGAAGCGGTTTTCAGCATGCACCAATGCAAGATTAATCGAAACAATATTATTTGATAAAACTAAATAAGCAGGCAGCTATTTTTGTAATATTATAACATTACACTCAGCGGCTAAATAAAAATCTTTGCATACTTACTTTTACTAACAATTTACCAGGTATCATGCGTTTATGCCCAATTTATCTACAACCAAACTACAACACAACTAACCTACCAACCACTGCTACTGCCACAGTGCCACATCACAGTTTGGGCACCACCCCACTACGATCAGCAGGTAAAATATCCAGCAATAGCAATTCCGCCTACACCTGAAATAGGAGATAAATTAAAAAATAATAGTGAAGTACATTTAAAAAATACCAATTTCTATTGCGTTATATGGAAAACATACCCAAGTACCTACTTATAAAATTAAGAGGGTGTTGATTTGCTTTATACAATTATGAAACTTATCCTCTAACTTCAAATAGTAAGTCGTCTTTCATTGGAATCAAAAAAATAATGATGTACTGCAAATAAAAAAGCCCGGTTTCAATATTGACATTAGAAATAATCTTAGACAAGTTAATCTTGAACTTCAAGGCAAAAATCACGATGTCAACACGTTACTTGATAATATTGTATTTTATTTTAAAACAAAATAATTTTGATGAGAACACACTACTTAATTAATCCCCATTAGATAATGAAGACGAAAGGATTAAGTACAATAACATACATATAATACTTCAAAATTCACTACTTATTGGTAAAATACGGCTTAAATAAAAACTTATCTATCAATAAAGTTAAACGTAGTTTTTACACAATATTTATGGATTTATTAATACGATATTTTCGAAAAACAGCTGAAACTTCTTAAATTAATGATAATGTCGGTCTACTTATAAATAATTTTTTCCTACATTTGCTTAAAAAATCTATCATTTTTGATGAGTTACAAACGCTTCTCGCTTTATATATTTATTGTATAAATAATAATTTTAGTCGTTTTTTATCAAACAAGAATTATAATTTTTGCAAGATTTATATTAATAATACAATAACAATAGCTGTTATTCTGTATATTAATTTCAAACGACGATTTTCATAATAGTCAATCAAATGACTTCTCGTATGATGTTACAGTTGTTATTGCATCATTTTCACTTTTGATCACTAAAATAATACATAGTTATTTACATGTACATATATTGAGAGTGAAAAGTGTTACATTACTGTAGGTCACTTTTTTCTCGAAATGCATACAACATTTTATCTACAATCACTCAACAAAATAAAACTTCAACTTTAATAGATACAACGATAACATTAATTATTTTTTTTATAGAACAAAGATAAGAAATTCGTTTGTTGGCATTCGTAATTTGGATGCAGAAAGAACAGTCTTTACAATCTTTAATAATAATTCCTCATCTTCAAGGCATATTATTGCTATATTCAGATATGTTAAAATTTTCAACACTGCGATTGCTACATTTAATTACTTGTACATTATTTGATGGCCTAGTTAAACTTTTCTTACTTGGTTTAATTTCTCATTGATATTATTATCTATGTATCCATCTGCAACTCTTCCATCCCCCGTCTCGCTTTAATTGTATAATATCAGCTCCACTATGGACCAATAGAGTAGCCGATGTTCGGCGAAAGCAATGCCCTATGTATAAATGACACTTTGATAGGTTAAAATAATTAGCAATATCGTTTGGTGTTTTAGTGATAACATTCATTCCTACCACTTGATTAAAACACTTACCTTTATTAAATTTTAAGAATAATCGTGCTGGTGTGTTTTTATTTGTATGTGTCAAGGCTACATACTTCCTATAGAATGACAAAGAGTTGATTGAATGTAATTTGTGGCAGTAAGAGTTCAACTTGTTCTTGTCTTTGAATTAGGAATAGTAACTATCAAAATCGATTATGTGTCCTCAACATCTTTATTTTTTAAACTCGCGTCAAGAATGCAGACGTCTTACGTCACGGCTGACGTTACACATTTGTTTTTATTGTCAACGTAATTTTCGATATTTGGTCGCGTTAAAAACAATCATTTTTTGCAATTTAGTGCAATATATAATTCAAACTTTTAGTGTAGTATATAGTTTTATTACTATCAGATGCAGTTTCTTAAATATTTTGAAGAAAATATAATGAATTATTCATTTGTTCGTATGACGTAAGTCGTCTGAATTCTTGTCGCCTGTATACTAATTCGTCGCCTGCAGGCACCCGAAATTCCAATAATTAGAGCTACCTATAATAAGATATTTCTATTAAGTTACATATTTTACAATAACGATATGTACAGAATATATCTTTTTTAATAAGTATATTTAATCATCGGCTTTGCGCAAAAATTAGGATATTTCCGCTTGCAAAAAAGTTTTTGATTTCTTAGGCTTACATCCAACTCCTTTCTTATTTAAAAATGACGTCAAGTTTATGAACTTGCTTAAGTCAATATCATTCTTGGTGGACAATGTGGATTTTAGCATCAAGTAAATCGACCATAATGATGACGATTTTAGTGTCTTTACTTTCTCTCAGAAAAAGGGGAGAAGTGCGTTTTCTGTATATTGTTTGCTATTGGTGACGAGCGTTTACTAGATTTATTTCTCGGCAAGCAATAACACACTCCTGTGACATTTCTCAATAAACGTCAAAATGCGCTAGAGAACATGAAAAATCGTGAATTGTACCTTTCCACTGTATTCCATACACCGTGGAAAATACTTAAAATTTAAGTGTTACAAGTTTTTTAAAAGATATCTGACAGTTAGACGGTTAGGTGGAAGAGCAACATTGTTGAATCTCGCCCTCTTTCATAAATATGTATTTGTTATTATGTTCTGTCAATAAAGACTATTATTATTATCATTATCATTATTATTATTATTATAATTCAGTAGATTTTATGGTAAAACGTAACAGGTGAAGATGATGCTTTTTTCTTGTATGGAAAAATATAACAGACATTAGAAGACAGAGGATTAGATGTGGACTCAGATCATTTCATGGTTGGAATAAAAATGAGACAAACAATACCGATTAAGAAAAATGAAAGAGAGCAAAAAGATTTAAAAAATGCAGAATCCGGAAGGGGATGAAGTAAGAACTAGATATCGGGAAGAACTTAATGATAGGCTGAAAATTTTAAAATATGTGGATGAGGTAGAGAAAATGTGGGAAAATATATAGAAGGAAATGCAAAAAACTGTAAAGAGCAGCTCAAAAGAAATGGAAGTAGAAAGATCCAAGAAAAAATGGTTTGACGCGGAGTGTAAATGAGAATTGGAAAAAAGGAGAAAACTAAGATTGGAATCGATAGTATCAGACGCGGAAGAAACAAAACAACGGTATAATAGTATAAAGAACAAAGACAACATTGTAAGAGAGTACTTAGAGAAAATACAATGAGGACATTTTCACGGAAATGTAAGAAAAATTTAGATCAAAAGACATCAGAAATTTATATCAAGGACTGAGAGCAGAGAAAAGAGGGTTTATACCTAAAACAATTGCATACAAAAATAAAAACGAGAAGCTAATATTAGACAACAGCAAGGTAGTAGAAAGAATTGTAGAATTCTTCGATGAGCTATTGAATGTCCAAGATGATGTAAACGGGGAAGAACAAGTGACGGAAAATTATAGGAGGCAAGTACAAGAAGAAAACAAAAGACCGCCAACTAAAGAAGAAATAAGAAAGATAATTCAGAATTTAAAGAGTAAAGACAGTCCAGGATTAGACAAAATAATCATTGAAATGTTTACGTATTTGCTTCGTATATAAAAGAAATTTTAACATATCGTATGGATGAGGCAATCGGAGAATACCAATGTGGTTTTAGAAAAGGTAGATCTGCAACGGACCAAATATTTACTTTACGTGAAATACAGGCATATAAGAGAGACACATATTTGATATTTGTGGATTTTAAACAAGCGTATGCCAGAATAAATAGAAGACAACTATGTAGAGCTTTGGAAGGACTGGTAATTAAAAGAATGTTGTTAAAGATGGTACAATTAACCCTAAAACATACTGAAAACATATCAGAAAAATTTGAAGTAAAACAAGGCGTAAGGTAAGGGTACCCGATTTCTTCAGTGTTATTTAACTATTTATTTGAAACAATAATGAGAATTGTAAACATGAACAGGTCTGGTTTACTTTTCCACAAGAGGCACCAGTGTTTAGCTTTCGCTGACGATATTGTGATTGTAACAAGAACCCTGCAAGAACTGAAAACAGAACTAAACAACTAGAAGGTGATGCCCGAAAAGTAAGATTACAGATAAATGAAAAGAAAACAAAATACATGACATGGACAGATAAATAATTTAAAGTAGGCAATAAATTTGTAATAAGAGCAGAAAACAATAGAGTATATAAATTCCAGGAAGTGGAAGAATTACGATATCTATGCACAGTATTCACCAGAAAACCAGATATAAAAAGGGATGCAGGCGAGATTGATGGCAGGAAATAAATGGGTGCATGCATTGTTAAGACTATTGAAACGTGAAATAATAGCTCAGTCCCTAAAAATAAAACTCTACAAGTCAATGATAAGACCTATGGTGATGTATGCAAGTGAAACGTGGGTTTTAAGAAAAGAAGAGCAGGATATATTATGGGTCTGGGAGCATAAAATATTAAGAAAGATCTATGGAAGGAAGAAAATAAACGATACGTGGGAAAGTCGTATTAATCATGAACTAGAATAAGTATTCAAGGAACCAGATATAATAGGGGTAGTAAAGGCACAAATAATTAAAAGGTTGGGGCATATCATGAGGATGCAACCCGATAGAGTACCAATAAGAGTAGTAAATTGCAAGATTGGTAACATAAGGAGGCAGGGGAGGCCATGAGTGAGGTAGAAGAGGACTTGCGACAAACTGGAGCGCAGAAAAAGTATTAGACGGACGTGAATGGAAGAAAGTGGTCCTGCTAGGAAAATTAAGTTTTAGAATTCATACAATTTTGACGGTGTTGCCAAATTTGACATTTTATATTCGCAGTTCGATTCCGCTATTAATTTGCGGCTTGTTTTATTCGATATATTTAACATTTTCGAGATATACGCTTATTTAATGATGCATGTAATAATAATTTATTAATGATGAAGTTAGTATTTGCATGCAACAATTTTTTTTTTACGGACGGCCATGAATATATTAAACAAATAATAGATCTTATTTACTTACAAGTAGCTGGACGTATTTACCCACTTATTTCTGTTAATTATAACTTTCGGAATGATTTATATATGGTTAATTATAATATTATCTAGATGAACAAAATATGTACGTAGATGTAGATAAGATAAAAAAAATACTTCCCTAGATAGTGTTAGGTAAGTAAATATTATGTCAACTAGAATGCAATTCATATTTTAGTTATTATATTTTTGATGTAAGTGAACAGAAAGTCTAAGTAAAAACAACATTGTTTTTGAGTTCCTTATGTTTCTTCCTTTAAGAGAAAAATGTACATTTTTCAATGTACGAGTGCCTACCTACTAAGATTGTTTAAAAACATTTAAATTCTTACCATATACGCCACTGTATCTTAATCTTAAATAAAAATGAAAAAACGCATAATCTTACACACTGCAAATTAAAAAAGGTTCTAGATATAGTATACAGGGTGGACGCGATGTAATGGGCCAAAATTCATGACTAGATTCCTGACGTGAAAATATTGCGATTTAGACAAACTCACCTTAGTTCAAAAGTTGATACTTACAGAGATACAGGGTGTTTAATGCAAAATATTATATTAGTTTTTTCTTATTTATTTCATAATAAATGCTCATATCGAGATGAAATTTTGGTGTTAGGGGTTTTCTGGGGCGAGAGATTGAAATATATCCATGGTTTGCTTGTAGCTCATAGAGAGCGCCACCTGCGCTAGGTACGAATACGTTGAAAACGACAGAACTTTTTATCTTTCAAAAATCTAATTCTCAGGTAGCAAATTCTGATTTTACAACTTCTTTTACACAAAAAAGCTATACTTTTTGATAGTCGCTATCTTGCACCGTTCTCAAGATATTTAGCTTTGGTAATTCGAGTAATCAAAATAAGGTACGAATGTCAAAAAGAACAAGAGGTTATTTCAAATTATAAATTGTGATGAACAATTGAATATCGAATATTACAATAAATGTTAAACATGTCCGCCTCTAACTTCAATACATTTATTAACGCGTTTGTTCAAAGACTGCCGTATTTTAAAATAGAGATTCTTGTTACGAAATGGTTCGGCGGCATTTACAATTTTCTGCCATAGCTCTTCGCGGGTGTTTATAGTTTCTCTATAGACAACTGATGTAGCCCCAGAAAGAAAAATCCATAGGATTAAAGTCAGGACTACGAGGAGGCCATAATATTCGACTCCCACGACCGATCCAACGATCCGGAAAAATGTGGTTCCGTACTCTGACAGAATAATGAGGGTAGCTCCATCTTGCATGAAAAATAGATTTTGCCGTGTATTCAGTGGTAAATTGTCGAGGTAGTCAACTAAATGGTGCTGCAGGAAATCTAAATACAAGTCATCATTTAGATTTGGAGGAAGCTCATGTGGACCCAAAAGGTGATTTCCTATGATTCCGCACCAAACATTTATCTTAAATTCATGTTGGAAGTGACGCTCACTGAATACGTGAGGATTTTCATTATCCCATATGCGCTTATTGTTTCTAAAATTGAAAATTCCTCGACGAGTAAAGGTCGCTTCATCAGTGAATAGTATATTATTCAAAAATTCCTGGTCAAGATTTTGCTGATTGTGCATAAAATGAGCAAATTGTAATCTAGCTGGTAAGTCTGCTGCTAAAAGATTTTGCACGGGTGTAAAATGGTAGGGATATAAATTTCCTTACTGTTTAAGAAAGGTATTTTAAGCTAATATCTATCAAATCTCCTACAATTCCTATCAATGTTACAAAAGCTAATAATAAGGAATATATGGGTAGATATTGTGGGTGTAATACCGACGAAGCGCTCGACGTCCAACATAATCTGATTGCGCATAAACGCAAACCATATCGCGCATTTCTCCATTTGGAAATAAATTGTGGCGTGGCATGTTATCTCGCACTACGATTTAGATCATAAAGTAAAGAATACTTTTAATAAGGCACGAATAATACTGTAATATTACTGACAGCACTAAGATAAGTGGAAAATGTCAAAATTGGATTTTAGCATAAGCCTACTTGAAAATTTTTGCCGATTTGTAATTGAATGCAAATACATTGGAATTTTCAATGGCAAATCTTACGAGAACGGTGCAAGATAGCGACTATCAAAAAGTATAGCTTTTTTGTGTAAAAGAAGTTGTAAAATCAGAATTTGCTACCTGAGAATTAGATTTTTGAAAGATAAAAAAGTTCTGTCGTTTTCAACGCATTTGACCTAGCGCAGGTGGCGCTCTCTATGAGCTACAAGCAAACCATGGATATATTTCAATCTCTCGCCCCAGAAAACCCCTAACACCAAAATTTCATCTCGATATGAGCATTTATTATGAAATAAATAAGAAAAAACTAAAATAATATTTTGCATTAAACACCCTGTATCTCTGTAAGTATCAACTTTTGGACTAAGGTGAGTTTGTCTAAATCGTAATATTTTCACGTCAGAAATTTAGTCATGAATTTTGGCCCTTTACGTCGCGACCACCCTGTATACTATATCTAGAACCTTTTTTAATTTGCAGTGTGTAAGATTATGCGTTTTTTCATTTTTATTTAAGATTAAGATACAGTGGCGTATATGGTAAGAATTTAAATGTTTTTAAACAATCTTAGTAGGTAGGCACTCGTACATTGAAAAATGTACATTTTTCTCTTAAAGGAAGAAACATAAGGAACTCAAAAACAATGTTGTTTTTACTTAGACTTTCTGTTCACCCTGTATAGAGATGCCACGCGTCTACATACTCAATGTAAAAAATGCGTCTAATAGATTAGGTCACGTTTACACTAGCTGGTTAGGAACTGAACTCGCTCGGGTCGCGGTCTTCTCGAAAACTTTTTGGAGAATCTGGAGCAGTCGCATCAAGTAAAAGAGCAAATAAAATATATCGTCTACAGAACATATTTTGACACCTAAATAGTATAGTAGAACAAGTCGGAAGCACATAGAGAACGACAGATGCGACAGATTTCGTAAATAAACCATAATACTACGGCACTATTAACGGCTTGCCAGATAAATCAAGATTATTTACTTTACGAGTATACCTAAAAGAAGTTAATATCATCATGTGAATGTTGCAAAATATTTATTAATGTTTAATTATAGATCGTGACGATACTGATGAGTATATTAAAATGAAGAGATAGTACAATTATTATTAAATATTTTTCAGTAATTGTTTACAAGTTGCCTGACCTGACAAATATAATTAATTACATACATAAATGGTTATCAGTTTTGATTATACACTGTGATTTGTAATATCCACATATTTGAAAGAGATATTAATCTTTATTTAAATATAGGAATAATGTAAGTGGGTACTTAACATTTTTCTTTCACAGGGTGGTAATCTTACATCTTGAAAAAGAGTAAATTGTAACCAAAGAGATTGGAAGAGATAGAGGTATTCCGGAGACTGGGTGACTTAGATGGGGGAAACATCCAGGGATGCATTTATAAATTTTAGTGAGTAATAATTAAATAATGATTAAAACAGACATAATGTACGTATTTAATAATAAAACTTATTTGATCATCATTTTGATTGAAATTAGCTTATCTATATTGCTTTGTTTGAAATTTCTTTTTATTTAATCTGATAAAATAGCAAAAAATACTTATCGTTTTAAAATAATATGTATCCTCATACCTCGCTTATCACAGATAAATAATTTCTTTTATTTATTTTTTACTTTTATTTTAAATAAACATGAAGGAAAATATTACTTTAGCAACGTTCAAAATTCCCTATTAGCAAAAATTGACGATTTGAGGGCATATTTTGCATACAAATTATTATTCAATATTGTGTTTGTGTGAAGCCTGGCCTGTCTCTTTTGCTATAGACGATAATATTATACAGTTAGAGGAATATAACTTGGTAAGGAGAGATCGTATGGTAGGCAGATGAGGAGAGGTTTGTATCTATATAAAAAAAGATATTTCATATTCTATCATTCACTCTGAATATTTAATAGAAGAGTTATGAAACAAATTAAATATAAACAGGCAGCAATTTGCAATCGGTGTATTGTACAGGCCACCCGATTTTCTTACGTAGAATTTTTAAATGTATTAGAACAAAAATTATCTTATTTATTACCTCAGTTTGATGACAATTTTTGTGTTGGTGATTTCAATATAGATATGCGCCATTCTGTCGACTTAATTGTATATTAGGCGCTTATAACTTAAAACAATTAGTAAATAATCCTACCCACACAGCTATGAATTTTCAGTCGTTAATTGATTTCATAATTACTAGTAGTCATAATTTTGATATTATAGATAATATAAATGTAGTTAACTTTTGTCAGCGATCGCATCATAACTTAGTATACTGTAGACGAAATATAACACAAAACGTATCTTCGCCCACCTATAAAATAATAAGAGACTTTAAATGTTTTAATAGGGATTTCTTCAATATGGATTTAAACTCTATACGTTTCGAAAATATTTATGAATTAAACAATATTAATGATAAAGTCGTCTTTCTTAACGACGCTTTATTAACGCTTTTTAACATACATGCACCTTTTAAGAATATTAATAGTTATTTATGCAACAAGTACAAAAAGTAAGTGTTTATTGTTTCCCGAACGATCCCAATCCACTTGACTTTTATTTTTGCAGTCACATAAAAACTATGGTGTTCTATGTTACCGAAGTTAACACTGAATAAGGATTGCGAAATCGCATACATACTGCCGCTGAGGCAATTCGACTACATCCTGGTTTGGGTCGTGCGTGTGGAGACAGAGTATTGACAATAACGACAATGACTTCGAAGAGTTACTATGATAAATGCATTTTCAATTTTATGAAATTCATGTCCTTTGATTTTTGTTTGAAATAAATTGTCCAACAAGGCCGTCAGGGAAAGTAGGACAACATGTCGAGTGCAATAAACACTTTTTGTACGAGTTGCATACAATATTTTTTCTACGTTCACGCAAAAACCAAAAAATTTTTTATTTAAATAAGTCTAAGAAAATATGACGTCGATTTGAACGTTTATGTTTGTCATAATGACAAAACGCTGTAGTAAAATGACAGATGAATGCAATAAACATTTTATTGCACTAATGCAATAAAGAACCACTTTTTCTACTAAATATAGTTCAATAAAGTTTTGTTTTTTTCATGAACGTAGAAAAAATTACAAAAAGATATTCTCCTTGGATTACTGATAATATATGATTGATTACTTATGTCTTTTAGGGACAATTCTCGTTCCAAATGGTGCCAAACTAAAAAACAGTCACTATGATTAATATAAAATGTTAAGAAATTATACTACTCTTGCATGTAAAAATGAAAATAGAGCTTATTTTAAGGATCAGTGTCTACTAAACGGTTTAAAAAATATGTGGAAATTTTTAAATACATGTATCACTGAAGGTGCATTTCCCGATTCATGGAAATAAGTCTTAATAATTCCTATACCAAAAAATAATAATCCAGTGGAGTTTAAAGATTTTTGTCCTATTAGTATAGTACCAGTTTTATCAAAGGTCTTGGAAAGAGTAATAGATTTTCAAATTCGAGAGTTTGTGTCTACGTTTAATATTTTGCGAGAAGTTCAGTCTGGCTTTCGTCCTTCCCATAGTTGTGAAATCGCTTTACTAAATATAGTTAATGCCTTTGACACAATAAATCATGAAACGCTATTGTCTATTTTAAAATATGTTGGAATGTGTGAAAGAGTTGTCAAATTTGTTCAAAATTATTTAAGTAACAGATATCAAATGACAAAAAGTAATGGTATCAAATCTACACCACTGAAAATATCTTCTGGTGTGCCGGAAGGTTCTATTTTGGGTCCTCTTTCATAGACTCTGTACACATCTAGTTTTGCGCAAATACCACAACATTGTAAAATACATTTTTATGCTGGCGATACTCAACTTTATACATCTTTTAATTCTTGTGACTTTTTGGAGGCTTTAAAAAATATAAATAGTGACATTTCCTCTATTGTTAATGTATCTAAACGCCATTCACTAAATATTAACGCCAGCAAGACATCGGTACTTGTTTTTGGCTCACCTAAAATACAGTGAGCTATAGCCCTACTATTATGCATTTAAAACATAATAGAACAAGTCAGCGATCTTTAAATAAAAATAGTAAAATATACCCTTATTTAGAGTATTTAGATTTGAATAGTGACAAAAATACATTTTGTTCTTTAAAATGAGTTAACAGTTAACACAAATTTTGATGATAGATTATTCTTAATATTTTTATGTTTATTTCATCTATATGAAAGTGGTACACATTAAATAAATAAATAAGTATCGAAAAATATACTCTTTCCTTTTTAGTGCAGTTATCCAAGACTCCTTTATTCTTTCATCGTTAGCGAACCTAAAATTATAATTCCAAATAAAACTTCAGCAAGCAAGTAGCAAAGGTTCTCGTAAATAATTTTACATTTTATTTTATTTCCAGTAACATTATTTTGTTGCTTAGAAATTAATAATTACTACATTTTTATCAGTACCAAAAGTATCTAATAGTAAAAATTATAATAAATACGGACCTGGTACGGATACGTACGTAATAATGCAAACTACACAAACCAATAATGATTAAAATAGCGGCAATATGGCATCATTCAAATTTCCACCTGATTGGTGGGTGAGAGGAGTGGGAAATTGGCAGGATGCTCTTGGATTATTTTCCTCTTCAGAGTAATAATTAGCTTGCTAATGTAGATGCAACTAATCAAAAAGGACCAACAATTTGGATTAACTTAACATATTTAAACTAAAGTAAAAATACAAATTTTTTTTTTTTTGTTTTAGATTCCCCAAATCTAGCTCCGAATCTTCATCATGTTTCATAAACATTTATATTTTAAAAATGTTCACTTCGTAGGTAATTTATATGATCTATTATAAGAAAGTATTATGTAAGTACAGATACTATCTGTGTTATGCAAATTATTTCATTTATGGAAAGTCAAATTTCGGTCATAACCTGCTTAAATGGGATCCATCTCATGCACCCGCAATTTTTGTCCGACTCGTTACAGTTGGTAGCCAACTCCTATAGATCGATATAGACCACTTTGGGAATCATTGCTTTAGGCTTTTGTTCATTACACATACAGTGTTCAGTAAAGAATTGGTCATACTTTAAGGTTAGCTTCTTTGGACAAAATTAACGTGAATTAAATCAACTTACCTTAGTACAATTTTGCTTGATTAAGAAGTTATAGGTCTGAGAAAGTACTGGGGAAATATACTCAAACTTTGAATAAGAGGGTTTTCTTGTGAGATGCACTACAATAAAAAATAATTGTTAACCAAACCAAAAAAAAGGGTTTGTTTTTGTTCACCCTTGATGAAATATCTATATAAGCTATACTATCTTGAATGTTGTCTGTTTGAAGATTTTAATGTGGTTTTAACTCATGTTTATGCGTATGATAGCTATTTATAATTATTGTCCAAGACTGTTATACATATTTCAGCGCATAAAACTTGCTGAAAGTTTCAGTTTTTTCATTGTTCTGAAAACATCACAATAAAGGTGATGAAACGTTGCGTGGACAAAGAAAAAATTTTGTTTTCATTTAATTTTAGCCTGAATTTCCACTATTGACTACCAACAATTTAAATGTTGTTGAGTCATTTTTAATTTATAAATATAAGAAACGGCACTAAAATTACTATTGAACTTCATGCTACCAGCCATTATAATAATAATATCTCTACCCCTCATTCTAATCACGAGAATTAGCCCAGAAATCGGGAGACTTGTGCGGGAGAGGGGGCGGTATATTATTATTAAGCATTATTAAGCCGCGTTTGCGCCCAGGAACAATTTACGTTGGTAGGTGGTAGGTAGTGCAGGAATGAGGGAAATCTGGAAAACATCATTAATTAGGGGAATGCTCAAACGTCGATAGGTATCAATCTTTCATATTGATCCAAGTCAACGTTCTTCCAACCTTCCATACCGGCAGAGAGGTTGCCGATCGTCGTCATGAATATTGCTGAACAGACCTGCGGTGGGTGACAATCACGATTCAAATACTAATGCCTTAAACCGCTCGACAACCGATCGATCCAGTTATTCACATAGTTCCAATACTTTTTCAAGTAGTTTGTTATTTCACTCAATAAAAAGTACCTAGTTGGGAATTTAAAAAAAAAAAATAAAATGTATAGGTATATGGAATTATTTCATGCATTTTCAATAAATCATAAATGAGTAATTTCCCATTATACTTAATCCATAATACAACATTACGTGAAATGTTCAAGATTATAAAATAAACATAACTTCTAAACGACATCACTAGCTCGAATTGCCATAAATATATTTAAACGCATTTCTGTGTAATTCTTATCTTTTATTTTCTATTTTTCTTAAATCACCTTGTGCAAGTTTCAAAGATAGTAATGTTATCGCAAGTAATACAGAATACTTACCTGTCTACTGTTTATTCCGGTCTTAACTATTTCACAACTTCCTCTGTATTTGGAATGTCACGTAGATATAAGCACACTTTTCAATTTATTATTTTATCTTTCATTTGTTCTGTGGAGTATTAAACTAATAATGCAATAAAAAACTTTAAAATAATTCATCATCATCATCACTGAGAATGAATCCTGATACTGATGTTTTTCTTTTGTTATAATTAACAAATATGAAAAGGTGATTTTAATATTATTATAGCTACTTTAACAATGAACAGCTGTCTATATGATACTAAATCTCCACTGAAGTATAATTTTATTAATTTTCTGGACGCTGTTCTAAACGACAGTGTTAATTCTAATGGTAGGCATTTAGATTTGATAATAAGTAACAAACTGATAGATAAGATAATCACTTTTCAAAATTTGCAATGTAATTTTAGATGAGCAAATTATCCAGCCATAGATGTATGATGCCTTTTTAATATTGACTGATCATATTTGAATGGTATAAACATAAACAATGTTAATGATGCTTGTATGTTACGTTATAATAAGTTATACTTATGTATGGCTCATGATACTACTATCCAGAGCCACCCACCCACTTGACAATCGAATTTCGTCACTGCGTGACAACAGTCCTGCTTGTCGGTACGGAAAGGCATTGTTTTAGAGCGATTTTTATTAACGTAATGTATGAATGAACTTTTTATCAGTAATATAATAGTATATTATAAAATGGTTCTTTCATGATTTAATGTAAGATTTATACTAGGATAGATAATATATATTCTCTTTCGAAGTACGCCATTGTCTTATATTTTACTTTGTAAAGACTGAACAATAAACGGTTTTTAATTCCAAAATATTTAAATTTAAAAGTGAAAATCAGATACCTACATCACCATAGCAATAGAAGTAATGCTATGTCTGCCACCATTAGATATTCATCTAAAAATAGTGGCTGTGACAAACGTGCTTCGTCTCAAATATTCTGGTATTATACCAGATGCAGGATGTGGAGAAGTTAGGTGCCGCCTGTGGAATAGGGTCGTCAGGAAGATGCCTCTTCTGCAGGCAGATACTGACAGTATTTCTCCCAAGTTTGTATTTCAGACCCTACACAGTACTTATCAGGAATGAGGAGACTATCAGTGAGAATGTAATCAACAAAAGGAAGGAAGAAGCAGGATGTGGACTATATTTCAGATTCCTACACATCAAATATCAGTGGGCAATGAATAGACACTCTACTGTGGTACAAATGAAATTAGAAAGTATAACCATAGCTCTATAAATGATACTGCAGGAAACAACTACTCCGCGGGCTAATGCCCCGACCGGCATTGAATTATACCTGCAGTATCTGTGTGAAACAGCCAAGAACCCTTGTCGGCCACTCCACCAGACATAGACCGGTTTCGGGCTTGTTAGCCCTCATCAGTATGCCATAGGTGAGATGACCGACAATTGAACTGGCTGTTCCTTCATATGTAGTTTCACATATAAATTGAGTGCAGGTGAGATGTGATGTTCTTGGCTGTTTCACACAGATACTGCAGGTATAATTCAATGCCGGTCGGGGCATTAGCCCGCGGAGTAGTTGTTTCCTGCAGTATCATTTATAGATTTAATGGCGCATCGCCCGGGGCGAGAGGTCTGCGGTTAAGTACCTACGATATTGTAGGTCGCTTTCTGCAAGTCGAGCCACTTAGGCCGAGCAGGAAGTAGCAGACCAGTTACATCTCACCTGCACTCAATTTATATGTGAAACTACATATGAAGGAACAGCCAGTTCAATTGTCGGTCATCTCACCTATGGCATACTGATGAGGGCTAACAAGCCCGAAACCGGTCTATGTCTGGTGGAGTGGCCGACAAGGGTTCTTGGCTGTTTCACACAGATACTGCAGGTATAATTCTATAACCATAGCTGCCAAAGATTTTATTCGTAGACATACAACGGGCAAAATCATCAGAATCTACATAGAGAGTAAACAATTGCTTCTAATTTTACATAATCATAAGTAGTAGTAGTAGCAATAAAGTAGCTGACAAACTAAACAGGACTGCATCGGGTCTGAATATTTTTGAACCTCCAGTATGCTTCCGTTGTCATCTTTTGTTGGAATTATTAAGGGGGCACCCACAAATAATTTAGAAATCGATGGAATGAAATAAATAGCTGACAATTTGCTAAGGACTTCCTAGAGTACCTCTGCAAAGATACAGCAAAAAAGTACCTGGCCATGACTAGGATGAATCTTCGCCTGGTGACAGATATTCAAATTGGACACTGATGATTAAGAGAGCGCCTTTAACTGCCAATTTGTCAAAAAGAGAATCCGTCTTGGGAGAACGATTGCCTTCTATGGCCAACATTAGAGACATCCCCCTGAAAAACGCCACCACCATCTTCTCTAGCTGGATAACGGCTCAGGTGGATTGATCTTCGACTGGAAGAAAGTACAAAGGACCCAATGGGGACTAAGTGCTGTAGCTTCTTAAGTTACCCTCCCCACAATCCATATTCTAGAACATACCTAGATAAGATAAGCCTAAAAAGGTTAAAGCTTGTCCCTTATTTCTAGCGCAAAAAACTGTTTTTATTAAAGTTAATATTATTTTATTGCTTATGCTCCTGGATAAATACGCGTGGATCTATCATGTCAAGTAGTCGTATTACAGCATAGGTGGTAGTATATTATAGATTGCTTACTTATTGATGTCTTTAGGAAATTTAAAGAAACTTAAATTATTATTAGATGATGTGTTTAAACCGCTACGCAGCGACTCATTCCTCGATTCAGACTCATTATATTGCTTTAATACGGCTCTGTATAATTGATGTTCGTACTACCAGTGTGGTTGGAGGTGAACTGACGGGTAGCCGAAGCCGAGGTCTCCGCAGCCTGAAATGGGTGCGCCAGCTAGGTGCTATGCCCGAGTGATTCTACTGGTTTTCCTATACTGTGATTACTGATTACTGTGGTCTTATTATGCTTATGACTTATTCGGTGTTTGATAGACACCTGCTCTTATACAGGGAGTCTAGAATATTATTGCCGATACTAAAAGGGCTTGTATGTCTGACAAAAAACAACAAAAAAAAAACTGTTCTAAAACGAATAAGTAGTTATTTTACCAATACATTTCAGAAATAAAACTACAACTGCAATAAAATAAAAAGTGGGAAGTTTTTAAAAAAATCACCCTGAATATTTCATAAATGTGCCTGTAAAATATTTAAATCATGTTATGATATTTCATAGTTTGGATTATGCATTTGAATGTGTTTTTCTAACGGAAACCGTAAAGTGTATAATTTTGATGTTATGCAGATCCAAGGATATGATGTTATATATAATGAGGGTGATATAAATGTATGTGATGGTCTAGTTGTTTATATTTGAAATTCATTAAGTTACTCTTATAAAACAATATCTTTTAGTAATATTAAAGCTTTGGAGTTAACTATTCGTTACATAAATAAATCTGTAAAATCGGAAATTTTAAGAGAATTTAGAAATTATAGAAATACTGTTGGGGAATTAATAAAAAAAGCTAAGTCAGATTACTATACAAAACTAATAAATGATAAAAAAAATTCTCCTAAGCATATGTGGCAGTGTATTAAAGATATCGAGTGTAAGAATACTGTCACAAAAATTAAGGAAATTAATGTAAATAATGTCACATCTTCAGATGAAATCGTATTGCAGAAGAATTTAACAACTATTTTTCAGGTGTTGGAAAAAAATTAGCGGAAAAAATTAAAAAAAGCAAAAAAGAAAATAAATTTGAAAGGGAAATAATAAATACGATATTTCTAGAAAACACAGATGAAAAAGAAGTCGGAGAAATTATCAAACAACTAAAAACAAATAAATCACCAGGAATTGACAACATTAGCGCAAAAAATCTTAAGACATGTATTGAATATATTGTTCGACCTATAACATATATTATAAATATTATTTTGGAAACTGGCATTTCCCAAAGTCTTTCAAAACAGCCGTAATAAAACCCTTGTATAAGTCTGGAGATAAGCGTGATGTATCAAATTATAGACCCATCTCATTGCTTTCTAATGTATCTAAAATAGTAGAAAAAATTATTAAAAAAGGCTAAATAGTTTCATATCAAAAAATAATTTAATATCAGAAAAGCAATTTGGATTTCAAGAGTGTCGGTCAACCAAGATGCGATTGCGGCATTAAGTGCAAAAATCTGCAAGGCTTTAGATGAAAGAAAACCAGCAATTTGTGTTTATATTGATTTAGCAAAAGCCTTCGATACCGTGAGTCATCCGGATTTATTAAATACATTAGAAAGAATCGGGATCAGAGGCGTTGCACACAAATTATTAACTAGTTATTTGAGCGATCGAGAGCAGTGCGTTAAAATTGATGATGTAGTCAGTAATAATAGAAAAGTTCAATATGGTATTCCTCAAGGGACAGTACTTGGACCTGTCTTGTTCATTTTATATATCAATTCATTATTTAGTTTGCCTATATCTGGAGACATATCTGGATTTGCGGACGATACTGCGGTCATATTCTATAAAGATAATGATTGGGCAGCATTAAAGAATAGGATAGAAAAAAACTTTCCCATTGTTCTTGAATATTTCAATAGCAAATTATTAACTATAAATTTAACTAAAACTGTTTTTTCTCCTTACACCAGTTATAAATCTTTTTTACCAAAATTTACCAAAATAATGTTTGAATACAATAATGAATGCTTTTCTCTTTCTTCCAGTTTTACCGTCAAGTATCTTGGTGTAGTAATAGATGCTCATTTAAAATGGGATGCTCACATTGATAAATTAACTACTAAACTTAGATACTTGCTTTTAAATTTAAATATTTACGAAAATTTTTTGGAATTGAACATCTCAAATCTGTATATTATGCTTTGGTACAGACTCATATAAATTATGGTATTATTGCTTGGGGTGGTGTGGCAAACTGCTTTTATAAAAAATTGGATATCATTCAGAAATGGATAATAAAAGTAATGTTGAACAAGTGTAGGATGTATCCAAGCAATGATCTTTTTGTGGAGTCTGGGCTGATGGATGGGAGACAGATTTATGCTTTGGTTGTTGTTATGTATCAAAAGAAAAATGTTTTCAATTTACTTGCGGTGGAGACTGGACATGAAACTAGGTTTAAGAATAATTTGAGAACACCTAAAATGAAAAAACAATTGGCCAGAAAAGTTTTATTTATTTAGCACCCAGAATATATAATATTGTACCAAATCACTGTAAGATTATTAATTCACTACACCTCTTTAAATTCAGGATTAAGAAATGGATATTTGAAATGCCCAAATCTTCCATGCATTAATAGAGTAATGTTAGCAGCTGTAGCCGTATTAATTGCTTTTTTTATTGCTATTTTGTTTTTATTTTTAATACTTTTATTTTAGATATGTAAATTTTAATGTATACAAATTTACTTATTTATATTTTGTTTATCCTTGTATGTGTGCATAATATGTGAGATGTGTATGTATATGTTTATAGACAATTTATGTTTATAATTGTAATTGTACATCATGTATAACGAAATGTGTTAATTATGTAAGTATTTTAGTGTTATTAAACTGACAGGAAAGTTAGCCTACGTGCAGGTTTTCCTTTGTAGGTTTCTTTTGTGTTGATTTACCTACACTATTACTTTTTGTTGTACTTATAATACTATGGTAAATAAACATTGTTATTATTATTATTATTATAGAGTGATACAAGATTACGTAAAACTAAAAATCTTCGTGTAGCTCGAAAACGATAAAAGAGATCATCCAACCATTTACCTTCAAAATCTTAAAACAACTTTAACAACTACTAAATTATTGTTATAACTTTTTTTGCCTTTAAAAACAATATATACGGTTGCAACTGATATACACAAATTCACCTCCTATCATGTGTGCTTGGAAAACTTATAATGCATTCAAACGTCGACCAACAACATCAATCTTCGTGGATTAAAATATACATTATAGAATTGATGTAATATAATGTTTAAGATTTAATCAAAACCAAGAAGCTTTCAAACCTTATTCCGAGTGCTGTGCTATCGACACACACACATTTTACTTGCTCTGAGTTTACAACTGAATTAAGCATATATTAGCGTATATTTTCCCTGTTGCAAAAATTGTTTTGTGAAGGTATACATGCAAAGTGTAATTGTTGTAATTTGTGTAGTCCAAACAACATAGTTCAAAATGTCTAATATTTGCAACAATTGTTCCGCATCTATAACCAGAAAATCAACAGACATTCAGTGTCAGAGTTCTTGCGACCATTTTTATCACTGTAAATGTCAGTCGAACAGCTAAATATTTTACAAACAATTCGAAATGCAAGATGGCAATGTCCCACTTGTCAAGACGTGCCACAGAGTCCAACTTCACAGGATGTTCTGGATAATCAAGGAGTAAACAATCAGCAAGATTTATATGCAATCATGATAGATATTAAATCGCAGTTGAATGTTGAATGAGCTACGAGGTAAGCAAGATGAAGACTTGACTTCTGTATCTTTTTGTTCGAATAAAGTTTCTGATTTTGAAATAGCCTTATCTAAAATGCACGAACAAGAAAAAATTATTGAAAATCTAAAAGTTGAAAATGAAAATCCTAAAGATGAAATTTGCCATTTTAAAACGAAACTTAACGATTTGAAACAATACTCAAGACAAAATAATTTAGAAATATAGGGCGTACCTGGGAAACGTAACGATTTAATATTGTTCATAAAATTCCTGATTGTCTAAACATCCCAACACTATCGAGTCTGTTCATCGGGTAAAGGAATTCAAACCTGGATGTCCTAAAAATATTATAGTAAAATTCATGTCCGCAAAAAGCAAGGATGAAATATTAGTCGCAGCAAAAAATAAGAGGGCTTCATCTACTGCTGCAAATCGAGTTCTATGTGTTGATAACATCTCGAATAATTTATATTTAAATTATTGTCTAACTGCTGAAAATACTATTATTATTAACTATTATAATCTAACTAATGATGATTAACAGCCTTATTTTAGTTCAATTTGTTGTCAATAGTGGGAAATTAGGCCAAATTTTAAAGAAAACACCAAATTTTCTAAATTGTCGACGTTTCGTCACTTATCGTGACATCCTCAGGACACTATAAAATTTAATAAATTCAAAATTATATCACAATATATAAATAACCAACTTAACATTAAAGTATTAAAAAAGTGTGTTTAAAACATTACAATAAAATGACTACAACAATATCTAGGTATATAAACATGAAAAAAGAAACCACAATTACACACACACTAACAATTATTATATGTCACAAATTTAAAAGCAAAAGTATTAAAATTATATAAACAAAATGTCTTTATATAATGAATATTAAAATAATAAAATATGGCGAAAGAACGAAAAATGTAACAAACAACAACCTGTGTATAACATGCAAAAAAAAATAATAATAATAATATTAAAAATTAGATCTACGTATATTGTATATATATTATTCACATTACAGATTTAAGTGCTTCACTGTGTCTTCCGAGTCTCGTTGTACATAGTATGTCATATAACAATCTTGGACAGTATAGATATAAGTAGAAAATAACGTACACATATATGAAGAACATGTATTAAAATATAAATCAAATTAAAGTTATCTTGTCGTACGAGACTAAGGGTGAACAAAAACCATACAAAAAGTTTACAAACATTACCTTTTTATCTCCCCTATAAGGTTAAAATATGATCTACTGAGGGTTTCAATATCCAATCTTTTATTTACCGAGTGTTTTTTTTATGCATATCATTTCATCTAATAACCGTTTTTTGATACTATTTTGTTTGCCGATAATGTTAGTTGAATTATAATCAAAATGATGTTAACTACTATAACAGTGTTCGACAAGTTCAGTATTGTTACTTTTTTTTGTCTTTGTTGATTTAGTATATTCATACAGTCTCTTTTATGTTCCTGAATATGAGTCCCTAAATATCTACCAGTTTGCCCTATAAAAATCCTATCACAATCTTTGCATGGTATCTTATAAACAACATTTGATTGAAGTTCGGCTGGTGTTTTTATTTTAAGATTTGTATACACATATTTTTTTAAAGTATTTTCATTTTTGGGTACTACCTTGATATTTTCTTCACTTCTAAAAACTTTTGCCAACTTCTCTGTGAGACCTTTTACATAAGGGATTTTGAAAAACTTTTTTAAGGTGTCCCTGGCACATTCATTATTTGTTTTTACATTACGATTATTTATTATTTTATTAATTAAGCTAAGAGGATAATTATTTTTAATACTTTTTCTTTTAAAAATGTGACATATAATAATTGTTAGTGTGTGTGTAATTGTGGTTTCTTTTTTCATGTTTATATACCTAGATAATGTTGTAGTCATTTTATTGTAAAGTTTTAAACAAATTTTTAATACTTTAATGTTAAGTTGGTTATTTATATATTGTGATATAATTTTGAATTTATTAATTTTATAGTGTCCTGAGGATGTCACGATAAGTGACGAAACGTCGACAATTTAGAAAATTTGGTGTTTTCTTTAAAATTTGGCCTAATTTCCCACTATTGACAACAAATTAACTATTATATAAAAGAACCAGGGAAGTTGCCAAAGAAAAAGGTTACAAATATGTGTGGCTAAAAAACTGCAACATCTTCATTTGACCAAGTGAACTGGTTGTAAAATAAATATCTCTTTAATAATTTATTTTTGTTATTTATATGGATATTTCTGTTATATGCAAGAAAACGCATGAGTTTACACTAAATGTTATTAATGGCAATTCCGATTTAATACTAGTGACAGAAACCTGGTTAAACAGTGGTTTAAGTGATAACGAATTGTTTACTTGCGATTACTGTGTCTTTCGGCGTGACCGGGAGACTTCCTTTATTGTTAAAAGAGATGGTGGTGGGGTTTTAATAGCAGTCCGCGCCAACCTACAAGTAGTAAAGCGCGATGAATGGCTAAGTGATGCGGAGGACGTATGGATAACCGATACTTCTATTAACATCAAAATTCATATTTGTTGTGTATACCTACTCCAATTCGATAATGTTGCATTAATTTACTTCCTTTTCTAATAATCTTTATCGACTTTGTAATAAAATAGCAGATGATGTAGTATTAACTTGTAGCAATTTTAATATGGCTAATGTTTCCTGGATTTCTAGGAACAACGACTCACATTTGACACCAACTAATGTTAACCAGTATTCAAGTATATTAATAGATACACTATCATACTGTGGGTTAATGCAATTTAATAATATAGTTAATTTTAATAATAATTTATTGGATTTGATACTTTCTAACAGCACTTGTGTAAAAAACTTAAATTATTGTAATAATGCTCTACTTACCGAAGATTTTTATCACAAACCGATTGAATTTATTCTGGTTTGTCCCGTAGTGAAACTATTGAATCATAATAATTTTAATAGATAAATAGAAAAGCTAATTATGAAGCAGTTAATGACTATTTTCTTAGCTTACAATGGTTTGATATAGTTTTAGATGAACCTGTCAATAAATCATTAATATATTTCTATGAAAAAATAAAAAAGATCAATTGAGTCAAATCTAGTACAATATATTAATTACATTAATAACCACATGGATTGTCAGATTCAGGTCGACTCAGTGTACACCTATTTTAGCAAAGCATTTGATAAAATTAATCATAACATACTAATAGCCAAACTGGCTGAAATCGGTGTACATGGAAGTTTCCTAAGATGGCTTACATATATATATATATTTTCAATAGATCGCAGCTGGTAGCAGTCAACGGTTATCACTCACTTCCTTTTACAGCTACTTCTGGTGTACCTCAATGATCACACTTAGGACCACTATTATTTCTTATTTGCATAAATGATATCAATAAATGCTTGAAATATTGTAATTTCTTAATGTATGCAGATGATCTTAAGATATTTTCTCAAATAAATAACCTAGCGGATTGTATGTTATTTCAAAGTGACCTTGATTCAGTCTATAGATACTGCTTATTGAATAAATTACACTTAAATTTCAAAAAGTGTCATTATATTTCACAATCTCCTCCTCTATGATTACATAACACATGTAGTTTCCACTTCCTTGGAGTTGAAGCCACAAGTTCACAGTAAAGAATTTTTTGGTTCCCTGCGTACATACATACTTCCGCTATAGGAGATAGGCGATTGTGAATCACTTCATTTCTTTGTGCGGTTGAAGCAACAAGTGTAAAGTGGTGCTCAAGGAAAATAAAAATGGCTGGTGATAGAAAGCGAAAACGGTTACAACTGGAAAGAAAATTAAAGAAATTAAAGAAACAGATCAAAGAAGCATATTCATCTTCATCTTCAAGTAAGTAGTAAACAAATTATTTAAATTTTTAGAGCAGGAATTCAATTATGCTGTAAAGGATATTTTTATTTTCATAATGTCATTCTGGCTTCATTCAGTCCCACGACTGATTGACTTTTACCATGAAAAAACCCACGTTTTTTCCACAAAGGTAAAAGTTCACTTATCATCACACGTATGATAATTTTGAAGCAAATATTTAGACAGTCCTACGACTGTAATTGACCTTTTCTATGAAAACACACGTTTTTCACTCAAAGTTAAGGTTCACCTGTCATCACCCGTATAATACTTTTGATATAGATAATTATTTTAACAGTCATACGACTGTAAATAATTTTTACCTTAAAACAAACTTTTTTCCACAAGGTTAACGTATGTTGCGCTATCAACAACAAATAATACCCGCGCCTATCGCCGGCGTCAATAAAAAAGTCCGATTAATCATAAAAATGCTAGCAAAGAAATAATCTCTATTTTAGGCAAAGTTTGCTATATACAAGGTGGACGAATTATGGTAATACACAATTATCATCTAAATGCGACTTTTTTTATATATATATCGTTTTAGTTTTTTCTAATATGGGTGAAATATGCATAAATGCATACAAATAAATAAATAAAAATAATAAATTATAGTAAATCAAATATTAATCTTTTAAAGGTTCTGAAGACGAATCATCATCGGAAAGATCAATTTCATCTGCTTCTTCAGGATCTAATGCGAGAAGTCCTGATCGAAACATTGAAGTTCCAGTACAACTTAACCATACAGTCGATGCTCCTGATTCGAATATCCATGATGATATCAAAGCCTTACTAGGAGCCATTCCTAATAGTACCAATAAGGAAGGACCTGAACTTCATGAGGAAATTGTAACCAGATGGGATGGTGTCCTCAAAAAAGGCTTGGATAAAGAAAGCAGAACCGAACTAATGGGAAAATACCCAATATGTAAAAACTGCCCGTCTTTATATGGTCTAAAAATAAATGGTGAAATAGCTTCTGGATTATCAGACGATGTATCCAGACAAGACAGTTTTCTAGTTATGCTACAAAACTATATTGCATGCGCTATATCGGCAGTTGGTAACCCTCTTAATCAGATGATAATACAAGGGGATAAAAATAACCCATTATTAACCGTAATGGTAGACGTGGGAAAAATTCTCACAGACGTTCACCACTCTCTCTCATTACATAGAAGATTTTTATTAGCACCCAATATTAATCCAAGCTTAAAAAAGTGGTTACAAGAGGCCCCATTCGAGGGTTTTTTATATGGCGAAAGTTTGTCGGAGAGAATAAAAACAGGTCAAGCAATGAGGAAAATTTCAGGAGATATTTTAAAAAAGAAGAAAAATACTCATCCATCTACATCGTCTTTAAACTACAAGCGTCAAACTTCCAAAGTTCGTTTCAAACCGGGGGGAGGACAAACCAAGACGAGATCTCGCCATTACCAGGACAGAGCAGCCTATCATCGCAGTGTCTCAACACCTATGAACCCACAGAAGTACAGCAGACACCAACAACGCAGACAATAGAGGTAAACAACTCTCTTGTCGCCGGTAGACTTAAGTATTTTATAAAAAGTTGGAAAAAGTTATTTTGCAATGATCAACTCTTGAATTGGGTTTCTGGTTACAAGATACCTTTCACTAGGAAGCCCCGTCAAAATTACTTTCATATTAAAAAACATAATTCAAAAGAATATATCTTAATAAAAGAGTGTTTATTTAAACTGAGTAATTTACGAGTAGTGGAACTATCTAAAAGAACGAAACATGATTTTTACTCATCTTATTTTGTAACTCCTAAAAGTAATGGCACTTACAGATTTATTTTGAACCTTAAACGATTAAACAAATACATATCACCTCCTCACTTTAAAATGGAGGATTACAGAACAGTCATAAAATTGATGTATCCCAATTGTTTTTTCACTTCTTTTGACTTAAAAGATGCTTACTATTTGCTTCCTATTCATGAAAGACATAAGAAATATTTAAAATTTATATTCGATAATAAAGTATGGCAGTTCAACTGCTTACCGTTTGGCCTCTCTTCCGCTCCTTCGTTTTTACAAAATTATTGAAACCAATGTTAAAATGCTTCGTACGCAAGGCATAATATTAATCGCATATTTAGACGACATTTTAATAATAGCCAAATCATTAACAGAAAGCGCGCGTCACACAAAAATCGTAGAAAGCGAATTATTAAAACTGGGTTTTCTTTTCAACACAGAAAAAAGTATTACGGTTCCTTCTAAAAAATGTAAATTTTTGGGTTTTTTATTCGATTCAGAAAAAATGATAATGACCTTACCAAACGAAAAAATTGCATTAATCTTAAAAAACACCATAAAAATGTCGTTAAAAAATCAGTGCAGAATTCGAGACTTTGCAAAATACATTGGCCAATTAACTGCCGCGTGCCCGGCAATTGACTATAGTTGGCTTTACACAAAAGATTTTGAAATGTTAAAATCACACGAATTAAGAAAAAACAACTATAATTTTGACGCCTCAATGGAAATTCCTAATACATTACGGAGTAAATTTGATTGGTGGATTAATAACATAAAGTCGGGTTATAGAAATATATCGAGAAATCCAGCTAAATCATTTGAAATATTTTCTGACGCCAGTTTGTCAGGTTGGGGTGCTTTCGCTAATGGGGAAAAAATTCATGGGTTCTGGAATAAAGATGAAAGTCAAACGAATATACATCACTTAGAACTATTAGCTGCATTTAATGGTTTAAAATCTTTTGCAAAAAATTTAACAAATTGTCAAATTCTCTTAAGAATGGATAATACCACGGCAATTGCATACATTAACAAAATGGGAGGAACAAAATTTAAATCACTCAATAAAATAGCATTTAATATCTGGGAATGGTGTCAAGAAAGAAACAATTTTATATATGCATCCTATATAAATACTAAAAGTAACACCATAGCAGATGCGGAATCTAGATCTGAATCCATTAGTACAGAATACGAGTTAAACGATATATATTTTCACCAAATTTGTAAACGCTTCGGGCAACCACAAATTGATCTTTTTGCTACACAACTAAACAAAAATGTAAACACTATGTCTCCTGGCATAAAGACCCAGACTCTCTAGCAGTTGATGCGTTTACAATAAGTTGGGAAAGTATATATTTTTACGCCTTTCCTCCGTTTGCAATAATAACAAAAACATTACAAAAATTATACAAGAAGAAGCTGAGGGCATTCTAGTTGTACCCCATTGGCCATCACAGCCGTGGTACCCGCTATTTATAAAAATTCTATCTAAAACCACTTGTCTTTAAACCAAACTCACAGCTACTTTTTCCCCATTTAGAGATCAGCATCCTTTGTGGAGATCGCTTTCCCTGGTGGCAGGCAATGTGTCAGGCAAGCTCTTCTCTACAACAGCGTACCAGAAACGGGAATAGAACATATACTGAATTCTATCGGGGAAAAAACATTTTCACAATATACGTCATACTGGAAGAAATGGTGGGAATTTTGCATTTTACGAAAGGTAGATCCGTACAAATATAACTTGAACAATCTAATGATATTCTTAAATAATATTTTCGAATCAGGGTCATCCTATTCAACAATTAATGCATATAAATCAGCATTAGCTTTTATATTCAAGATTCCAGAAAGTGACAACACCTGGCTTAAAAGGTATTTAAAAGGTATATATAATAAAAGACCTAGTGCTCCAAAGTATCAAGCTACATGGGATCCTCATGCTGTTTTGAAATATTTAGAGAAACTCTTCCCATTAGAAAACCTCTCTTTATATCAAATGTCCTTAAAATTAGTAACCCTTCTAGCACTAACAACAGGGCACAGAATGCAGACTTTCGCTCAAATTACCGTTCCAAACATAAATATATTACCAGATTCTGTTACTATCAAAATAACAGACAGAATAAAAACCTCAGGAATAAACAAATATCAGCCATTGCTGGTTTTTCCTATTTTTAAAGATAAACCTGAGCTATGTGTAGCAAATACTATCAAATCCTATTTAAATAAAACAAAAAATCTTAGATCTAAAAATGTTACTAAATTAATTCTAACTTACAAGAATCCACACAATCCAGCAACATCTCAAACAATTAGTCGTTGGTTGAAATTTGTCTTAAGGGAATGTGGTATTGATATAAGTATATATAGTGCTTATAGCACTCGACATGCCTCCACATCCGCAGCGTTGCGAGGAGGAGCAACTGTCGAAACGATACGAAAATCCGCGGGTTGGTCAAATAAATCAGAAACATTTAACTTGTTCTATAACAGACCGTTAACGGAGCCTATAACGTTCATACAGGGAGTTCTAAAAGGTTCAAATATTTTGTAGGTTAAATAACTGCAAATATATATATATATTTTTTTTTTTTTTTTTTTTTTTGTTTTCCCTATATATGTATGTATGTATATATGCGTACACATTTTATGGACGCATTGCTGTAGATTGTTATATATTATCTTGATGTAATTGTTATTATTACTAATGTTAATTCTTTATATACCTATATATTATTTAAATTAATTAATTTATAATTATAATACTTATAATAAATTCCTTCTAAGGAACAAAAACAGTTCGCTTTTATGTTCTTTAAACATCTACATGTGTTATGTAATCATAGAGGAGGAGATTGTGAAATATAATTGAAAATTAATCGACTTACCTGGGAAGATTAATTGAAATTATATGAACAATCTCCTCCGAATATGATTACATACCCACCCATATCCCTTTAGTTTAGCAACCCTTCTTACAGCGAACTGTACGTCAGAAATGAAGTGATTCACAATCGCCTATCTCCTATAGCGGAAGTATGTATGTACGCAGGGAACCAAAAAATTCTTTACTGTGAACTTGTGGCTTCAACTCCAAGGAAGTGGAAACTACATGTGTTATGTAATCATATTCGGAGGAGATTGTTCATATAATTTCAATTAATCTTCCCAGGTAAGTCGATTAATTTTTCAATTATATTTGTTTTACTCGCAATAAAAATATATTTAGATTTGACTATAACTTCAATAACGTAAAGCTCTCTTACTTCGAAGATATACCTGTTATCTAGGTGTTATTTTTTACAGGAAATTATCTTTTTCTTCGCATATAGATACGTTGCTTTAAAAAGTAGTAAGATGTTAGGCTTTATCACTAGAGTTAAGACTTTGGAAAAGTGGATTCTTTAAAATCATTATATTTTGCTTATGTACATAGTAAGAAAGAAACTTTGCTTCAACCGTTTGGAATCCTCAATATATAGTTCATATTTTCCATCTTGAAGCAATTCAAAATAAATTTCTTAGATATTTAAATTTTAAAGTGACCGGAGTTTATACTTTTGAGAATTCAGTACTCTTACAACAAACATTTAAAATTCAATCTTTAGAAAATAAAAGAATGTAAGCTGACGGAATATTTTTATTTCAACTTTTGAATAATCTAATTGATTCTCCTAATTTAGTAGATCTCATAAATATTTATGTATCGTCCAGGAATTTTAGAGATAATATATTATTTCAAGTCCATTTACCATACTAACTCTGGACAAAATTCACCGTTAAGGCGGGGATTTTGTAGAAAAAGAATTGCACAGCCTGAGTAAGCGAAACGACGAATCACTCAGACTTATGAGACAGTATACAACCCGTACAGGCCCGAACCGCACGGTTTTCTGAAGTTTATCGTGCATTTTGACGTACATAACGTACATGTTATGATTTTACTCCAGGACACAAAATGTAAAATTACCAATAAATATTAATCTGAAAGTGAAACACAAGTTGTCCTATATGTCCTGGCTAATGAGTGAAGTAATTTGGTGGATGTGGCTGTGATAATTTTGCCGTAATTGTGACATATTGTCGTAGTAACTGTGTGGCTAAAATTGAGGTGTTTTAACATTTATTTTAATTATTCTTGTGATTTTATGAGCAAAGAAAATTATCTCACGCACTAGCGGGAACCTTTGTGAATACGTTGATATATGTATAATAATAACCAATTATTTCAATTTTCTTGGAGTTCTGTGTCCTCGCTTGAAGCCCTGTTAGACGGTAAAAATATGTATACAAAATCCCAGCCTTAATCCGAATTATCAGAACTTACAATAGTTTATTTTCCAGTAGATATCTTTACCGTATCATTATCTAATTTTAAGACAGCCCTAAAACAAAAAACTTACTGCTTAGTATAAAATATTATATGACATATTTTTTATGTGTATATGTACTTAACCAAAAACACCAAATCTTGGTCATTAGTTTATTTTACATGTTCTTCTATTTTTGTATTTTCAATTCATTTATAATATATTTTCAACAATATTTTTTGTTCATACATGCTTCCAGGATCAACAAATGTAATAAATATTATACATACGAGTACATTGACCTCACTCTAATATTATTTAACATTTATCACAAATGTTCATTACTACACCGATCAAATAAAATCTGTTTACTAACCTATTTGTAACTGGCTTGTTTTTCCAAGTCATCTAGCCCATATCATTCATTTTGTATCTCTTCTCGTGCCTGGACGCGGTGTGAACAATGGCTCCAAAGTTATATATGACAATATCCAGTCCACCAGTTAGGGCAGTTTTAATGTGTGCAAGAGCTATAAATTTAGAACTGGACCTCGTAGAAATAGATTTATCTAACGGTGATCATATTAAACCAGAATACCTTAAGGTAAATGTATAAATAGTTATTTATGCAACAAGTACAAAAAGTAAGTGTTTATTGCACGCGACGTGAAATTGTCCAACGAGGCCGTCAGGCTGAGTAGAACAACACGTCGAGTGCAATAAGCACTTTTTGTACGAGTTGCATACAATATTTTTTCTACGTTCATGCAAAAACCAAAAAATGTTATTTAGATGACACTAAGTCTAGGAAAATGTGACATTGATTTGAACGTTTATGTTTGTCATGATGACAAAACGCTATAGTAGAGTGACAGATGAATGCAATAAACATTTTATTGCACTAGTGCAATAAAGAACCACTTTTACCACTAAATATAGTTCAATAAAGTTTTGTTTTTTGCATGAACGTAGAAAAAATACTTTTACGTTTATATATAGAATTTATCTAAAATACAGGGTGTTCTGCATAAGAACCGATACAGAGTAAGTGCATGTAGGGAGTCACAAAATATTGCAATTGAATCAAACATATCTATATACAAAGTTGCACAGAGACGGAGTTACAGGCCTTCAGAATGGGGCAAATATTTCGAAAAACATTAATATCTCTGAATTACTTTAACGTGGAATAACCAAATTTGGTACATGATTTAGGTTTATCATTGATCTTCTTCGACTATTAGTTCAAGTAAACTGAAATACTACAAGGTGTTCATTGAGGGTGACTCCCAAAATTATACCAAACTTTTTTCCTTTGATCGAATTTAAATGGATCTGATGCAAAGTTTAATTCAAAACACTTTTTTACTAAAAAAAGGTTTTTAAGAAAAAAGAAATAATTAAAACAAGATTTTAGTAGTGTTTATTATAAGAAATCAAAATGTCAGTAGTAGGCTTTGTCTTTAAAATTTAGCAATTGGTAATAAAACTATTTTATTTCTGTTTGTTATTGAAATTGGTTGGAAAATTTACATTCAGTGAACAAGTTACTTGTGTTAGGTTCTCCTACAGGTTCTGTGAAGAAAACTCTAGGAGAACTGTGGAAGAATATCGTTGAAGATTTCCAAATCGAATAATACATCGAATTCTAAAACTTAATTTACTACCTCCATATCGCATTCAAAAAATGCAAGAGGTATCGCTTCAAAATTTGGATCGACGAATGACCTTTTGAGGGTTTATCTTGCATCAGGATATTAATTTTCACAATTGAATTCTGAGAAAACTTGTACAATCGTATTACGAATAAATGTAATAAGAAACGATCATCATTTATTAAACAAAGCTAATTTAAATTTTCAGCGAACAGTAAATTTATGTTTCTATTAGTGTCAAATTTTAAAGACAAAGCCTACTATTAACTTTTTGATTTCTTCTAATAGACACTATTAAAATCTCGTTTTGATTAATGCATTTTTTCTTGAAAACCTTAAAATCTTTTAAAATTTAAAAAGAGTAAGAAAGTGTTTCAAATTAAATTCTACGTGGGATATTATTCTTTTTAATTTCAATGAATGGAAAAAAAATTGTATAATTTATTTATTTATTTATTTTAAATCCACTGGTCAACAGGTACAAATTTACCCAATTATGGACCAGGTGACTTACCCTCAATGAATACCTTGTAGTGTTTCAATTTACTTGAACTCATAGTCAAAGAAGACTAATAATAAACGAAATTTGGTTATTCCAAGTTCCAAGTAAGTCAAAGATATTAACTTTTTTGAAAATATTTAGCCCCACTTTGAAGGCCTTTAACTACGCCTGTGTGCAACTTTGTGTATAGATATATTTGGTTAAATTGCAATATTTTGGGACTCCTTATATGTACTTGCCCTATTGTGTTGGTTCTTAAACGAAACACCCAGTATTTACAGCAGTATTTATTATTACGTACCATTATCAAACGTTTTTATAAATATGCAAACATTGACCATCCTATAGCATCATCTAATATTATCACAAATGTACATCACACTCCAATAAAATATATCGTTACCATTTCTAAACTTTTTGTTTTTGCAAAGTATGCCAGTCATTCATTTTGTCACTCCTCTGGCGCGTGGATCTAACACGAACAAAACAATGGCTCCAAAGTTATATATGACAATAATTAGTCCACCAGTAAGGGCTGTTTTGATGTGTGCAAGTGCTATAAATTTAGACCTTGACCTCGTAGAAGTGGATTTATTTAACGGTGACCATCTTAAACCAGAATATATTAAGGTATCTAAATGTATTTGTAATTATATATAAATTACGTAATTTTTGGACTGGGACAGGTCGATTTTGTTTGTTTACTAATTTCCGTGTAACGTAACATCACCATTGATTGGCCACGTAGAGATAATAATCTCAATTTCATTCATGTATAGTAATTAATATACATCTAAAGCAAATTGTGACAGATAGCTTAGTTAGGCACGTTTGATATCAAAATATTTTAGTAATATATTTAATCCGTCAATTGAAAAACAATGTATTGTAGTTCAAATACGCTATCTTTAACCAAGGCGTTATTTGAAATATGCTGCAATAGACCTACGGCAGAAGTAGTCTTTGACACTACTCTCCAAAAATCTTCAAAATGTGGGGAGTATACATAAATATATATAATAGTCAAGCAAGAATAGTATACGACTAATGGGGCTAAATAAGGGGCCATACTTTAATGCTTATTTACTTGAACAAAAATAAGGTGATTTAAGTCAACTTACCTTAGCACCACCTTGCTCCTTAAGAAGTTATAGGTCCGAGAAAGGTGTTTTTTTATTTTATTTTTTAGGCTGATTTATTTATATTTGGGTAATTGTATTCAAATTTTGTACGAGAAGTTTTCTTTGCATGATACACACAAATATTTGACTGATTTTTGTGCTAAATGTACATGGCATTCTGAGTAATTGTGCCACTGTATTTTTTCTTTTTTAGATTATTTCAAGGGAAGGAAATTTTTGGGAAATGATTTTAATAAAAGTTAAACTTGTTATATAGCGCTAAAATGCACAATTTTAGAGAAAACTGCATTTGAAGTTTAATTTGTACGCTATTTACTTATATTTATCAATGTTAATATCGTTAGCATATTCCTCACGTTTTTCTGTTCTTTGGTGACATTTGAAACCCTGGATATTGCTATTTCACTTTACACAGTTACAGTACACACATCTAAAAATAATACAATTTTAATTACAATACACTGAAATTTAAAATATAATATATTAATAACGGAAAAGGAACCACGAAACGACAGTACACACTAGAATTTCTTTAAAACGTAAAATGCCATTATCAACTTTATAACCAAATCATAAAAAATTAAAGTTGAATTTTGGTCATTTCTACAAGTTAACATGAAATAAATATAATCATAATTTGTCAGTTCAAGTTATGCTTTGTTGCATGCTATATAAATGTATGCATATGAACTAATAAAACTTAAATTATTATTTCTTGATACTTTTAAATTTTACGAAGAAATTGACGGAAATTACAACATATTTTAATCCCTCCAAAACATGGCCAATTAATATAGTATAAGATTTTGTATTTTCAAAATAAAACATCAAAAGTTTAAAACCCGTTCCAGTTGTGCAACGTACAAGTGGTAATATACAAGACGACGCCTCGCAACGTTTTTGACCGGCGTGAAAACAGCGGCCAAAATTGGCAGCCAAAATTCCGAAGACATCCGAACATTCATAGACGTACGTTACTGGGTAAATTAATGGATATATTTAAGAAATAGTATGCAATGCAATAGTATAATATAACTGAACATGTCTCTCTTATGAATCGGAAATTAATCACAAAAAATTTAATATTAATACCACTTACAGTTTCTCAGAAACTTAAAAGTAAAACCCATCGTATATAATATTTGTATAGTTTTTCGGTACTTTGAAGGGGAAGCAGGTCGTGTGCCAGCTTCAAAATTTAAGGGGAGGTGTCTTACGTAGAAGACTACTTCTCATGAAAAAATTATCACCCTGGCTAGGGGATTACACCTTCAAAAAAAATTAAAATTGAACTTTTTAAAAATATTTCGCTTCTTTCAAGGCGAAGCAGGTCGTGTGCCAGCTTCAAAATTTAAGGGGAGGTGTCTTACGTAGAGGACTACTTCCCATTAATAAATCATCCCCCTGGCTAGGGGATTACACCTCAAACAAAAATAAAAATTGAACTGTTTAAAAATATTAAGATGCTTTCAAGGCGACGCAGGTCTTGTACCATTCAACTACTACTACTACTTCTCATGAAAAATCATCCCCTAGCAAGGGGATTACAACTTCAAAAAAAAAAATTGAATTTTTCTTAAATATTTCGCCACTTTCAAGGCGAAGCAGCTCGTGTGCCAGCTTCAAAATTTAAGGAGAGATGTCTTATATGCATGACTACTTCTCATGAAAAAATCATCCCCCTAGCTAGGGGATTACACCCGAAAAAAAATTAAATTTGAATTTTTAAAAAATATTTCGCCATTTTCAAGGCGAAGCAGGTCGTGTGCCAGCTTCAAAATTTAAGGAGAGATGTCTTATATGCATGACTACTTCTCATGAAAAAGTCATCCCCCTAGCTAGGGGATTACACCCGAAAAAAAATTAAAATTGAATTTTTAAAAATATTTCGCCATTTTCAAGGCGAAGCAGGTGGTGTGCCAGCTTCAAAATTTAAGACAGGTGTCTTACGTAGAGGACTACTTCCCATTAATAAATCGTCCCCTGGCTGATTACACCTTCAAAAAAAATAAAAATTGAATTTTTAAAAAATATTTCGCCACTTTCAAGGCGAAGCAGGTCGTGTGCCAGCTTCAAAATTTAAGGGGAGATGTCTTATATGCATGACTACTTCTCATGAAAAAGTCATCCCCCTAGCTAGGGGATTACACCAAAAAAGAAAAAAAATTTGAATTTTTTAAAAATATTTCGCTATTTTCAAGGCGAAGCAGCCAGGAGGATGATTTTTTCATGAGAAGTAGTTATGCATATAAGACATCTCTCCTTAAATTATGAAGCTGGCACACGACCTGCTTCGCCTTGAAAGAAGCGAAATATTTTTTAAAAATTCAAATTTTATTTTTTTTGAAGGTGTAATCCCCTAGCCAGGGGGATGATTTATTAATGGGAAGTAGTCCTCTACGTAAGACACCTCCCCTTAAATTTTGAAGCTGGCACACGACCTGCTTCCCCTTCAAAGTACCGAAAAACTATACAAATATTATATACGATGGGTTTTACTTTTAAGTTTCTGAGAAACTGTAATTTGTATTAATATTAAAATTTTTGTGATTAATTTCCGATTCATAAGAGAGACATGTTCAGTTATATTATAGTATTTAGTGCATTGCATACTATTTCTTAAATATATCCATTAATTTACCCAGTAACGTACGTCCATGAATGTTCGGACGTCTTCGGAATTTGGCTGCCAATTTTGGCCGCTGTTTTCACGCCGGTACGTTTTTGTCAGTCGAAATGTTTACTTTTAAACACTTTTTATTCCAGACTTCAACTAATTTTATTGGCTGCAGCAAAATATAGATTCGTTGTTGAAGATCGGAGGTACAAATTCACATCATATCTGCTAATTCCTGAATATTAAGTTTCTAAATAAATCAACGTAAATCAATCTACTGTCGACAAGCGTTCTGTTAACTATTCGACCTAGGTAATACATTGTAAACATTTAAGTCGGATGATGCGGGGTCGGCCTAAATTATGCGTAATAATTCTTGATTAATTTCCTAAAACACCACATGTTGTTCAGCCCTTTGAAAAAACGCAAGTTTTTCAGAAATACCCTGCATACGAGCTATAACAATTGAACGAATTTTCATGATCATATTATTTGTGTAGACTACAATAAATAGATAACGATAACTTTGACCTGTATTCCCGATATGAACTAGGAATGTTAGCTTCCATGTGCAACAAATAGACATGAGACGTACCTATCTATCATGTACTGATAAACCGTAAAAGTAAAACTGTTTATTTGTTCTACAATCAAACATTTTTGCTAAATCGTTTCATTTTTGCCGTCAGGACAAAGTAAATATTCGTTAGTGTCTACAGGGTGTCCGGAATATGAGTGTCTTAATTTTGCCATATGATAAGTTGTACTAAACAAAACATATTTAACTTAACAATTTTTTTTCTTTGACCAAAGGTAGCAGAATTATAACAGCAAACAGGTCTTGAATATGTGACAACATCGCTCACATACTATTTTAGGATTGTTACGTATTTATACATAATAATTACAAATAAAGGTACACCTAAACATAAGTATTTACTGTGAATGGTTTTCTTAGAGCTCTTTTTACAACACAGAATAATAGTTGCAAGTGTTTAAAATGACTGTTTGTTGCAAGAAACGTTTACCGTACAAACGTCTCGTAGCCAGAGCGTTGCTAGACTTAGCGTGGAGTTGGTTATGATATAAATTGTTCAATTTTTGTTTATGTACACTCACAAACGTCAAATAAAAACTAAACAAAAATGGATCCCAGCTGCTGTACACACCATTATGACTAACATTACTTTTAGATTCACCAGCAGCCTGACACTGCAACGTTGTCGAACGTTACAGTTTTAACGAGTTTCTCGGAAACTTCAATTATTGTTTACTTCATGAATACTAATCCAAAAATCAAATTATGAACAAATTACGTTACAAGTGCTTTTACTTAACCCTTTAATTGTACCATAGCTTATAATTTCATAAATAATCTTGCATATTATGGCAGTTGTATTTTTACCAACGACGGAACGGAGACGGTATATGCCTTTGGGATGAGAGAATGTGTGTGCAAACCAATGTTGCCATTTATCCAGTGTTGCCAACATCAAATGGTTAAATTATACATTAGTTAGATTTAAAATATACACTTTTATACACAAATGCTAAAAATGTCCTTAGAAAAGAAAGAAGAAAAGTAAACGTCCATTTATGTAATAATTAATGTTTGTATACAGTGTTAAATCTTTTTGTGTGAATTAATTCTCCTTATTATTTCTTAAAGAAAAATAACCCAACAGAGGCGAGCATTATGAGCATTATCGTATCAGATTTGACTTTGAATGGTAGGTCAGACCTACTATTATGAATCATATGATACAAAGCACAAAACATATATACAAAGAGAGAAAATAAAAGAAAGACTAGAAAGAGACAAATATAAATGCAGATGTAACCCTAACAACTACACTGTACTGTATCATGGATGTAACTACATGCAACCATGAACCATGGATTACTGAAAGGAACTTGGAATCCCAAGTATAACTTTTCTGTTAAATTGAAAAGTTACACCAATTATACGATTATTACTGAAAAGTACACAAATTATACGATTATTATTAGGGTTAGAAAATTATACACAGTCAGTTGAAAAGATACAAAAATCGTATAATTATACACCGATTGGCAACACTGCATTTATCTCCAAAACTACTAGTCCAATTTTGATGTGGTTTTCAGTGATGGGTTCTGGTTTGATTGGTGCATATTCTTATGTTACGATGAAAACTCACCAGGGGGCGCTGCAGTAAACATTTGTTTGTGCAAAACTGCTAGTCCGTTTTGGATGCGGTTTTCAATAATGGGTTTGTGGTTGATTAGTAAGGATTTTTAAATAGGTGTTACGGTAGTAACTCACTAGGTGGCGCTGCAGTAATATCTAGTCCGATTTTGATGCGGTATTCAGTATAGGCTTTGTGGGTGATTAGTGAAGGTTCTTAAACAGGTGTTACCGTGACAAATCACTAGAAGGCGATGCAGTACCATATTTTATTTTATAGCTACTACATATTTGAAAAAAATCGATAGAACTCGATAGGTAAGTATTTCTGTTGAGCGTGGTGATACAGAAACTAAAAATTTTAGAAAAAACTTAAAAAACAAAAAATTCATCACGTCATCCGGCATTAGATGAAAATGTCTTTTCTACCGTCATTTTTATCTTCTCATCTGTTTCACGACTATTCTAAAGTTACGGCTCAATATTTCCTACATCATACCTATCAACTTATTATTTTCATTCTACGTAATGATATCGAGTTGAGTTACAACAAAGCCCCCGGCAAAGTTTAGTTGTAAATACATATTATAATTATATATTAATATATTAAAATAAACTGTATCGATTTTGTATAATGTATGTACCTATGCTCTTTAAAAAGTTTGAAATAAAAGCAAAATTAAAAACTTTGAAAAAACCCATGACGGTTAAAATGTAATTGAAAAAGGATAAAATAATTTAAAAACCCCCAACTTAAAGAATTTATGTAACTAGAGATAATAAACGTAAAAAGATTTTATAAGTAGATCTGATATCTCGCAGAGTCGGACATATGAACAGCAGAGTATCAGTTTTCATAGCACTTCCCTATGTACCTATTTGGTTCTCGAAGATGTAGATATGGCAGCAACATATTCAACTCCCTATGTTAATCTAAGGTCACTTTAGTAAAAAAAAATTAAAGGAAGCATTTCAAGAATGGATTGGAAGGAGACGATAGCACTTTTTTGTGAGGCCATTAAAGACAAAAATGTATGCCACATAAGAACTTGTGGCAATGTATCGTAAACGAGTGCAGGTTACCTTATTAAATTATCGATAATAGATGGGCAGATGACCGATTTGTTACTGCGACCAGGATATTCATAGCATCGCATCCGCTGGTCTGGGTCCGGATTTTGTTTCTCGATGATCCATGTCGTATATTCTAATGTATCGCTGAATGCAACTCTGTACACCATTTAAACCCATCGCCCTAAGTTCAAGGTCAAAGCGAAAGATAGATAAGAATGTGGACTATATAATTATATTTCTGGGTTATCTGAATTTGAATCCAGGATTCTTTCAAGCCTATCAGATCAGCTTCAAGATAATTCCAAGGTCAAATCGAAAGATAGATATCCAAATCGGCAAAATAATCAAATAATTATATTTATGGGGTCACTGAATCCGAATTTGGAGTTAATTTAATCCCATCAGGGGTTAACCTGTAATCGATAGAAACACTAAAAGTCACGACTCTTGAGGATAAGAAATTATATACAGTAAAATTCATATTAAGAGAAGGATAGTTTTAAGTCTTGTGGCTAGATAACAAGTGCGAATCATTTTTGCCTTTATGAGATCTAGCTCTCTCTCAAAGGATCTGTGCAATGGTTGTCTGTTACGTTCTCGTTCTCTTGCGAGCATTCAGTACTAATCAGTCAGCATATGTTTCCACCCGAATTGGTAACGTTGCTCTGCATATTTCAAGTACTAATGAAATCTTTCATCTTGTTTTCCACTTTAGTCGCCAAGATTTTGTAGGAATCAGTAAATATGGGAATTCGTGGAGTGTAATTTTAGATTCATCAAACAACCTAGTTTTCTATAGTTTTTCACCATTTGCACTACTTTTTCCCTGTAATGGTTACCGAGGAAATTCTCCATAACCCATTTGAGACTCAACTATGGTGCTTTTTCGTCTTCTCTCATTTTAATGACAAAAATGTCGTCTCTCATTATTTTACTAATCTGAAGTCGAAGTATTAATAAAAACTTTTCATAGATACATTTATATTAGCATTTACCTTCTTTACTAAAAGTTTTCACCCATTGTTTCATGAGTCTTAACTTCATGTGAAGAGATGGAAGCAGGATTTTGGAACGAGGAATTAATGCTTCTGTGATAGAAATCATAATATATATAATGCCAAAGAGGCGTCGAAAATAGTTAACCTATAAAGAAAACGCGAGTCTGTAATATTGCAGTAAAATTGCAGTTTCTTAGTTTTATGAGTTGGTTGCCTTAACGGGATAGCTTCACACTAATGGGCGGGAATTTTAAAATATGAAAATTCTACGTCCAATTCATAGAAACATTCCGTTTTGGTTTAAACTTTACGCAGAGGTTGCAATGCAGTATAACCAACAGCGTACATTAAGTTTACCCTAGATGATTGCTTTCTAAGCACCTCCATAGTCTGACTATTTTTGAGTGCCTAGTGTAAAAGCTTCTGGCGTTCTATATATTTTATGATTTCTATGTTCTCTGATGATATTCTTAGAGCCTGGTTGAAATAAAGCTCTTCTTAGCCATTCTTTTCTTAAGTAGTGGTTTTTATATTTCTACTATCCCATTTCCATAAGAAGCATATATTTATTGTGATATCTGTTGTCCCATACAATAGTGGGAGGAACCATGAAACTGATATGATGGAGTGGTACGAATCGAATATACGAAACTCGATCCCTGGTCTGTGAACGGACCGATCGTTTAGTGGTCCTTAACGCTAATAACTAATTTTTGGTGTTATTAACTGATTTGTTAGGGACGATAAAATTTGTAGAGATTGTATTCTTATAAAATCTTTCCTACAGTTTTCACATTGAAAATATTCAAATAAGTGAGTAAAAAATGGGTAAAAATCTCTATTGTTGTGTTAATGATCAAAACGAAGAAAATTTGGATGGCAAGTTTTCAGTTTAATGGTTTCACTCTACTATGTAGTTTTTACCAACACAATTTAGACAGTGACATTTCCAATTAGTGTAAAATGCGTCGTTCCTTTTCCCTATTCGACGGAAGC
This sequence comes from Monochamus saltuarius, assembly GCA_025584915.1. Taxonomy (NCBI): domain Eukaryota; kingdom Metazoa; phylum Arthropoda; class Insecta; order Coleoptera; family Cerambycidae; genus Monochamus; species Monochamus saltuarius. Next base: position 49,055,228 of record CM046721.1, on the reverse strand, counting down.
ATCCAACAATTTTACCATCCTGTACAGTTCTTAATGTTCGTTTCAAATATACAGGACGATTCAGAACTTATCGAAAATAAAATTTTGAATGTACAGGATCTTACAAATATAATTTTGTAAAAAAATTGAAAGGCAGTTCGAAAATAATTTAAAAATACACTTATGCACGGCACTGGAAGCTTGCAATAGGTTAAAAATGGAAAGAAATTTTCAAGGAAAAAATAAATTACACCTATTTTATACAGCAAATTCAATTGCTTTTGCCGCATTTTATTAAATTATTAATAGAATTAATTTGTCGTTTTAATTAATTAAATAGTTTGACATATTTGATGTTACAAAATTTAGGCCCGTCTTATCCAGTTTCTACAAATTCACACAAATCTTTCTACTTCTTGCCCGTTTTTAACCAGATAGGTGCGATACACCTCATTTTTTAAATATCCCCACAAAAAGAAGTCCAAATGAGTCAGGAGATCTTGGCGGCCATGGTACCGGTCCTCTTCGTTCAATCCTTAGTGCATGGACACGCTGTACACAGTATGGATATAATTGAGTCTTGTATATGATACGCCACACTGCTGTAATACGCCGTGGACCTGGACCTCCATCTTTTCCAGGACTCGATTTCAAATTTCCCTCGCGTTGCACTACACTTGTACTCACTGCACACCGCGATAGAAGTAGCTGCATTTATTATATTATTATTATTATTTGGTAAATGTTTACCGGGAAATCGTTCTGCTAAAGCATTCACATCACTATAAATTAAAACGATATCCATCAACTTTAAGCTGCCAATATAAGCCATTTTTGACACTTGAAACACTAATGTAAAGTCATCACAAAAAGGTAAATACCTACAAAAAGTAATCGGATTTCAATATTCGGAATAGCTTGGCTAGAGTCTATAGTAGAAAATAATACAACTTCATTAATTTTTTACTGGCAAAGAATTTTACAAAAAAATTTTGGCATCTATTCCCAAATTTGTGTAGATAAGTTCTGAATCACCCTGTATAAAGATACCTAAATATAATATTGAAAAAAAAACATGCTTGTTGTATTATTTTGTAATTTATTTTTCTCATCATTTTATCAGCTTGCGTAAGCAATGGCTTATTTAATCTCATTTTTATCCTTAATTCAACAATGTTAATCAATTCGCTCCTACTTTAGCTGTAATATTTCCTTTAACTACTACCAATTAGAAGTTAAGTTACAATACATTTTTGTATTTTGTAAGTACATATATGAAAAATATTACTGATATTAAATCGTTAACTTGCGTAAGTAAACGGTTTATCAACTTTTGCCATTAATAATTTTAATCTAAACTGCCACTAATTAAAACAGTATTTAATTTTAATCACAGTCAATTAAGATACTATTCTCTGTTACTAGGCTAATACTAACAACAATAACTTGCAAAAACTAATAAAAATGGCATTAATCTCGAAGAATCTAACTAAATCTCAATCTGGAAGTGTGGATTTCTTCATATTATTGCTTAAAAAATAAAATATACACCACAGAATATATATATACACCGTATAAACCACAATAGCTATTTTTGTGCGCCTTGTCTTAAATTATATGTGACTCATGACATGTTTCGCCCTTAAAGTTGCGAAATACTTTAAAATAATTTAGATTTATTTCAAGATGTTCCTAACCTCAAACTATGAAACAGGCGTTACTGCTATAAAATGGGGAAATTGCATGATTTTTCCAGATACGTGCAGAAGAAATAATGTATTATTTTAATTGAAATGGCGTTTGTCCTACACAATTTCGTGAAAAAATATGCCTAAAATCGATTTAAAACTTTAGTCTGGCCACGCCCCCAGAAACGATCGCCGCTACAGCAAAGACCTGTAGACCTGTGATGTCAGAGGCCGTTCGCACGTATCTACCTAAATAACGAAGCGAAAGAAAGCAGTGCAACCACGGGTAGCCAACTCGTATAGGAAAACCGGCAACAATCGTCTATGCAATATTCCTTCTCAAATCAGTAACCCTACCAACAAAAATCAGTGCTACCGGCTACCGGTAGAATGATATAAGGATGTTGTAAACATTTATAGCTTTTTTCTCATTATTTATGAAAAAACTTTGAGCTCACATATTGTAAAATTCAATATTCTTCATTATTTTGTATATGTTTTGATTATTCAAAATTTATTTTTACCTAAATACGTAGGTATACCGACAAGGTTTCAAAATCGAAATAATTATGTCATAGCGAGTTAGAAATTTAAATTTAACCCAACTTTTTAGTCACTTAAATTACTTTTATTCTTATTTTGTCATAGCAGTTTATCACTATCCAAGTGGTTAATTTAAAAAATATATCCTCTTGAACGTTTGAAAATGTAGAAAATTTTAGTGGAAATGTATGTGCTAGTAAAAGTACCTACGTACTTTTTATACAAAATTATGATCTTTAATAAATGCTTCATCACATTAATTTGTTATTATATTTCAGGAAGAGTAGTTTCGATAATGATATTTGTTAATATATGTGGAGATTTGATTCGTTTAGAAATTTAGAGGTTATTGCTTTGTCGATCAGATCATCCCGAAGAAATATTTATGAAGACATTCAAGACAAATGAAATATATTCTTGGTCTGGATTTATAAGTAATGCAATGCCTGAACTGTTTCTATTGATTCCATTATCTATATATTAGACAATTTTTGTTTCTCGATCATATGAACCCGAAACCCGAATGAAGATTTAAGATTTAAGAAGACATTCGAGACAAATATGTTATTTATTGTATGGATTTATAAATAATCGAGGGCGTGTGAAGTGTTTATATTGATTTTTTATTCAAGCTCAAATGTATTGTTGTTGCTCTATACTGAAAATCTGTAGGCGAAATATGAACAAGAAAAAAAATCACCTATATAAATTTTTTTCATCGTTCATATAATTTAAATATGGGATTGCTTCCAGAAATGTGTTTCATTAAGGTAAATTTCCTATATAAATTACGTTTGTCGAATGTAAAGAATACGATAAATGAATTATAATTTATGTTTTTAAAAAGTATACATTTTTATTCCATTTTTTCTTGTGATTTTAAATATTGTGTCGCATTAAAAAAGTAAATATGTACAAATAGAATATTCGAAGTTCCCGCGGTCATTCTTAGTTCATCAATCCGACTATGCAAGTAGATGGCGCTGAACTGTCACAGTTGTTGCCAACCGTTAATAGGGATATTGGGTTTCTTCTTCTTTATATTTTGTGAGTGCAACATCGTATGTTTGTGAAGATTATTTTAAGTTTAACTGGAAATACATATATAAGTATGTTCATCGGTAAGTTCATCGAAAAAATTATGTGAAATTGTAAATAATTAATTAAAACTTTTCTATTAAGCTACCAGAATGTATAAAGGGCGTTCAGAAAATCAATGAAAGCAAACTTACATTTTTTTTTTTTTTTCATTTATTGTATTCAACGCTTTATTCCGATTCCAAATAACATATTCTGCATTTGCTCCTCTCCTACCATGTACGAGAGAAATGTTAATGTTATTTGAGGCAATTATAAAATTCTGCTATCAGACATCGCTACATTAAATTACCTGTTCTATTCTGAACAGATAATAAACAAAAATACTAAAAAATGATGTTTTAAAGATGTTTAATGAGAAATGAAATCAGTAGTGAATAGCAATAAAAAATTAATTATACAAATATTGCGTGTATTTGTGATTCAGAAAAGAATTGTTAGGTTGATATTCGATTTAAAACCACAAGAATCATGCAGAGAAGTATTTAAAAAGAAACGTATGTTAACTGTAGCAGGGATATATACAGGGTGTCCAGAAACTCTCCTGACAAACGAAGACCGGAGATTCCTCAGACAATTTTAAGACAATTTAACCCAATTCACCTAGTCCAAAAATGCTTCCTAAGGGAACTAGAGCTCTTTGAAGATGGCGCCTTGTAAATAGTTTTGTTTAAATACCTCCAGAACACTTCTACTTAGAAAAACAAAAACTGGTACGCTTGTTTAGCCTTCAGAGATGAATCGATTCCATCAATTGCGAATTTCTAGTACCGGTCATAGGCGTCCGTTTTGGGTAGGTCAACGGTTATTTTAACGCATAACTTTTTTGTCTTTAACTTTTAAGCATTTGTGACTCTAGATTATTAAATTTTCAGGTATTCTCGTACTAAAAGGTACTCTTACTTTAAGCCATCAGGATACACCGTTTTCTAGAAAAATGGATTTAAAAAATTTTCGTTAAATTTATTAAATTTTCAGGTATTCTAGTACTAAAGGTACTCTTACTTTAAGTCATCAGGATACACCGTTTTCTAGAAAAATGGATTTAAAAAATTTTCGTTAATAATCTAGTGTCACAAATGCTTAAAAGTTAAATACAAAGAAGTTATGCATTAAAATAACCGTTGACCTACCTAAAACGGACGCCTATGACCGGTACTAGAAATTCGCAATTGATGGAATCGGTTTATCTCTGAAGGCTAAACAAGCGTACCAGTTTTTGTTTTTCTAAGTAGAAGCGTTCTGGAGGTATTTAAACAAAACTATTTACAAGGCGCCATCTTCAAAGAGCTCTAGTTCCCTTAGGAAGCATTTTAGACGAGGGGAAATGGGGTAAATTGTCTTAAAATTATATGAGGAAATTGCGGTCTTCGTTTGTCCGGAGAGTTTATGGACACCCTGTATATTTAAACTCTTACTATATATTCACAAAAATGAAAGCAGATATAAAGTGGTTTCAGAAGTACATAATCATAGCACACGTAGTGTCAAGTCAAACTTGTATTTGAGCAAATTTCACCACATGTTCTGCAAAAGATCCCCGGATTGTGCCGGGTCTCGCCTGTACAATATGCTTCCACTCCATATAAAGGCCTTATCTTTAGACAAATTGAAGAAATACTTAAAAAAAATTATTCTGGATCCTGTTGTTTACAATATAACTCAGTTTGAAGATATTTTAACCCGAAAATTTTAGATTGTCTTTAATTGTAGTTGTTGTCTGTGTGTTATAGGGTAGTTATGTTTTTATTGTGTAAATGGTATGTTATGTATACGTTATATATTTTTTAAATCTTGATGAAAATGATTAATTTTAATGGATAGTTGTATTGTAGTTGGTACTATGTATCATAGTAGATTTAATGACGAACCTTCATGATGTTATGGCTAAATGGGTAATAAAGAATCTATCTATCTATCTATTAAATATCATTATTCATTACTTTTATTTATTATTTTTCAAATTAATACAAATAGTTTAATGTGATATCAGATATCATAATTTTGGAAATACCTCAAGTAAAACCATCTATTTGACCGTACCCAACAGCATTGTCGCCGTAATTTTCACGAGCGGATCTGATTGTAACAAAGGAATAAGTTCTGTTTAACAATACCATAAGTTCACCACATGATCACTAATACTTTTGGCATTACCTACACGGTATTTACATTATCTATAAACCAAAAATGCAATAACCAGAAACAAATGCCTGTTTACATCACCAGCACCGTAACATGCACTTGAATCCACGGAAACCAACCACGCTGAATGGCGTGTGACGTTACACCAATGATATTGCGTTTTCGACCACATGGTTTTGTTTACATTCTATGGCAATTTATTAATGTTAATATTTTAATTATTATGTGATTATTGTCGCCAGACACATATTCTGACCTTTCAATATGTTTGAAAGATTGGCCTGTAATACATTTGAAACCAATATAAAGTTCATGCAACTTCCCAATTAAGGTAACTACCTTAAATTTTTAAGGATGACATCCCCAGGACAGGAAATGATTTTTGCGTGCATTACGCCTAACTATGTAGTTCATATATGAAGTGCTTTACATTTAAATTTATGTAACGCTGTAAGATATATTAATATTTATTTTTTTCTGTAATTAATTTTCGATCCAAAAATGACTTATATATGTCACGTGGTTTTACCTATTTACGTACGCCCATAGATGTTCGAACGTTTTCGAAATGTTTGCTGCTGTTTTTGAGTCAGAAATATTATACAGACTTCTCAAAAGTGATTAATACCAAATATTCATTACTAATAATTTTTCAAAAGTCCTTAAACATGGCATATTCACAAATAAATTTAGAATCATAAGAGTAACGCTTCTACACAAAAAAGATATAAATTTAGTAAAAATATTATAGGCCTATTACTGTTTTAAACTGTAGCAAAACTTTTACTTTTCATTTATAAAAAGATATACAGGGTGTTAAAAAAAGAGTGTAAAATATTTAAGGAGGTAATAGTATGAACCAAAATAAGCAGAAAAGTCTCAATAAACATGGGTCCGCAAAGTAACAGTTGCGGAGATATGAAATGTTTTATGTTTTTTAGCCCCTTTTTTATTTTACAAAAACGTTGTGTATTTTCTTATAATGGTTGATGTTCAGTGAAATAATATATATAAAGCTGTTTACAGGCCTTTTAGGCCCAGAGCTGTGTTATTCTCCTCCATTCCATTCTGTCCTTCGCCTTTCTTTTCCAATCCGTTACATTTTTCTCCCTTAGATCTATTGCCACTGCCTCTCTCCATCGCTTCCTCGGTCTACCTCTTTTTTTCTTGTAGTTAGGTTTACTCCCTACTATTTTCTTAACTGCCCTTTCATCTTCCACACGTTCTAAATGCCCTAGCCACTGCACTCTTCTGGCTTTTACAATTTCGTCTATTGTTGGTGCCTGGTACATTGCATATATTTCCTCATTATTTCTCCTTACATAGCCTTCCTCCGTCTTCTTGCCCCCTAGAATTCTCCTTAAGATTTTCCTTTCCCACCTTAAAAGGTTTTCTCTTGACTTCTTATTGAGAACCCAGGTTTCACTACCATACAGCGCAGTCGGTCTCAAAATTGTTTTATACATTATAAATTTTACTCCTCTGGACAAATTTTTTGATTTCAATAAGTGGTTGACTGCTGCCGAAGTTCTGTTTGCTTTTATTATTCTCCTATTTATTTCTTGTTCCTCATCACAGTTAGCTGTTACGCTGTTATTAGCGCCCCCAAATATACATATTCTTGAACTTCCTCAAACTCCATCTCTCCATGCTCTGTTCTCAAATTAAAATTGGTATCCTTTTTTTGTTATCCTATTCTCAAAAGCTTTCTTTTCTCTTGATTTATCTGCAATCCCACTTTACGTGCTTCCTCCACAAGTTTTCTCGTTACTTCTTCTAATTCCCTACTATATCTGGCAATAATAGTCACGTCATCTGCATAACTTACAATTTGACGACTTTTAAACAATATGTGTCCTTCTCTGTTCAACTGACTATCTCTTATGACCTTTTCTAGTACTAAATTAAAAAGACGAGTTGAGAGTCTCCTTGTCTCAGTCCTGTGTCAATAGTAAAACCTTCCGAACATTCACCTTTTATTCGTACTTTGGATTAAGTATTTTCTAAGGTCATTTTCAATAGCCTAATCAGTTTGGTTGGTATCCCAAATTGTTTCAAAATTTGACTTAGTTTATTACTTTTGATCGAATCATATGCTTTCTTGAAGTCCACAAATAAAACCATTGCTTTGATCCCACACTCATAGCATGTAGTCAGAATTTCCTTCACCATGAAGATTTGGTCCGTTGTTCACCTTCCTTTTCTAAAACCTGCTTGATACTCCCCTATTTGTAGTTCTGCTATAGGTTCTATTCTCTGTTTTATTAACGTTGCCATAATTTTATACCCTATATCTAACAATGATATACCCCTATAGTTACTGCAGTCTGTTGCATCTCCTTTTTTTAAGATTGGTATAATCAAAGCATCTCTCCAATCTTCAGGCATGCATTCTTTTCTCCAGATCATTCGTATCATTTCGTATATTCTTTGTCTTAAATCCTCTCCTGCGTACTTAATGTTCTCTGCTGTTATTCCGTTTTTCCTGGACTTTTGTTATTCTTTAAAGCTTCTATAATTGTATCTATTTCCTTTTTTGTAGGTTCTTCTATATCCACTTCCTCTTCCCTTCCCGGTATCATCTCCTCGTGCTCCTCTCCTTCCCTTACACTCTCTTCATTCAACATATCTGCAAAGTATTACCTCCATCTTTCTCTCACTTCTGTTTCCTCTGCAATTAGATTTCCACTTTCATCCCTCATATTCCTTCTTTATCTTTTTTTCCTTTTTTATCTCTCTGTAGAAGTTACGTATTTCCTTCCTCTTATAATGTTGCTCTATTTCATCTATTTTCTTAATCTGTTCTGGTCTCTTCTTTTGTCTAAACACTTTCTTTGCCTTTCGTCTTTGTCTTCCTCCTCTCTTCGTCCTTTATCTTCCTTTTGTACTGACTGAAGTGCTTTAATTCTTAGCTTATTTCTCTTCTCCGCCTTATACACTCCTCATTCCACCATCTTTTTCTCCCTGCAAACTCTTTTTTTGGTACTACTTTCTCACTTGCTGTTTGTATGACATTTTCGATCTTTATCCATTCTTCATTTATATTTGCTTCCAATATCTCTGTATGTTTTCTTGCAAACCTTTCCTTATCTCTCTTCTTCATACTTCTTTTTGGTTCTCTCATTTTGTAATGTCGCCATATTTAGTTGTCTTTTTTCCTTTGTAATCCTTTTCTTTTAATAGGTTTTTTTATCTTCAAATCTATTTTCACTACATAGTGATCCGAGTCGATGTCTGCCCCTCTGCATGACCTAACATTTTTTATTATGCTTCTATGATTCTCACCTATGCAAACATGATCAATTTGATTCGTATATGTTCCATCTGGAGAGGTCCAGGTACCCTTATGTATGTCTTTTCTCTTAAAGAATGTGCTCATTATTGCTGTTTTCTTTTTTTTCTGTTCTTCTGCAAATTATAGTGAAATAAACAGTACGTATTTGACAGTTGTTCTCAGTGCACAAGTTTTCTTTCGCTATGGCTGGTTACTCTAATGCAGAATTAACAGACATGCATTTCATGTATAGTCGTGCTAATGGGAACGCCACCGAAGCGCGACGTCTTTATGTTGACGCTTATCCAAATCGCCAGATTCCTTCACAACGCATGTTTGGAAGAATTCACCAAAGATTGCGTGATACCGGTTCCTTGAGCAAACAGTGCCATTTATACGGAAGGCCAAGGTCGGTATCCACTCCTAGAGCAGAAGAAGAAATTCTAGTACTGATAGAGCAGAATCCAGGTACGAGTGCGGAGAATATCAGCCAAGGTAGGAATTAGTGATACTCTTGTTTGGAGAATCCTTCACGAGCAACTGCTTTATTCATACCATGTGCAACGAGTACAGGCTTTAAATCCAATAAATGATCATCAAGCACGTTTGGTTTTTTGCCGCTGGTTTCTACGTTATGATGCTGAAGATCTTTGTTTTCTTGCAAACATTCTTTTTACTGATGAGGCCGGGTTCACAAGAAATGGAGTGTTTAATTTTCACAATACGCATATTTCGACGAAAATCCTCATGCTCTAATAGAATCTGGACATCAGGCACGTTTTTCATTAAACATTTGGATGGGTATTGTAGGTGCCAGGTTTCTAGGTCCTGTTGTTTTACCAAACCGGTTAACAGGCGTTGCTTACCTCAACTTTCTGCAGAACACACTGTATGAGTTTTTGGAAGACATTCCTTTAAATCAGAAGCAAAAATTGTGGTTCCAGCCTTCGGCTCGTTTTGTATCCCGGTTAATGCTCGTGTATTAATAACCATTACATGAGAGTTGCATACGCTATTTTTTCTACACCCGATAAATAATCAAAAACCATAAATTTTATATTTTTATTGAACACAATAGGTAACAGTAATTATTCGTATTAAATTATCGAAGTTTAGCTAGGTATCTACGAAAATTTAATACGTACTGATTTTGACATCTAAAATAATTACATAGGAACCTAGGATAAACGTCAAATGCACAGCATGCTTGATTGAAAAATTATGGGGGTCTATTGATTAAAAATCTGTATCGTAATGAAAATCTGTATCGTAATGGGTATCATTATGAAACGGATTATGGGCATATAAGTGCATTGTTATAATACGGGTGTAGAAAAAGTTAATTTATCCACGACTATTGTATAATGTACCCATTATACATCTGTTTCCTCGACCTTATTAATATCCATTAATCACGGCAGTGATTAATCACTACTGTCAGATGCTTCCTTGATTTAGCTATAATATTATATTGTTCTGCTACAAACAATCGGTTTTTAAAATTTTATCGTGTAAACCACTAAATATTTTCAATTCAGTGCTGTACATATAAAAAAAATAAAAAAGTGAATTTTCCTAGACCAGATTCGAACCCGGGACCGGCGGTTGGAAGGGAAGGAGCATCTACGCTGAGCCATCAGCGACTTCATTCATATGTGTCGTATATCTGTTTCTTAACATACCATGTTTTTCGAAACATTTCATAAATCTAAGTAGCTTTTAAAGCAAAACAAATTTGACTCAAACCTGTCAACATTATTGTTTGTGTGCATAGATTTCTCAATGTTTTGATATTTTGTGTTAAATTGTTTTAAAAAACGAACTAAAAATGTAACGTAATATTTAGTAGTCGTGGATAAAATATAGTACTCTACTCGTATAATGGCTATTATCCACCATTATACGCGCGTTGAATAATATACTATTAGTAATTCTTTTATAATCATAATTACGGAACAGAAAACAATTCGATAATCATAGCGCAGTTTCTGAGATATATTTGTCCGGATCTGGTGTCCCACACGATCGAATTTAGGACCATTACTTTTTTAAGTTTTTATGAATTATTTGACACAAAACATAATAGACTGAATAGAATAAGGTTTAATACGTTTGTTTCCCGTGAATTAAAGGCACACACATACACTAGTGGATTAGAATTCATAATACTACGCTTCGGTTTTATAGCATTTCATTTAGAATTATTATTATTATTAACATTAACATTTATCTCAAGAACGTCATTTTGACCGGGATTATTTAAAATCAGTCGATAAGGAGTTTCTGAAAGACTGAAGGGGCCCACAAATTCACCAGGTAGGACCTGGATTTTTCAGTGATTGCCATCTTCAATATAACTGTCCTCTATCGTAGTTGATTTCCAACCACCAAGACTTCACAGTATGTAGTAATATCACCCCATATTGGCCAGTAATGTCGCCGAAGGACGCCTCATTACATGTTCGGTATAACTTTCTAGATCAAGGAGCCTAAGAAATGCGACCACTTTTGAAAACGTTTTCGAAATTGTGTTGAAACCTACATGTTGTAGTATATTTTCCCGTCACGTCCAGCAATACAAATTTCCCACCGGCATTTTTAGGTCGCAGATTGATGAATTTTGACACATTTCTACAGAATTGACTGAAAAATGTTCTTCCATGATAGCGTAAGTTCTTGAAATATTTGTTTTCGTATCCGGAATGAGTACGTATAGGTAACTGCCTTTGTCGTGGATGTGGGTGATATCCAAAAAGGTTAATTCATTGCATCGACAAGCACCTGCGACTCTCATGATCGTTGCAACCTGTAAAGAGTTCAAAATAAAACGCTCAATGTATAAATTGAAATATTAAAATCATGTATTTTCTACCTTAACTCGTAAATTTTCCTCATCCGGTGCTTTTTAAAAAAATTCTTCGTCTCTCCAGTATCTTTGCCTTCTTTGGTTTATAATTTCTTGATTCTACTCTCAAATATAAAGTAAGTTTACCATACTTCGAAATATCAATAGGTACCTTTGTGTACTTTCAAAAAGTAGGATAGTAAAACGTAATATTGCTTCTTGCTGAATTTCAGCCGGAATGAAGAAATTCTCAGCATTTTCACTCATTTTTGGTGTCGATTTTGCACATTTATTCACTCTTGTTGACAAATAAACAAATGCGTGTCATAGAAACGATTCCAAGAGTATTTCTAGTATTCAACTGACAATCAATATTCTTGATTAAAATAAATTTGTCAAATATGACGTTTTCAAAACCATAATTTTTCACCTGCTCTCACACGGCTTTCACTCTTCTAATTGACCGGTTTTAGCCGTGGTCGTGGATAAAACGTTGAATTTAATTTTCGAAAAAATGTAGCTCTCGGCTGCGCATCGAGTGTTAATTTTTTCTTATGGATTAAAGGCTGCATTAATTCCCTTATATAATTAATAACTATAATGAGTTTTCACAATTACAAAATAATATAAACGTAATTTATAACGGGTCCGTAGAAAATAAATTGCTCTTCAAACTGGATAAATGTAAAGTTATGACATTTAGTAGAGCTAGAACGCCTGAGCATTATGTTTCTGTGTAGAATTTATAAATTCAAAATCTAGGAATTTACTTTGAACCTAAACTGAAGTATTATTTATTAGTAATGCTAAATATTTATATAAGCATATTTGTGTATGTGCCAGTCTATGCATATTTAAATGTAATTAGGTTGTATGTAACCTGTTTGTGTCTTCCTCAAATAAATAAATACGTATTATAAAATTAAAAAGTAAAATATTTTCTTTTCCAGATAAATCCATTGCATACGGTACCAGCCCTGGACGACAATGGCTTCATTGTGTCTGACAGCCACGCTATCATGGCATATTTGATTGGCAAATATGCCAAAGACAAATCTCTGTATCCTGCCGATGTTGAAAAGCGTGCTCGTATCGATCAACGACTTTACTTTGATGCTGGAACTTTGTTTGCGAGACATCTTCCTATAGCGGTAAGAAATGAATAAAAAAAATTGCCTGTGATCAATATAGTCAGTACCTGTATTATACAGGGTTATTTTTAACATATACGCATAAATTTGGGAAATTATAGCTGAGGACAAATAATGACGAATAGTGAAAAAAAAAATAAATTTATCAGTTACGGAGGTACCAATTTAAGGTCGCCGTATTTCTCGCCGGAAAATGATCAAATTTGTGGTGTTTTTTAGGTACTGAAATCTCGAAAAATAAAACACGTAGAGCAAAAGTAATATCAAAAATAAAATTATTGATGTTTTGTTTATACACTTTTACTATTTAAACTCTCCTCAAATAATATAACAACTTTTAAAATGCATTTGTAAGACACACATTATTTCGCTATTCTAACCCCACATTTTAACAATTACCTTCACATATAAACGAAAATGAACCATCTTATGTGCAGAACTATGTAAGTCTATGTTATAACATTTACATCTACAGTTAAATTGAAAAAATATGTATTCTGAAAGATTTCACTACCTAAAAACTTGCTGGACAGATTGCTTTCTGACGTTATATATTGATTTTACGTCGTTACCTTTGAATATTTGCAGGTGGCAGGAAATAACATTCTTGTTATTTACTAAACTCTATATTATTCAGTTCTTAAATGTCTAAAATTACTTGTATTTGTAGAAAACACTATTTCAAGAATACGGCGCCCTTAAGGCTTACGGTGAGCGCTCGATCAAAAGGGATATAGTTTTCGCTCAGTAACTCCTCAACGAAAAATGATAAAAATATGCGGTTTTTTTAATAGACTACAAATGCTATTTTACGTCGGCGCGAAATTTTGAAAATATGCAAAAATTCATTTTAAAAAAATTGATTTTACACTTTTTCAAAATTTCAAAACACAGCGCCGACGTAAAATAATATTGGAAGTCTATTAAAAAACACCGCATATCATTATCATTATCCGTTAAGGAGTTACTGAGCGAAAACTATGGGTTTGTTCCAACACAGCAAGAATCGATTCCGAACCGTCCAGAATTAGTCAGTCAGTTTAGTTGTTAATGTACTCTCGGCGAATGCGACGTAAGACGGTGTTGGTCAAACATTTCTCACGGTACTGAACAGTTCTCGACGGTTGTTGGAACAGATGTTATATATCGTTTGATAGAGCGCTCACCGTAATCGGCGGAATAAGTCGGACATCGTTCGGGTCCGTTTTCCTATGCAGGCAAGCCCGCCGTCGACATCTCTCTCTTTTTCATCATTTCATCCACATTCCACAATTCCACATCCATCAGTTACGTTTTCACGATTTTGCGTAGTGGAACTTCGTGAGTTTCGTATGTTTGTGTCGCCGGTGTAGTTTATAATTATTAATTAAATTTACTAAAATATGAACGCAATTCAAGTTAGGTAAAGTGTAGTAAAAGACCGTGGTTGTCCTCTGCTGAACAGCTTATAAAAGACATGTTAAGATACATGCGCGTCTGTTATGCGGTACCTAATCTGCTAATCATGAGTAATAGATAGTAATGCGATTTACATTATTTGCGAATCTCAACGTACAAGCTCAATTTGATTCTGTTTGCAAAAACATAACGAAAGGGTGACAAAAGCTTGGTATGTTTTTAATGTTTTATCCAAACTCATTTACCTACTGCATAAATTTTTGCGACGCTTTTGAATTTGCATTACTAGGGTATGATAAATAAATTTTACGTCAGAACTTGACAAAACGCTTAATGAATACTTTAAAATGTAACAAATTTTAAAGGTACCTCAAAGAATATACATACAAAATACTTACATTTTAGATTGCAAACAAGAATTATCATAAGAAAAAAAAATCTATGACTTCAGTAAAGAACGTGCTGTTATTACATTGTTACGGGTTTTCTAACCCGACTTTTTCTTTTACCCGAAAAACAAACAGTTAATTTTTACTGATCTTTATTAAACACTCTGTACATTACTGAATACTAATTACAACTCAACTAAATACTATTTCACTTTGAAAATCCAGAAAATTTCCAACTAAACACTCCAATTCAAGGCTGACTGACTATTCTTCTTTTATATACCCAAACGAACATTCCAGGTATTTTTTAGCAGCTCTAGATCAATTTCTCGAACGATTCTCAATATTCCAGTCGCGCCTCGATACATGGCACTATTTTGTTTGTTTACCAGCATCGCGTAGGGGCGATCGGGGCAATTTAACGTTTTGCGATACCACAGTCATCGAATTGGGTGCGAGCGGGATAAATTATGTGAAAATATGTATCTGATTCTGAGTAGCAACGCTGCTGAATTTCGGTATAGCTTCAATACTCGTACACGTTATTTGAAAATTTGCAGCCTGCCAGGAGTGTCCTGTTACGTGTTATGCAATTTCCCAACTTTTGTTCAGTGTTAACTTCGATAACATAGTTTTTATGTGACCCCAAAACTGAAAGTCAAGCGAATTTAGGTCAGGCGATCGAGGGGGCCACTCAATTGGTCTACCTCAGCATATCCATCGTTCGGGAAACACATGATCCAAATGTTGTCGCACTAGTCACGTAAAATGTGATAGAACACACTTTTGATGTGATCAGATGAGATCTTGTGGCAAAATTTTCTACCAATGCACCTGTTATAACGTGTTATTTTCCATCCACAAGCAGTAGTTGTTTTGTCAACACTTGATTTTCGTTTGCAGTCAAGTAAAATATTACACAGAGTACATTGTATCATTAAATACTAACTGGCAAATTGTGAATCCATTTTTCTGCACGATATCCGTTAACTTGTACTCGTGAACGTAATGTAAATAAATAACACGTAGTGCACACCGTCAAAGCTACGTATGTACTGAATTCATTGTAAAATATCAGCTTCAGTCGCGCCGCCCTGCTTGCAATACGACCCTGAAATGACGGGACAAGTTCCGACATCTAGACTGGTAACAACTAACCGGCAACACCGTAGACATGGTTCTGCCGTGAAACTTGGACGCTGTACAGGGGCGGCGTGTATAGCAATTTGGGTGCAGTTTAAAAAATTAATTATAACTCGGCTATTTATTTGATTTAAAAAAAAAACTAATTTCAGATTAGCAATCTAGGGAACACGGACTACCCCCCCTTCAAAGTTACACCCTGTATATATAAGATAATTAAATTATATTGATTTCATTAGGAAAGAGATTATTACGAGTATAACATGCGTCTGTATCTAAAACAAGGAGTAGCTATTAACTCATTATGTCTCAAATGTTTAATCTCAAATAATCTTTTTAATACCCTGTCTGGAACTGTAACAGATTATATCAGGAAATCTGTCTAATCTAATTTTAAAGTGGCATTTACATTTAGAAACAAGTTATCCAACTTATACACATATACGAGGACACATATCCATGTGTGCTCGTATATGCAAAGGGTGTTTCATTGGGAAATGTACAGTGCCTTCATAAATGACTACAAGCCACGTGACCAGGACTGTGATTCTCGAAGAACAACTCGTATGCAAATAGATTTCTTGTCTCAATTGCCATTGCCGTAGCGAGGGAAAGGATATTTGCATATGAATTGCTCTACGATTGATTTGAGAATCTCGACTCTGATCACGTGGCTCGTAATCATTTATGAAGGCACTGTACATACAGTGAATACAGTGCTCCAATCCACTAAAAAGTGAAACGGAACTGCAGGACTGGCGGCATACATTTTTTTAATTTTGTTTATTCGCAAAAACAACACACTGTGTGCAGGATTTTGAAAAGTCTGTTGTGGCATTTGAGTAGCGTAGAAAGAGTTTGGGAAATTTGCTGTTGTTTGTGCATTTAAATCTTCATTACCTTTTCAAGCTTTTAATATTGGTTGAATCCTGCAGTATTAGGTGCTAGAAAATTCAAGCTTGTTTGTCAAATTTGAAAAAGTTATCAATTTTTATCATGAACTAATAAGGATTTTATGTGTAGAAATAATAATACTAATAAAAAATTATGAAAATTTTAATTTACTGAAGATCTATTGCATCCTATCATCATTTTTATCACTTTTCCTGGTACTTTTGTATTTAGTCCTAACTTATAAAAAAGATTTAAATCTAATTAAAATAATTTTTGTTATTCATTAAACTGATAATAATTTTCTCCACTTTGTAAATTATATGTTGTATGAAGTTGTCTGATTTAAATCTGCTGTTCCATATTGAAGTTGGACCTTACTAAGTCCTATTTGAGTAAATTTTTAATTTTTACATTTTGTTTCCCTGTAACCGGGAACTGAAGTGTGGAACACCCTGTACATAAGTCGCTAATATGAGAAAACTGCAAAGTTTCATATCTACATCTTCAATTACTATTGAGCAATTATTAGAAAACTCACTTTTTTCTTTGCTTGTATAACAAGGTGATTCTCAACTTATACGCATAAACTTGTGAAATTATAGCCAATGACAGATAATGACGAATAGTGAAAAAAAAATGTAATAATATATTTTTAGTTTTGAAGTTTACAGAAATTTAAACGAATTATTGGTCATTGGAATATCCGCATGCCAATGGGCACACTTTCAACAACGATTTTCAGTAAATGTGTGAACTGAAATTGTGGACGGAGTACTTGTTGACCCTTTCATTCTAGTCGTTAGCTGGTGCCCTTTATTTACAATTTTTGCGTAACAATTTAAGGGTACTCTTCGAAGAAGTTAATATCAACGTTAGACAGTATATGTGATTTCTTCACGATGGTATAACATCAATTCAATGTAAATACATATGTTTAACATATTTTTGCATGTATACACCTCAGTCTGATGTTAAGTAACGAAGATACAAAAAAGAAAAAACTGCATGAATAATCTTTTAAATATGCTTTTTTATAACATTGCGACTCATCAGTCGTTATACTTTTCAATCCTAAAACCATTTTCGAGTGTTGTAAAAAAGTACGTAATGTAAAAGTACGTAAAAAATACAATATTGTGTACTGTGACATTTTCAGTCCGGCATGGAGTAGCGAACGGCCGATAGATGTAGTTAGTTCTACACCGCGTAGTCATGGTCCCTTCTGTCGGGTTAGACAGACAAAAGCAGCTAGGATTATTCGTCGGATACCTCACCTATGGCATACTGATGAGAGCTAATAAGCTCGAAACCGGTATATGTCTGGTGGGCGTCTGACGAATGACTCTAGCTGTTGCTATCAGGTGTAATTCAATGCTGGTCGGGGCATTAGCCCGCAGAGTAGTTGTTTCCTGGAATTCCGTGTTTGCAAAATATCGTTTCTCGCCGATCGCGATAAAGGTCGACAGCTTTCAATGGTGTCTACTGCATGTAGAACGCTTCGTGCCTGTGACATTTTCAGTCCGGCATGGAGTAGCGAACGGCCGATAGATGTAGTTAGTTCTACACCGCGTAGTCATGGTCCCTTCTGTCGGGTTAGACAGACAAAAGCAGCTAGGATTATTCGTCGGATACCTCACCTATGGCATACTGATGAGAGCTAATAAGCTCGAAACCGGTATATGTCTGGTGGGCGTCTGACGAATGACTCTAGCTGTTGCTATGGGTTTTCCAGGTGTAATTCAATGCTGGTCGGGGCATTAGCCCGCAGAGTAGTTGTTTCCTGGAATTCCGTGTTTGCAAAATATCGTTTCTCGCCGATCGCGATAAAGGTCGACAGCTTTCAATGGTGTCTACTGCATGTAGAACGCTTCGTGCCTGTGACATTTTCAGTCCGGCATGGAGTAGCGAACGGCCGATAGATGTAGTTAGTTCTACACCGCGTAGTCATGGTCCCTTCTGTCGGGTTAGACAGACAAAAGCAGCTAGGATTATTCGTCGGATACCTCACCTATGGCATACTGATGAGAGCTAATAAGCTCGAAACCGGTATATGTCTGGTGGGCGTCTGACGAATGACTCTAGTTGTTGCTATAGGTTTTCCAGGTGTAATTCAATGCTGGTCGGGGCATTAGCCCGCAGAGTAGTTGTTTCCTGGAATTCCGTGTTTGCAATATTTTACTGATCTATTAACTAATTATTATTATTAAATAATAGTATTGGTAAGTGTATTTTAATACGTTACCTACTAATTATAGCCAGTAAAACTTAATGTTTTAAAATAATTGTTGCTGTTGTATAAAATGTACGTAATTAAAAATTAGCAAATTATTAGTCTGATAGCTTTAAAATGTTTAAAACAGTTTCAGTAAAAAGAATTTGATACTATTTTTAAGGATTTTATCAATGTCCCTTCAATAACCGTGACATTGACCTAGTTTATAAAATAAAAATATCGCATAAATACTGCACACCATACATGAAACCATATTATAGGTGGTTCTATATAAAAAGTATACAGATATGAGAGAGAGAAAGTAAGTTATCTGCGTGATATTTTACTGAAATCGAATTAAAATTTGTTTAATGCAGGGTTGTAATTTGCCAAGTTTAATTTCGTAATAATTTAAAGTGGTATTTTTGTGGAATGTGTTAATCTGTGCAAGTCTATAATAACCTTATAAAGGTCAGTTTCATTACCAAGTGTGTGTGGTATTATGAAAAAAATATGTATACAAATTAAGATAGAGCTAATACGAGATCTTAATATGTCTAAAGCTTCGTTTTGTTTTTTATAAAAATTAGACAGCGGCTGCAAGAAAACGATATCAGATGGATTACCGCGATAGACACGTACCTCAGAAGAAAATGTCTGTAAGATTAGTTCAACATTTAAGAGATTATGAGAGTTATGAACGCTAATACTCTAATGTTGAGCAAAAACAAACTCGAAAAGTAATAATCTTGAACCAAATATTTTAAATGCCGTAGAAGAAGACTCTAAGTAAGTAAAAAGTATTAAGTATTATTTATTTATTATTGAGTTTTCCGTTAGTTGACTTGTTTCTGTTTTATGGTGTGTTATCCGTAAAAGAACACATTTTTTGTTTTTTGTTTATATGGAATAATAAAGTGAACGCCCACTATGTGTCAAAAAGCAGTGCCTCACGAGTGGCGTGGGCCTTTTGCTTTCTAATAGAACTTTTTTTCCCATCTTTCACTTCAATAATTAAATATGGCAACAATGCTGGTGACGCTCCAACTAGATATGCTTGTCTGCCCAGTGGCGTACTATGAAAATTGCGAAAAAAGGCAACAAAAAAATATCAGTTTTTGTGACAGAATTTAAAAAAACAAACTTATGACATGTGTTTGTAAAGGTCCAAACCGGACCCCCCTTCAAAGTTACACCCTGTATATAGGTATATTGCGATATCTTCCACCTCAAAAATTTGTATTCGCCTCTGTTTTATACAGATGATGTCATTAACTTTACGTATTCGAAAGGCCTCATAAAAACAGAAAACGTCGTAGAAGGCGAATCCAGAGGGAAAAGCATTGCTCCCCCACAAGTACAGGATGTCCGGTTTTAATGTTTACAAAATTTTAGATGAACTAGTGGATGAAAGCACTAATTCAAAATTTAACGTCGAAGTGCAAATTCAATAAATTGAAACAAAAAAACAGTAAACTTTGAAGACAAACAATCGTGATACGTGTCGCGCACAGTATGCGGAAATAAGTATAATAACGTCGATAATGACGCAAGGTGACAGTATTGTCCGTCTTTTCGGGCAAATTTGCCTTCAGATAACGCGGAATTTTGCGCGATTTCGCAACATTTGTGCTTAGATTTCCATGAGATTTTCCCCTCGGATAAAACCTGGGCCCAGATTCCGTTTCTCGATTCGAAACATGTCATATCGAATGATGCGATTCCATAATCCTTATTGCATATGTAAATAAGGGTCACTAGACTGTCAAAATTATTCGATCACGTCGAATTGAGAAAACGGAATCCGGCCTCTGAACTATGATTTTATCACAGTATTAAAATTTCGGACAGTATCTATATTAAAAACAATATTTCACTCTTTCTTGAGTCATTTTTTCATGCAGTGTGTGATTTACTACAATACTAATGTTGGATTTTATTTTTTATTTGCGTTTTCTTATTTAAAAGTGTAATATGGCTAAAAGCTGTGAAATACCTTGTATAATATACTAATAATACTTTTTCCATTGTTTTTACTTTTAGTTGAGTGTCCTGATGGGTGGACAAAAGACAATTCCAAAAGAAAAGTCATTAGCTGTGCAAGAGGCTTATGGATTTCTGGAAACATTCCTTAAAGACAACAAATATGTAGCAGGGGACAGTTTATCAATTGCTGATTTGAGTATAATTAACACAATTACAAACGCCAGAGAACTCGTGCCTTTAGACGACAGAAAGCACCCCAATATAGTCGCATGGAGAAAAACTTTGGAGACTTTACCTTACTATGAAATAAACATAGAGGGAGGTACTCTGTTCAGAACACTAGTTCAAAATGCATTATCCACGTAAATGTTTTACTGTCTGAAGATAATCTTGAAAACTAATAAAATAATAATTACTTAATTACATATCTTTTTGTTTATAACAGTCAAAAGTAATATAGTAGAGGTAGGTAATAGCTGATTTATACTGACGAAGCATTTATCAAAAATTGCAGGAAGTTCTTCATTCCTCAATTTATTGGATAAGAGTTTAATTTTCACGAAATTACTACTTACACTAGCTTAACAACCAAATTATAACCAGAAGCAAATTAAAAGTGAATAAATTTGCTTGAATTAGATAATTATTGTTATTGTTCATTAAATTATAACATGAAAGAAGTTATGCCTAATTCTACTTTTGCCAGTTCAAGTATCTTTGTATAAAAATGCCGATATAAATTTGTAAACTGGTAGCAGAGCTGGGCAATAATTAATTGCACAGTAATTTAATTACTAATTAAATTACATTTTTAGTAAAAGTAATTGTAACTGAATTACTTTTTTAAAACTAGTAATTGGTAATTAAAAATTTTCTGTTAATTGTAATTTTCTACACTAGAGTCATTCAAGAGACTCGCAAGATGCTATCATTGCCGCTACTGTACTGCCTAATGTCAAGCTACGTTTGGTAAAGGTATTCAAAGAAACTGAACCCACTGCAGACACCAAAACCATAATAAAACTAATCCTAGACAATTCAATCTCGTTATTTGATTCAGAGATACTCAGTACTCTCAACCAGAATAGCTCTCCACTCTCCAGTTAACTATTTTTTTTTATTTAAAAAAAGATCCCTTGTTTAATGAAGAAGACTTTGTCCAGATAACAGATTTGAGGACTTATTGAAAAGAAAAATTGAACTAGAACTTCTCAAATTCCTAGAAGACAGGAGAACAACGATAGATATTCAAAATGATTATCAATTGATAAAAGAAATTTTATTAAATATAACACGAGTCTACCATCTTCGGCACCTGTCTAAAGACTTTTTTCTTTCGCGATATACATAAACTATCCACGGCGTAATGCTCTTACAGATGAATAGTTTGAACAAGTGGTGTTTTTAAAGGTAAATGTATTTAATATACACATTTGGAAAGTGAGGATCTTGATAGTAAATGGTGTTATGCCGCTTGCGTGTATTTGTGTCATGCTACACGCATACTTCCACTGTTCGCATAAGGGCCATCAAGTGACCGGATTGAGGTCTGTAATCTGTGAGGATACCGTTTTTGTTGTGCGGCTCTCGTTAGCTCTCGCCTACCATCGGCCGTTATCAGAGATTGTAGACGCGCTAAATGGGCATTCAGAATTTAAAGATCTTAATCACGCCGTGTTTTATTCGTTACTCTTTCCAAATAAATTAATGCACGTCAGCATTTTAAATGCAATAAAAGGACTTTGAGAAGAACAGGGCAGATATACAAATAAAATTTAGTTTTCTATTATACTACCGCGCCGCTTATACTTCGTACCTTCCCTGGGATGAAGCGGCAATTTCTACTTTCTCTGTAAAGATCCGCAATTTCCGATTATGTATAAGTTTTTTTGTTAATAAATTGTATTACTATCTTCTGCTTATTAATTATTTGTATATTCCTCAAATATTTAAAGGTCCTAATGTCCTCCACATTTTTAGCAAAGTAATTGATATAGTAACTTTTTCAATTACCAATTGCCCAAGTAATTAGTAAATGAAATACTTTTATTTTAAAGTAGTTAAATTCCTGAGTAATTAATTTAAAAAAAATAAAGTAATGGTATTTGGTAATTATAATTACTTTTTGAAAGTAATTTGCCCAGCTCTGACTAGTAGGTATCTTAAACTCGCTATTTATTTGTTGAAAAATTTATTTATTTGAAACATTAAAACAGGAATTTATTTAGCAACACATTTGGTGCATTAATTTTGCTTAACATTGGTAAATACATTGTTAGTATAAAACAACAGATGGTTCTACAGATTTGACAGCAATAAAATTAGAAGACAACCATTGAATTTTTGTATAGAGTGTAACAACGACAGTCAAAATAAATCAAAAATATGGTGCCTCTAACTGCATTTTTTATAAATTAATTTTGTTAATTAGGTATACCGGGTGTTCCCTCTAAGACTTTCAGTGCGAATATCTCAGCTACTATTGCAGCTAGTGCGACAAAATTTGGTATACTGGCACTAGATGGCGTGTAGAATTCGACGATGCCATTAATTTTTATACAGGGTGTTCAGTTTTGCAGATAATCGATTTAAGTTCGATTTTTTGGTAGTCAACCTCGGTAAAATTTGTATTTTAATTGGAATATTCTTAATGAATGAATGAACACATTCTGATAAAAAAGTCCGAAAATTTTTAATTTTATCATAAAACGCCTATGAAAAGTACCCAAATTTCATTGTTTTGTCATGCAAAATGTGTATAGCCGTTATATTTTGCATATTATTTTTCGTCTTTTTACATTGAATATGAGTTGTAGTTCCTGGTACTTATGTTTCATATTAGCTAATTCATTTCAAAGAACTATGGGGTTAAATTTATAAGAAATAGCCCAGTTACGCAAAATCTAGGATTATCTTTACCACCATTGTGTATACGTAAATTGCATTAAATACATTATTTACCGTTTTTATGTTCAATAAAATACTTTATGCCATTAATATTTGACAATTCAATGACAATTCATAGTTTTGACGTTTAGCGATGTTAGTTTCTTCTGTGTAAGTCTGGCTCAAGGCTATGCACGTTTTACATGACAAAACAATGAAATTTTGGTACTTTTTGGAGGCGTTTTTATGTTAAGATTTGAAATGTTTGAATGTTTATTTATCAGAATGTATTCATAATTAAGTATATTTTAATTTAAACATAAGTTTTAGCAGGGCTGACAACCAAAAATCAAAATCAAATCGATTTCTTGGAAAATGGAACACCCTGTATAAGAATTGATGTTATCATCAGATTCTACTCCGCATCTAGTGTCTGTATACCAAATTTCGTCGCACTGGCTATGATGGTTTCTGAGATATTCGCACTGAAAGTCTTAGAGGGAACACCCGGTATAAAGATAATCCTATTAATATTTATGCTCACTAGTGTACAGTGTGGTCTCTCGGAAATGCATGCTTGTAAAAATGCACCCTTAGGGAGCGCCAAAATAAAAAAATTCTATAATCGGTTATAAAACAGAAATGCGTTAAATGATTAAAACTAAATTTGATATATGAGAATACATCGGTAAAAGGCTCTTTTTGATGCAATTCTTGTTAATTATCAACTTACGAAATGCCTCTTAAAAAAAATATTCATATTATTTTGTGTATTATCTGATTGTTACAATTTCTTTTCTGGTAAAAACAAATACTTTTTTAAATAAATTCTGTTTTACAAAACTTTTATAACTTGTACCGTTTACTCGCACAAAAATATTTTCATGCAGATAATGCACAAAAAATACATTTTTCAACTAAGTTTAAGGCATTTGTACAAGTCGGTAATTAACATTAATTGCATCAAAAAAAACCTTTTACCGATATATTTTCATATAATAAATTTCATTTTATTCGTTCAACGCATTTCATTTTATAACCGTTTATTGGAACTTTGGCGCACAATTTTTGCATATAGGTAAATGAACATAGAGTGGCTCCCTGTATACACTCTGTATCTCTGAAACGAAGCATTTCCGGACACAGGCCCATAGGATTTTTTTCTTATTTTTGTTCAAGGAAACACCTGATTTTTTTGCAATATTAATGGGACACCCTGTATAAGACTTGATGGAGTATAAAATTAAAAAATATAGTTTTATGTGCTGTTCTCTTTTATTAACCCCGTTTTTGTTTTTTTTTTTGTTCACTGAAGAATTGAAGTTTTTGTTCCTGTCCAACTTCAAGCTTTGCGAAATATAGTCACCTTATGAATGAATCTAATACTACAGTCTGAAATTGTTTAGAAAATTCGAGACGTTATCGAAATTTCTATTGTACGGCATACAAGTTCATGAGCGTAGATGGGGGGGGGGGCACAGGGGTGCCACGGCATTAATAATATACTGCCCCTCTCCCGCACAAGTCTCGGACTTCTGAGTTAATCCTAGTGGTTAGAATTTGGGTAGAGATATTATTATTATTTGCGACTGAAAGCGACTCATAACAGAATATTTTTTCTATATTCTAATCCATTTACCAATTTAGCAATCTACTAATTTACCAATCTACCGATTTAACCATTTTTAAAGGTGTTCCAAAACGTTAAATGCGCTTTTTCTCGGAAAATAGTAAGGTTTTAAGCTTATTTGTTGTTGTCTTGTGATTAAATAAAATAAGATGCTAAACATAAGTACGTAAATAAAGTTCAATATATTGTTTTCAGTAAAAGATTCTTGGAACTCTGCATTTACACAATTTTTGAAGTTATACTTCTTTGCGCCCGTTAGACACATTGTGATGGGATGTTGGTCGAGAAACAGCGTCACGCTAAAAGGAAGACAAATTTTTAAGAACAAATTTTTAACAACTTTTATACAACCCACTATACAGCGTGGAGAATTACTGGTTGTGGACACCAACATAAATTTACTTCTTACGTATAAGCGTATAATATACAGTGTGTCATTAAGAATATGGGATAAAATTTTACAGTTTCCGTTTTAACAGAACATTCGCGATATGTACTTTTAAATCATTTTACAAACTGAGCAGACAATTTCAAAAACAATATCCAGTGAATCTTAATATGAGCATATAAAAATAGTACTAAAACCTCACTACAAATTTTTAAGAACTTTTTCCTTTTTTAAACTTTTTTTCTTTTAGAAGTATAACTTCCACCGTCTGGTCCGACGCAGATCCAGTTTTATTTCCAATTCTCCTAATATTGAAAGAGCCGTAGATAAAAATTATTTTTCAACATAATTTAAGAAAACTTGGTATATTTAGGTTTTTAGAGACCACTGAACAAGGCAACGTTGCCAGATTTTAAAAAAAAAATTGCTAATATGCATTTCCCAAAAATGGCCCGGTTTTTACCCACGATGGAACGGAGACGGTAACGGCGTTTGGGGTGAGAGTGATGTCATTTATCTCCAAAACTACTAGTCTGATTTTGATGCGGTTTTCAGTGATGGGTTAGGATTTGATTGGTTTATATTCTTAGATGTGTTACGGTGAAAACTCACCAGGAGGCGCTGCAGTAAACCTTTGTTTGTGCAAAACCAAAACCACTAGTCCGTTTTGGACGCGGTTTTCAGTGAAGCGTTTTGGTTTAATTGTGGTTCATATTCTTAGATATGTATTACGGTAACAACTCATCAGGGGGAGCTACAGTAAACATTTGTTTGTGCAAAACCAAAACAACTATACTCGCGACAAGAATTCAGACGACTTACGTCATACGAACAAATGAATAATTCATTATAGGTTTGTTTTAGCAGCAGTTGCAAACTGTTTGAAACTATCAGAAATGTTCGTCCAACTATTTATTGCGTCAAATTCGATGGTAACGCGTTCTCAACTTAACTGGTCGAATATTTCTGACAGTTTCCAAACCGTTTTCAACTGTTGCAAAAACAAGCCTTATATTTTCATCAAAATATTTAAGAAACTGCAACTGATAGTAATCAAATTATATACTACACTAAAAGTTTGTGTCATACTTATATATTGCACTAAATTGCAAAATATGATTGTTTTTAACACGACCAAATATCGAAAATTACGTTGACAATAAAAACAAATGTGTAACGTCAGCTGTGACGTAAGACGTCTGAATTCTTGACGCGAGTATAGTTCGTTTTGAATGCGGTTTTCTGTGAAGGGTTTGGATTTAATTGTGGTTCATATTCTTAGATGTGTTACAGTGACAACTCACCAGAGGGCGCTACAGTAAACATTTGTTTGTGCAAATCCAAATCTACTAGTCCGTTTTGGATGCGGTTTTCATAA
Source organism: Monochamus saltuarius (assembly GCA_025584915.1). NCBI lineage: Eukaryota > Metazoa > Arthropoda > Insecta > Coleoptera > Cerambycidae > Monochamus > Monochamus saltuarius. The sequence goes on along the minus strand of CM046721.1, from coordinate 49,028,201 downwards.
TGGGTTTGTGGTTGATTAGTGAAGGTTCTTAAACCGGTGTTACGCTGGTAAATCACCAGGAGGCGCTGCAATAATATATTTTATTTTAGCCACTACATATTTAAAAAAAAATCGATAGAACTCGATAGGTAAGTATTTCTATTGAGCGTGGTGATACACTAAAAATTTTAGAAAAAACTTAAAAAACAAAAAATTCATCACGTCATCCGGCATTAGTTGAAAATGTCTTTTCTACTGTCATTTTTTTCTTCTCTTTCACGACTATTCTAGAGTTGCGGGTCAATATTTCCTACATCATACCTATCAACTTATTATTTTCATTCTACGTAATGATATCGAGTTGAGTTACAACGAAGCCCCCGGCAAAGTTTAGTTGTAATAAATACTTATTATAATTATATATTAATATATTAAAATAAACTATCGATTTTTTTATAATGTATGTACCTATACGCTCTTTAAAAAGTTTGAAATAACAGCAAAATTAAAAATTTTGAAAAAACCCCTGACGATTAAAATGTAATTGAAAAAGGATAAAATAATTAAAAAAACCCCGACTTAAAGAATTTATGTAACTAGAGATAATAAACGTAAAAAGGTTTTATAAGTAGATTTGATCTCTCGCAGAGTCGGACATATGAACAACAGAGTATCAGTTTTCATAGCACTTCCCTATGTACCTATTTGGTTCTTGAAGATGTAGATATGGCAACAACATAGTCAACTCCCTATATGAACTTAATAAAAAACCAAAGAAAATCCGTCGGGGGCTGCCATCACTATTTTAAATTTCAACATAAATATAAATAACTATAGCAATAAATATTTCCAAATTATTCACATCGCTATAAAACTACAAAACTAGTTCATTTAATGGCAGTCCCTGGCGGATTTTCTTTGGATTTTTATTAAGTTCATAGGGTGTTGAATATGTTGTTGCCATATCTACATCTTGGAAAACCAAATAGGTACATAGGGAAGTGCTATGAAAACTGATGATACCTGTTGTTCATATCTCTGACTCTGCGAGAGATCAAATCTACTTATAAAACCTTTCACGTTTATTATCTCTAGTTACATAAATTCTTTAACTTGGAGGTTTTGGTTTGGGCCATTGTTATTTCACTGAGTCAGCATATTACGTCTATAACAAAATGATACTACGCATACACCACATACACTATAAAATGCCAAAAATAATAACAATACCACAATTTGTTTACGTACGTGTTATGTTGTTATATAATAAAACTTTAACGTTAAGGTAATAAAAGACAACAAAAACTGCATGCAGCTTATCATATAAAAAAAAAAAAATAAAATAGTTCCTTGACTTATTAGGGTAGGTTAGGGTTTCACAGAGTTGGCTTCAAAATTTGCAATAATTTTAAACTCAGTTATGGGTGTCCTTGCCCAATAAATCTTTTCTTAAAATATTTAAGGCTACATTTGAATCCGTTCTAGGAAACTACCAATAACTGGTGATCTACAATTAGGAGGTACAGAAACGGAGCGTGAAGTACTACTACCAAAGGTTATTTGGACCGCTCTTCACCAACGCCACGCCATGTAGTGAGTAAACCTTCTAATATTTAATAGGTACCTGTTTTGTAATAAATTGACCAAAGTTTTAATTAAGCAACACAAATTAACCCTTACAGTTGCCTTGGCTATTCAAAAACATTTGTTAGAACAATATTAGTAAAGTTATTTATTTTCATGCCTATCGTCACCACTTAAAATAAATACCCCACTTTCAAAATCACCCTGTATATTTGTTCTACATTCTGTTGTTGCAAACTGCCAAAATAATGTTTTTACTCATTACAGGTTCATCAGAATTATTCACTAACACCGGAACACCATTCACGTGGTGTTCTACTGCTCAATTCAAGTAGCTATTTCAAATTTTTTACTTTTAAATTATTGCAACTATGATTCATTTTATTGAAGTAAACCTGTAATAAAAACAAGAAAATATCTACTTTCAAATACTATAATATCATATCGTTAAATGAAAACAATATCTAAAACTGATATTAGGTTATAATAAAATGTAGGCTAGTCAATGAATGGTTGAAAAGGGGGTGTAGCGTGCATTGAGAGAAGGAAAATTTTTAGGTGCAGGAATGTGTTAATGGTAGTTAGAACGTAAACATATTAAAAGTCCCCACCCCTAGCCCGTTCGCTTCAGGGGGAGAGGGGAGGTTGAAACAAAATTCTTTACATAAAAATGCGAGACTATAAAATTTTCTATAGATTTTTTTACTACGATGTACCGTTTCAGAGATATCGCCTCTCAAATATAGGTAATTAAAAAAATATACGTTTTTTATCATAATTCTCCTGGTAACTTCTCGGTTGTTTGTTTTACACAAAAGTCTCATAAGAGAATGTTATAGAGCAATAAATTTTATTTAAAAATATATACAGAAACTTGTTATCTTTGTTATTACAGAGTTTACTAGCTAATTTATTGTACATTCATACACAAATATGCAAAAATTTACCAATTTTCAAGTTAATTGTGAAAAATTGAAGTGAATTTTTTTTAACATCTAAAAACTAATAAGGAGAAAACGTAACAAATGAAAAGTCTTGACAAAACAAAATTAACTGGGCCTGTTTCTTTTCAGCCGGAAGAGTCCTGCTTCTGGCTGCACCATCAATACCAATCGCAGCATGAACTTGTCTTCGTCATCAGTCTCCGCATGAGATGTGGGAATGGTTTCTAAGTCTTCTTCGTTTAAAATGGAGACTCTGTTTAAATAGTGATTATTATTATTTATTATTATTAACAAATAATTAGAGCTGAAGCTAAAAGCTTGTTGTGCTCTAAGAACAAAAGATAAATTCATCCTATAAATGGCTGTTAACATAGTAAAAACAAATAATACAAAAAAAAACAGAAGAAATCAAAGTACAATATATATAAATACTATAAATATTAGAAATTAATAAGAAATCAATCACATTGGATGTTGATTAAGGTGATGGTCAAGTCTATTCTTAAAAGAATTTAGAGACGGTGCTGTAACCACATTATCTGGTAAATCGTTCCATTGATCGAATATCCTGTTGGGTAGAAAATGTTGTCTGTTCCGTGTACGAAAGCTTTCCTTTTTAAGTTTGAATGAATTGCCTCTGAGACGGGGGTCAGGGTTTAAGTCAAACATCACGTGTGGGCAGTACAGTTCGCCATGCAGGATCCTATAAGTGGTAATAAGGTAATAAGGATTCTGGCAGTTTTGGCCTCGATTTTGGCATAATCGAGAGTAACTCATCGCTGCTTTTTTGCAGCTGCACCTTGCACTGCTACAGTGCATCTACAAAATATGAGATCCAAAATGTCCGGATGTTGCTTCATTTTTTGTCATCACAGGAGCTAAGATATTATGTTTGCGTTCCCAACCTCACAGGTTTGAAAGTAGTTGGTTTCCCAGCCAGAGCTGCACCAGGTGGAATGTGTGTAATACACGCTTTTTTGTTGCCCCCTCGCTGGATGGAAATGATACAAGATCTCGTTTTATATTTGATGCCGATTTCAAAAATGAATCGTACCTGAAAGTGTTCAGAGAACTTAGCAGGGACAATGTATCTCAGCATGCATATACGCCCAGCTTTCTCAATATCAGCATGCGAGAAAGTTGAGTTGTGGAACACTTCAGCTGCTCTTTTTATGTCATAATGTTTTTAGTAATATTTTTACAAAATCAAGTTTGCTCTTCCGCAATGTTGTGGTAGTAGAATCGCAGCCAGTGAATAAGTATAAGAATAAGATTTCACAGCTGTTGCATTTGATGGGTGGAGTAAATGTTGGTTTGTACCTTTCGAAGTCGAAGTCTTCTCCTGTAACAGCCACATTGGTGTTTTTCTCTTATGGGCTGATGCTTACGTCAATATTGTGTGATGCTTGATATGTTATGGTGCCATTTTCCAGGAGTTTAGAGTTGATCAGCCTATCTTTGTTCTGGTCACTGAAATTCAGGTTCCAGATTGAAGTTGCTGACACACTTTTTCATTTTATGGCCACCGAGGTCGCCCGACATAACTCCATTGGATTTCTTTTTTTGGGGAAATTTAAACAGGCTTGTGTATTCGACGGCAGTTGACACCAGGAAAGACCTGATAGAAGGAATAAGACACCATTTTGACGAAATTTGAGCCAATCCGGAGATGTTGTTTCAAGTATAACGAGAAAACATCAGTAGGATAAGGAAAAATTCTTCTTGTCTCAACATACTTGCAGACTGCTTGTCCATAACATAGATGCATATCAGCATTAATGTGATGTAGTAATAACAAATTTTATTATTTTAATTCGTATTATTAGTTATTGTGTTATTCCATTAGTTATTGTGTTTAAATAGCGTATGTTAATAAACTTGAAAATTAAATAAATTTTGAGTCAATGTTTTAACGTGTTAAACAAAAACTTTTTTTTTTCGAAAACGGTCAATTTTATCGAAGCAATAAAGAGAAATGACCAAAGTATTTAAAAATTCAGTTTTCACCTCTATAAAATGACACCTGTCAAAATTTTGGCCCAATGAGTATGGTGGCAAGTCCGTTCTTCACTTCCCTGACAGTATAAAACATCTGCTGTAGTATGGTTTTATGGGCCTTTATGGCCTACATAAAATATAAAAATTTCATTATTTTATACAGGTCGGTTCAAAAGTTAGAGCCAAAAAGGTAAATTGCTGGGTACCCCTTAGGGGCTCTGTATCTCCGTTAAGGGGCACTTTGGGAAAAAAATTTTGACAAACTAGTGTTATTTTGACCTCCCCTATACACTCACGAAAGTATGCCATATACTTACCGGACACCCTGTATGTAAATGTGTACAGATATATATATTATCATTACAAATTAATTCTAATGAAGTCTTATTTAGTAACTGGTAAAAATTTTAAAAATTAAATACATAGTTTGAAATGTGGCAATATGAACCAACGCATGTGCATAGCACACCAAATCCTGGTCCCCTTAATTGCCCCCACTGTTTGGAACCAGTCTCGTTTACAAGTGAGCGGTATATAGTAGAACTATGTGCAAATAACCAATAAATGACTATAGTTGACTTCCAAAATTGTAGAGAGTGACTCATCGCTAGCTTGTTGACTAGCGCAACGGGCGAAGCGTGCGGGGAGCAACATTTCATAGGCGTACTAAATTTGAATGCAATCAGATATACAAAAATGACAAAAATAATTGCATTACATGACATCCATTATTTTTAGAGTAGAAACAGTGATATAACAGTTTTTACCAATTTCGAGGCGCTAGATCATAAAAATAATAACAATTATTTCAAAATTTAAAGTTTTTGTCTTATATTTTCAATTGTCCAAGATCGAAAATAATAGAGAGTGACTAATTCACAACACAGATATGAGTACGGAAGATCGGGTAGTATGATAACCTAAGCGTACCACTTGAGAAAAGCTAAAGCACACAAAATTATCAAAAATAAGTTGACGTCGGCTGAACCTAGCACATTAACAATTTAGTTTAAATGTGCCACCTGTGTCATCCTCTCTACAAATTAGAATGCCATCCTTATGGACGGCGATTGCCCACTACCACCCACTTACACCTACCTAATGCGCACTTCGCAAATATCACACTTAAGCTTTGTCCTCATGGACGCAAAATTCACGGATTTTTGCACGAATTTGTAACTTCTGTTTTAATTATTTATGGCGGGAAAATCTCAACTTTTGACAATTGCAATTTGTGAAACTGTCAAATACTACAAATATTATTGCCTCTTTTTATTATGTGGTGTTAATAAATTTGTTTTGAGCTTCTGATAATCTACCATGGCAGTTTCACGATGAAAATGATAGAAAATGTTATAGGTAGTTGACAAAATTTATTTTTCCATCATTAAATAAATAGTGCAAATATTTGCGAATTCCGCATTCAAAAGGACAAAAGGCTTTAGAATACATACATACATCCACTATTTACTATTGGTTACGCACTGTCACTATAACAGTCACACATTAACACTTATTATAATCATATCGTACCGCTTTCCTTATGACATTCATACGTCCATGTTTCGTCTAAATTTAGTATATTCTTCGATCCAGATTCTTATTTTTTAATATTTATTCTAAATAGTTTTTTCGCCATATCACTATTTTGTCCTTTCTATCAGTATACTCTTTTCAATTTCATTTATACGGACTAGGTTTCATCTCGTAAGATATAGCAATAGATTGTTTCCATCACTTTCCGTTTCACAGTTGAACTTCTTTACCACTTTTTTATTTGCACACATATGCTATTCACATACAATTTTGTTAATGAAATATATATTTCAACATCACTTACACTCATATTTTGACCTCGCGCACTAAACTCTTCATACATGTCATCATCCGATATTCCTCCCTTGTGGGGTAATGCTCCAATGGCTAATCGTGTGTTTAAACTCCAGAAGAAAGCTATACGCATAATCTGTAGAGTCGGACCTTTTGAACATTGCAAAAGCCTCTATTTAAAAAGTTAAAAATTATGTCCCTGCCATTGCTTTACATATTTTATTCTCTGATTGAAATACATTAAAAATCTAACTCCTATCAAACTAATTCGGATGTTCACAATTATTTAACAAGAAACGCTAATCAACTCCGAACTTCTAAATTTAGGTTGCAAAAATCGCAACGTAATTCATTAAATTTAAATCTTTACAATAAGCTTCCAATACATGTAAAAATGCTAAACAATGCTCAATTTAAAAAAAAATATTAGGAGAATTATGCTCGATCACTGTTTTTATTCTGTTCGTGAATATGGATGCTCCCACAGTTCATTTTTAATGTTTTAACTTTTATATTGTTGTTTGCTGTTAATATGTTCTATATAATTTTTATTTTTACTTGTTTTACCTTTTTTAAATATGACTTATCACAATATACTTTATGTACTTATTATGTGATCAATAAATATACTTACTTACTTACTATTCCTCATTTCGATCAAATCACTAACAAAATTAATTACATTCATAATTAAATTAACTAAAAGATATACCCGAAATTTTGCCCGCCCGAACGATATACCCGCCCATGATAGCCTTGGAAATGAAACAGTTGGATTCGACAATTCGTCGCAGCCAATGAAATGCCAGCATCGCATACGTACTAACTGCAGCGCATGCGTACTGACTGAGCGCATGCGTAGCAGAAGCTGTGTAATGGGGTATGCTCTCAGATATGCGGCACACGATTGTAGGAAATATATAAGGCCTGCATGTATATTTCTTTGTGTTGACTGCTATAAATTGTGAGCAGGTTTATAACATTAGTCACTCTCTACAATTTTAGAAGTCTGGTATAAATGAAATCACACATACGTAAAGTGAGGTTAATAGAAACAATCTGTTCCTTTTATTTATTACATGACAAAAATCCACTCGCATCGGGAAGCATATTGCCGAAAGCAGTTATAGATATGACATTATGTTGATGGGTGTACAGCCGAGATAGCAAAAGGACCCCGCACAAAAAGATAGGAAATGCACTTTCGGTCAAATTGTCTGAATTTTTGATATGTTATACATTTTGTCATCCTGAACAAAAGTCTCAATGGGCACTAAGCTCCAAAGTCCATGGTTTGGCTCCTATGGAGCTCCGAAGCTCCGTGACTCCACCATAGTATAGAAACCTCTAAAACGCATGTCACCTTTTTTAAAATCATATTTTAATTATTTTAATGTATGCCCTTAAGTTTTTGAGGATGCTGAATTTGAATATGATGTCAAATTCGATAATATTGACAGTTGACAGCTGTCAAATACCTGTCAAATGCTTTAAAGAAAACATAAATCTTATAATCAAGAATGTTATATGTTTTTGAGGACGCCGAACTCACATGTGATGTCAAATCGATAATATCGGCAGTTGACAGCTGTCAAATGTTTTCTTTAAAGCATTTGACAGCTATTTGACAACTGTCAGCTGTCAATATTATCGATTCGAGATCTCATTTGAGTTCAGCGTCCTCATAAACATATGATAACATCCTTTAATATAAGATTTGGTTTTTTTTGAAGAATTTGACAGCTATTTGACAGCTGTCAACTGTCAATATTATCGATTTGACATCATACTCAAATTCAGCATCCTCAAAAACTTAAGGGCATACATTAAGATATGATTTTCAAAAAGGTGACATGCGTTTTAGAGGTTTCTATACTATGGTGGAGTCACAGAGCTTCGGAGCTCCATAGGAGCCAAACCATGGACTTTGGAGCTTAGTGCCCATTGAGACTTTTGTTCAGAATGACAAAATATATAACATATCAAAAATTCAGACAATTTGACCGAGAGTGCATTTCCTATCTTTTTGTGCGGGGTCCTTTAAATTCATGTATGGAAAAATGAGTGTTAATTAATAGGGGCTTAATATACTTAGAAAAAAATCTGCTTTATAAACAATTTTGCAAATTTTTTTAAGGACAATTCTGTTTATTTTTATTTTCTCTATCCTCTCTTAAAATATTTGTACTGATTATGGTCAATATCGCTGCCGTATATAAAATAAATAATAAAAAAGTGAAACAGTAACATCTGTGGATAAAAAGATATAATTGTTCTTGTCAAAACATTAAATTGAGATATATAAAATATCTGTGCCTCTGGCAACATTTACAAAGTATTTATCTCACTGATTTCTAAGATACATTTTTTTTTAATCTAGTAATCCAATGAGAAGAGGTAAAACAAAATGAACGAATAGTTCTTTGTCTACAGAATTACACAAATAATTTCGACTAGATTTTAACATAAAACCTAAAACTTTCATTAACAAATTTAAAAATGTTTATTTTCAAACTTAGAACAAAGCAACAAAGTACATATTTAAACACGATGTGATTAAAGATAATTTAGCAATTCTAATTTTAAAATTAGAAGTGTTATCACATATTTTTACTTTTGTGAAACAAAATAAATAGTTGTTTCTTATAAAATAATAAAAACAATTATTCATATTCTCAACATATATAACTTATAAATATTTATAAATTAAAACTACAATTTTTCTAACGTAGTTGTTCAATACATACCCCTTGATAGTTTATTTTTAACAAATTTATTATTAACACACAAACATATTCCCTGCTGTACTAGAAAATCCACCTCCGCCGCAGCCTGGTGGAGGCGGTTCATCATTTCTATTCTGTCTGTTGTATACTTTAAGAGGCTGTCTCCTCTTCTCCGAGTCATATTCCGACTCATCCTTCTTGAGAGCCGACTCCAACCTATTAGAAAGTACTGTACACGGTAAGTTCTCTGGCTCGACAATGTCCTGTCTGCCGTAAAACAAAATATATGGAGTTTCTGGCGGGTTCAACTTGGACAGATCGTCAGAAGTCGCCTTCATCACAGAACTGTCATTAAACTTGTACCAGTCAGATTTGTCTTTCGCAAACGTATAATAATGGCCCGAATCTACGCTGGATCCGCAATGTACTACGACTGCGTACAACTCATACTCGTAATCCCCTAAAGAAAAACGTTGGTCGAGCTCGACTCGTTGCAAAAGTTTTGTGCGCTGCTGCGAGATGGGGTCGTACCTAAAGTGTTTTAAAGTTAGAATTAGTCTAGGTGGAGCTTCTACGATTCTGGTTATTCTTTCCCCATCGGTCAATGTAGCACATATATCACAGTGGTACTGGTTATCACCATGTAGTTTTTCCGGTTGTAAATAATACTGCAGCAGCTTCTGCACAGACTGATTGTCAGAGTTGTTTGGGAAAGAAAGCTGAAGCTCCCGGAAATTGTCGGCCCGTTCACTTTTCGTAGTACACACATCGCACCTTGAAACTGTAATGGTCCTCCCACCAAATGATTGCTGAACTGCAGTTTGTACATCGGCCACTGCTGCTGCCCCTGAATTAAAAAAAAAAAACAAAAATCATAAAAATCATTATTACCCACAAAGGTAAAACTTTTATTTTTAATTTTTTACTTGTCAAATAATTACATACAGATAAATAAATTTCGATTTTTATATGTAGTGTCATTTATTTTATTTTTAATTAAAAAAGAAATAAGCTTTGTTTATAGTAGACACAGTATCCAACCGTCAGACGCATGTGCATTACACGTAAAGCATTAATGGTGAGTTTATAAAAAAATCTTAACCCTAACTTAGTCCTAACTCAGCCTTAATCGTAACCTTAGTCTTAATCTTAATCTTAATATTTTGACTGTTTATAAATATTTAGTCTTAACCTTTATTTTGGCTCCACAAGCCTACGCCAATCACCGACGTTTGTAGAAGGCATGTGGAAAGACGTGGAGAACTTTTGCGCATGCGTACTTATTTGGTCTTAAGTCTTAGTCTTAAAAAGTTAAAAGATAGGAACTTTCAAGGTCAGGTCTTAAAACCTCCTTAGGACTAACACTAAGTTATGATATTTATAAACGTGCACATGGAAATATGTACATTTAACTTCTTAGGGTAATGATTAAGAGATATCTAATATGGCGGATTCTAAAGAGGAGTATGAAAATGTACTCTGTAAAGTTAGTGAAGATGTTTTCAAAAAAAAGCAATTTAATTGTTGCCAATCTAAGTGTAATAAGAACAATGTGTGCAACAAGTGTCAAAACATTTGTCATCTCTCTTGTGCAATAAGAAACAAACTGGAATGCATTAAAATTTTTGATAAAAGATCATCTGCAGTGACTGCCAAGCTGATACCCAAAAACGTAATACTGATGAGACTTGTGATAAATTAAAAGTTGAACTTAATCTACTCAGACTGACTCAAAGAAAGGGCTGACGGTAGCCGAGCGGCCAAGGCGGCGATGAATAGTTGCTGCCAGGGAAGCACGAGCGGCCGGAAGTTGGTTCGAATCCAACACAGGGCAGGAATTTTTCTGTCCTACCCATGGATGTTTGTGATTGTAAGGGTGGAGGGTAGTGTAAGTTAGTAGGTAAAAAGGGCCAAATATGGCCTAATTACCAATAAGCTTCAGTACCTTTACCTTTTTGACTCAAAGAAAAGATGAAAAAATCAATTTATTACTTGAAATCAATCCAAATCAATTATCCAAACGAAACAATATCCTTTTGGAACAAAAAGTTAAGTAAGGAACAAAAAATTCAAGAAACAAACAAAAACATATCTACCACACTGTACAAAAGACATCATTTAGTGAAGTTCTGAATATAAATCCACAAGGTAAGTACAAAAAATGTGTCCTTGTCAGGACCAGCTGATGAGTGGAAACAAAACCAAAAGAATACAAACTATGACTCATTGAGAGATAAACAAACAGAAATAATGAATGGATTGATTTATACTGACTAAAATTATCCCACAAATGAGAAAACAGATCACAAAGGTTATACTAGTGTAAGTTATAAGAAAAAAGTCCAACCACCAACCAAACCAAAGACAAAGCTTGGAGAGACCAAAACCCAAAATGATTTCGGTATTCAGAGGAAAGTCTGGCTTTGTTTATACGAAATTAAGTGTCATGTTACTACGGAAAAAATCAGAAAATATATACTGAATCAAGATACTTTCAAAAATGCTGATCTAATTGTCAAGGAATTACCAATTGATGAATCCCAAAACAAATGTTTTATGTTTGGAATTGACTTCATTTATAAAGATGAAATTTATAAATCCTTTCAAAGTTGGTGGCTTACAAGAGGTTTGATTTCAGAATATATAATCAATATTACCAGCAAAATGAGGATTTTTAGAATACCCCAGATCTACCACCTAACTACATAGGAGTTAAATTATATAATAAATTCAAAAGTATCTGTGATAAACATACCTGTGTATGTCTAATATGTCTTTTAGCATCAAACTCAAACATTTTTTGACAGAACAAACATTGTATAGTACAGAATAATTTCTCAACTTTTAAAATGTATTTTAATTTAATTGTTTTTTTTTTAAGTCCCATTTTTGACTAGTCCGATAAGGATGCATCTGTCTTTGATCTTGGTTTGATGATATAAATGTATTTTTTGTGATGAATAAGTTGATTCTTGATTTAGACTAAGTTAGGAATAAGTTCAGATTAATATTTTTTATAAACACACCATAAAACAATACATTTCACCCTTATGTAAGCATTACGAATGCAATGCACGTGCGTTTGACAGTTGGAAACTATTTACAACTGTTGTACAAACAAGAAAAAAAATTATTCAAACTGCAATCCACCTACACCTAGTTTCAAACTGTTTTCAAATTTTCTGTGCAAGTTTTATACCACATCTACAAAATGTTGGTAGTACTGTCAATAATTTCAACATTATTTCTGATATTGCCATTCATACACTTATTGTTCAAGCCACATTCAAAATCCGTAATGGTTAAATCTGGACTCCATGATGGCCCAGGTTTAGATCCATATCGCATTGTCAATTGCATAACAAATCACTAAATATGAATCAAGAGTTGAATGGGAAGAACAACATCATACTAAAAATGAATTTGTATCCTTTCCCTTACATACTTCTGTCAATTTTTTATTTTTAACATAATATCTTCAGATTCAACTTCATTCATTTGTATGTGTATCAAGTTATATAAATCAACAGATAATATCAAGAAGATAACAAAAATAAATTAATTCAATAAACTGGTCAAACTAAAGCTAATCAATTTTGAATTCTACTATCTGGAGGACTTTTGTTGATTTGTTACTGACCGAGCAAATGGCCTTGTCGCCTTAGCCATTTCTAGAGTTAGTTAGTTATGAGTGTATAAGATTATTAAGGTGACGATTTCAGAAACAATGTCGAGTTATTGAAAAACAACATTTAGAGACAGTATTGCCAACAGTTCCCAACATGAAATTAAAACCATGAAGTTTAAATTATTTTTTTAGTGTAGAATGCACCATTCTTAAGCCAAATCATTTTTTAAGATGGATTGCATTTTAAAACTGTGTTTAATGTATTCATACAAATTTTTAATCAATTAATTAATCTAATGATAATGTACATAATTTTTAAGATTGAAAATATTAATTTGTTGTTTCTCTTGGTGTTATTTGTTCATTACTTTTGTGATTTTATATATTTAGAAAAGAATATGTGATTAATAATAATTAATAATAATAATAATAATAATAATTGAGCAGTTCAGGTTGCTTGAAAAATTTAGAAAAACTATTAATATTCATTTTGTCAGTAATACGATTTTCAATGAATTTGAGAAACCCTTTTCATCATTGTTAAGGTAAGTGATATAATTATAATTTAAATAAAATTACTAACAACTGCTGCCAAAATACTGAAATACTATTAGAAATTTCAACAAGGTTGTACATTTATAAATATGCTCAAAAATCATTCTTTTATATCAGATCAGTATTTTTAAAAGATAATAAAATTATTACTACTCTCCCAAGCAGCAAAATATTTAACATAAATAATAAACAAACAAATAATTATGCATATACAGTTTATCTCATTCCAATTTTATCTGCAGCTTACTAGTAATAATTTTAAAGATATATTAAATTAAATTTAAAGGACAATTCAATAAAACATATTTGAAATTTAGTTAAGAACTAAAAGAAATGTACCACTTATTTAATAATGTTATTTAATCTTCATTGAATGAATAACAAATACTTCTTCGAGTAGTTTATTTTTCCACAAAAAACAGTTAATTTTTATAAAACCACTATGACACATAAATTATCTTATCTCTTTAGTGTTATTGCAAACAAATAACAGCGCAGCCACAGAAGACTCGGATTATTCTAAGTGTGATTAAATACCTAAACATGGTTTTCATGTTAATGTCGTTCTTATAAAACAGCATTAAAGACAATACAGAAAAATATAACATGTAAGAAAGACAACATTTAAAAAATAATAAAATAAAAAAGAACCACTTTAAGGTAAGTATATCTTTTTTTAAAACTAATTGAGGACTGTTTCAAAGTAATTAATAATTTTCTAAAAATCTATTATCCTTAAAATAATCTGAAAGGAATAAGTGACACAGGCGCTCAGAACAACTGGTAAATTTAATTCAAAAAGCTATTAGACAATTTTTGTTATCCAAATCATAAAACATTACTTGAGAAAATATGTTTTTATAAATTTTTATTTCGTACTGTTCAATAATGATGTATTTTTTGGATCATTTTCAGAATGAAAAATGAAACTTTAAGGTACTAGGATGATAAAGTAAACTAAAGTAAGTCCTAGTACTTTAAAGAAATTTCCATGGTAACCCATGTATTATTAGAAACATTTTTTGGCATTTTAGAAACGTTAAATAAAGTCACGAAAATATTGACAGCTCACAATACAAATAGAATATACTTATTAGGTTGTTTAATGCAGTATAAAGTAAAATATTGTATGTACCACGAACAAAAAATAGCTTTAAGCTACTCATAAAAAAACTTAAAAAATATGTTTCTAATGCTCTCGTAAGTAGGCTATGCATACTTGTTGATAAGAATTGAATAAATATCAGGTTGTCAAACAACTTATTGTCAACTGTAAGCAGTAGCGCGTTACTTTGAGTTGTTTTAGTACTTAAAACGTAATTTGTCAAAAAGCCTAGACATGATTTTTCAAATTATGAAATGAGAGACATGATCTTATTATAATAGTATATGTATAATAGTCTAGACGCAAAAATATCGAAATTTTGTTTATTATGTAGGTACTCCTATCAGTTTTGAATAAGTATACCTTTTCTTCGTAGAAATTATCGGTCTATCGAATGCGTTAGTCTAAATTCTACTAGGACATTCCATAAAGTTTTAACTGAAAATAACACCAGTCACGGGTAACTAGCGCCCTCTAGCAACTGACGCATGTCTAGAATCTAACCTTGGTTTTTGGCGCATTCCTACGGAAGACTCTCTGTATAGAGGAGATTGATGAATGCTGAACCTTATCGAGTGGAAAATATTGAGAAAATCATTTTAAAATAAATTTGAATTTTGTGTTTTTGTTTTTTAATAATGTATTTAGTCTCTATGATTTCTTGTTGAAATATATTTGTCATGTATTATACAAATGTTGTATATTTATACAACAACTATTCTATATTGTGTTCATATAATTCTACAGATGTAAAGCTGAATATGTAAACTTTTGTGTTTTTGTTTTTTAATGATGTATTTAGTCTCTAAGATTTCTTCTTGAAATATATTTGTCATGTATTATACAAATGTTGTATATTTATACAACAACTATTCTATATTGTGTTCATATAATTCTACAGATGTAAAGCTGAATATGTGAACTTGCTTGTAAATAAGATGCAAAAAAGGGCTAGCTTTAAGTGTTAAAGAAGAAAGATAAAATTTCTAAATAAATGTTTTATTGTCTGTTAGGCCTCCCTAAGCATGTGGGTAAAATTTTTGTACTTAGTAATAGCTAACCTCGTACAAGTGTGGCAAGATTCTGACTTAACTTGAGCATCGCAGATTTGTACTTTACAAAAATCATCTTGAACAAATATTGCTAAACAAATATTTGTTCAAATCAAACAAACATATAATGAACAAAAGGTGTCAAACAACGAACAAATAATCAAAAATAGGACTAGAGCAAAAATATTAAAAACATAGGTAATTCATAATATTATTTATCTTTTCAATTTGATATGGTTCTGCGGCTATTAATTTTGTCTTAATAATGGCCTTAAAGATACTAAATGATTTGAACTCTTTTAAATGTTTTGAAAGTAAGTTGAATATTTCTAAGTATTTATAAATACACCCGTTTTCAAGTGAAGTAGTTTTATGATTAGGATAGCAGAAGTTATCATTTAAATCTGGTGTTATGTACATTTGGATTTAGGTAATTTTGAAATGGAGCAATAAACAAACTTTATACATTCATAAATATAAACTGCTGGTGGCAGCACTAGTTTGAATCTTTTAAATGTGTTTTCCATGAAGCTCCTAATCTTAGCCCTGATAAAATTCTGATAGCACTTTTAAATTGCAAATAAAGCTTGTCTATAGGGACAACCCCCAAATTAAAATTATGTAGGTCATAACAGAATCAAAATTCCCATAGTGCCGTAGTAAATGTTCTCTGATCCACAGTCTTTTATTTTTTTATTCAATTTGTAGTTTTAAGAGTAAAAGCTTCATAGCTTTGTTCGACGATGAGAATATTTATCATTTACATAATTTGTTAGTCACATACAGGATTATCCAAATCATTAATGCACAAAATAAATAGTATAGGGCCTAGCACACTATCCTGTGGAACTGCAAAACTTTTGATATCAAGAAAGTGTTCTATTGACTTATGTTTTGTACCAACTTTCTGGGTTCTATTGGAGAGATATGATAAATATACAGGGTGGACCAGCTTTTTTGTGCCAAACTTTAAGGCTATGTTCTACGTCGAAAAATAACTGTAGTTTGCTATACAAACAATAGTCCAAAATTGCTTTGTGCGAAAATACAGGGTGTTGAAGTTTGTTTTGAAAAACAGAAAAATACATTTTTTTTTAAACCGCTCGAGATAATTAAATGAAATTTGGCAGGTGTTAATAACATTGGAAGACTTAAGTTTTGCAATGCAAAAGTTTCTTTTACTGTCACCAATGGCGCAAGTAGCAGATCGTCAGTGGCTATTTTCCAACAAAAAAATGGTATGTTCCTGGTTTTTTCTAAAAATTAATGTTACTTTTGAATTCCTCGTTCAATTTGGTAGAAAAAAACTCTGACTTTTTTTTGTACGATGCACCGTTTAATAAATAATAAATTACTTTAAAACTTGTATTTTCCATCAAATGGATTATTATTTGTTAGCTGCATACCAGATACACTTGCTGCATTACATACACATTGCATACACCGTGTATTAGCAACCTTTATTTTCACAATGAATACCAAAAACTAAACTAATTAAAATTATTAACAAAAACAGTTATAAAAATTGTTCAAAATGGGAACCATTTTTTTCAATGCACAACTCGCACCTACGTACAATACATCTATTTAAATTATTTAGATGTGATTACAACAATTTCTTATGCGAGTAATAAGTTCATCTTGTGTGTTCACAGGAGTCGCATAAACTTTCTCTTTTAAAAAACCCCACACAAAGAAGTCTAACACGGTAATATCCGGAGACCGTGGTGGCCATGAAACTGAGCCCCCTCTGCCAATCCATCTGTCCGGAAAGTTATTGTTTAGCCAATTTCTAACATTTCTACCAAAATGAGCGGGACAACCGCCGAGCTGGAAAAATGAAGTCTGTCTTAAAATAATCGGTATTTCATCCCACATATTGTGATGTTCCGTTTCTAAAAACTGTTAGAAGTTTTCTGCGTTTAAGCGTCGAGGTAAAAAATAGGGTCCAAACAGATTGTTGTTGTAAATTTGTTTATCTGGTGGTTGCAGCAAGCGTATTTGGTATGCAGCTAACAAATAATAATCCATTTGAAGGAAAACGGTGCATTGTACAAAAAAAATCAAGAGTTTTTTTCTACCAAATTGAACGAAAAATCCAAAAATAACATTAATTTTTGGAATAACCAGGGACGTACCATTTTTTTGTTGAAAAATAACCACTGACTATCTGCTACTCGCGTCACTGGTGACAGTAAAAGAAACTTTTGTATTGCAAAACTTAAGTCTTCCATTTCTATCGACACCTGTCAAATTTCATTTAATTATCTCTAGCGGTTTAAACAAAAAATGTATTTTTCTGTTTTTCAGAATAAATTTCAACACCCTGTATTTTCGTAACGAAGCAATTTTGGACTATTGTTTGTATAGCAAACTACGGTTATTTTTCGACGTAGAACATACCCTTAAAGTTTGGCACGAAAAAGCTGGTCCACCCTGTATATGATACATTAAGCCAATTAAGAGTGATACCACATATTATTTGTCATTTATTAAAAAAGAAAAAAATAATAATTTCAAGCTACTAGAAATATTTATTTACCTTCTGAACTGCTACAGGCGGTAGAAATATTTTTTTCCTGCTCGTGTAAAGTATCTAACAAATATCCAAGAAACTCGGAACTGTCGTGCTGATGACCAAGTAAAAATCCAGGCGGTCTTGACAAATTTAATATATCATTAGGTGACAACGAAAACTTCTTTGAGAATTGCAAAAGGGCAAACAGAATTTGCAATTTGGAAAAGAGTGGCATCATCTCTTTGTGGTGTAACAGAACGTCATTTCGAAACTTTTTTGTCATGAATAACGCCTGCAACACACTATTCATGTAGCAAGTATTCCCCAAATTATTCAGCCCCACCTTTCCGACAGAATACCTGCTAGGAATAATGGCATTAGTACCGTCAGACCAAGACTTGCAGTGCAAACTCTGTTTGTAGTTGGAATCGGGGCAATAGGGCTGCAAGGTTTGAGTTAAAGGCTCATAAATATTTGGAAATCCAGGGAAATGCTCCATCAAAGCTATACATAAATTTACAATTGCTTGCAGGTACAAGAGACTGGTTTCTGTTTTCTGGGCGTCCAACTGCTTGCAAACGACGTTTACCAGGGGGATAATTTTATGAAACATCTGCGGACTGTGCTGCACCCTCGACAACATATACAGTACAACAGGTCCTACACCCTTGCGGCATTTGGGTAATATTAAAAGTTTAAACAGCGGATCTATATTGGCTAAGGTCACATCCATTAAGATATCGTAGTGGTGTTCTGCCTCTAGGCCTTTCATAAAAGCTAATACTAGAGGGCCCAAATTGTCCGTCCACAGCCATCTAGTTAACCAGCTGCACAATGTACGTAACGCTCTTTCGAGGCTTTGCTCCGGATAGCCGGTATTTAAAATATATTTCACCGCATTTGGAATATCATCCTCGGCAATTAATTGCAAAACAATCGACATGACTGGAGAAAGGTGTTTGTTTGGACTTGATATTTCATCGTACAGTGCCTTTAAAGCAGCAAACACTTGCTTCTGGCTGGAGCACTCTTTAGCTAGAATGCTTTGAACACTCTTAATATCCTCTATAAATTTCATGTAACTGGTCTCATCTGTAGGTACTGGGACGGTGCCAAGACTTATGACTACGTGCGCCCATACTTTATCATGCAGTTCGTCCTGTGCAGATGATATACCCTGCAGCGCCCTAAGAATGATCTGTAGGCGTGCTTCATTTGATGGGTCAACACATTCAACAACTTTTTGTTTGACGGCCATCTTTCACCTGTAATTAAATAGTTTTTATACCAAATCATAGTAGATTATAATTTACTCATAGACAGTTTACAGACATTTATATTGTAAATAATGTCAAATTTCTTCCATCAATTAACCTCAAAAAGTAACCTCAAAAAATTTTCTGATTTATTTATATAATCCTTATGTTTTATAGTTATTTATATTTTGCATTATTATATAATTTGATATACCTACTTATCTCAGCCTTTACGTACATCAAAAAATACTTTTAAAGTCCAAACAAAACTTCTTACAACCAATCATAATCAGAAAAACTTTGTTATTCTAGATGAAAGAATAATCATAAATTGGAAAACATTATTTACAATAATTGTTTACAATAGGTTAATTATGTACCTATTTGTGTTTATTTTATAATTGCCACATAGTAAGTTTATAAAACTACATTTTATGTACCTGGTTAGTAAAAGCATCGTTTGTATTACTTAACCAATACAATACAGAATACATTATTATACAAAGAGAAGATTTGCTTACCTTTTGGTTTCTACTTTAACAAGAAAATGGCAACTTTCAAAATAGATATCTGAAACTAAAATAAAAATTTATATTAGATATTCTAGATTTTGCACAAGTAATGAATTTAAAACAATGACTCAGTATTTGCTGACAGCATTTTAAGCAATGGGACTTCTAAAAATACCATTTTGACATTAAAAACAATACACAAAAATAGAACTGTTGGGAACGACGTAGCAATTAAAATGTAATAGGATTAGTGAATAAAAAATAGGTACAATTTATTTTGTATAACCTTACCTTGTCTGAGAATAGGTACGTCATTAAATAACAAATTCGATGTCGGGCGATAAGTCACACTTCGTGACGAAGTAAATTGATAATACACACATCACTTATATTTGCCCTGCACTTGGTTGGTTAAATTAAGTACACAAAAATTTAACTAACTTTGATAACATTACCGCGATTACCGCAAAAGAAACAAAACAAAAACCAAAAACCTCGTCTCTCTATAGAAAAGTGCAAAAGAATTCAAGGTGAAGAATGGACAAGAGCGCATGCTTTGTTTTTGGCGGTCAACTTTTATGGGTGGTTCACAATAGTTAAAGCTACAAAACCTAGAATCGACAAATATAAGAAACAGCAATATTGAATGACGGCATTAGTGTTATGTCACAAAGTATGCAACCAGCGATGCTTTGTATTACAAAATTACATCTCAATCTAGTGTTGTGATGAAGGTCTTTATTGAACATATATTTAAAGATCAAATTATTTGATTAAAGAAGTGATATTACAATTGTAAAATATTTAATTAGGACAAGATTAATTACAACCGAAAACTTAACAAGAATTTTCATTCTCTGACAACTGACTTTTGTCATCGCTAATCAGAAACTGAGTACTTCTTCTTTTCACCCTAAGCACAGTATAAGCCTTCTTTCTCTTTATATTTTATATGTGATCAGCCATCGGCTGATAGATAAATATATTTATGAGATTTCTTCACTTGAATTCGATAAAAAAAAAACGTTATTTGCTATACAGTTTTGGACCAATTATTCTACATTTTCATCTTTAAATGTTGTAAATAAACTTTTTTAATAGTGTTTTGAAAAGTTGTACATTTAGTAATTAATTCGACTTTGGAAAAGTTCGATTTTTCCTTACTGTGTAAAAAATATCAAATTCTTGAACTAACTATTCATTTATTCTCAACTTAAACCATTTCTTGTCATTATAATAAATTTTAATTTATATAATTTCTATACAATGGTTATGAAAAACTCTGCGCATGTATTTGATGAAGTAGAGGACGAAGTAGATTAGATTTATATTGATCCCTTTTCACCCAACATTTTTGAGGCTACTTGAAGTTTTTGTTGAACGGAATACTTTATATCCTTCTGCTACGTTCATTGCTTTCCATTCACCATGCCTTTTAGGAGTGGTGATGTCTGCTTCTGCATCAGCCAGTATCGTAGTTCACAATTTTCAATAAAAAATTATGATAATTATAGCTAACAATAATAACAACAACTCGTAGGAAAAGTGTATTTTCCGCATATTATGGCGTATTTGTTTAAAAACCTATGCCTGATTCGGAAAAAAGTTACTTTTCCTAACTTATTGTACAAACAGTTATTTTACAATGTATATTTTGTTGAATTTGTTTGTGCTTTATGGCATTAAATATATAATTGTAATCGTCAGCATTATGCATTTAACGCAAATAAAGTATAACTGTTTAAAATTTATATGATTTAGTTAGGTATATATTAAAATCAAAAGTGGATAAAATCTTAACTAATCTTTTGTATGCATGATCTATTTAAATGTTACTTCTTTAATATACTTGGTAATTGAATAACAAAATAGTATGTACTGTCTTGTTGATTTTGATTCCTCTTGTAATGTTGGTTGCATAATTTGTGGCGGAACCATATTAAATTTGTCCTTATTGACGCAAAATTTGCGTAGTTTTTAATGGCGGGAATGCATCAACACCAACCCACTGAAATGTACGATATGGAATGCGAAAAGTCCATTGCGCATCCAAATAAAGGTACTAACCCTAGGAGCAGACGAAAGGAGGCACATGAAACTCAGCAAAGACATACTTCATTGGATATGTACGTGGGTGCGTGAGAGACAACCATCTGCACGTACGATATGAATTGTGTTCTTAATTTCCCATTATTTTGTTTGTAAACATGTCATTGGCGTACAGTGTGGTTTCTTCTTTTATCTTGTACCTCGTTAGTGTTATTCTTTGTGTATTTTTGTGGGTGTTATTGTTGGAACATGTCATGCTTTATAAGGGACTGTAAAATTAACCAGCACATAGTACGAAATAATTCTTCATATCCAGAATTCAATTTCATTTCAATTCACAATCAGCTAAGCCCCTACTGCTCCGCCATTGCTAGAGGCACAAAACAAAATATGGCGCTGATCATAAATAATCCATTCGCGCAGCTTTTAGCGCATTCCAGTCAACATAATATAAAATTACATTTCAGTGCACCCTATTTAGGTTCGCAAAACAGTTAAAATATTACAATTATTTTTGTCATTATCTGAGGTTAGGAAATTTGTATTGAGCTTCTAAAAATCTACCATGACAGTTTTATGATGAAAATGATAAAAATGTTTTAGTTGGCAAAATTCGTGAAAAGTTAACATTTTCTATTACTTTTATCAAAGATCTCTCTCATCATAAAACTAATTTAGCAAGTTTTCACTAGTTACCGTTTTATCAACGGCACCCGTTCAACGGTAACATGAAATCAGTTACCGCTCCATTTAACGGTAATATATGTGGTAATAGCACAGTTTAAGACTGTGGTAATAGCACAGAAAATATAGTTAGCTATATATTCTGTGGTAATAGGGAATACAAGACGACGGCTCTTATGACGTCAATATTATAAAACGGGAACTGATTTGTTATGATTTGTTATTGAGAATTATATAGGTAAAATGTAAGATGTAAGAAGTAATTTCTGCTAGTAGTTCCAGTAATTCTATGAATCAAATATGTAGTATCATTTTCTATTTCTGTTTTCATACGAAATAAATGGAAAAATATATATGCTCTTGGTATACCGGGTGTTCCCTCTAAGACTTTCAGTGCGAATATCTCAGCTACTATTGCAGCTAGTGCGACAAAATTTGGTATACTGGCACTAGATGGCGTATAGAATTCGACGATGCCATTAATTTTTATACAGGGTGTTCAGTTTTGCAGATAATCGATTTAAGTTCGATTTTTTGGTAGTCAACCTCGGTAAAATTTGTATTTTAATTGGAATATCCTTAATTATGAACACATTCTGATAAAAATCGTAACGAAAAATTTTATTTTATCATAAAAAAACGCCTATGAAAAGTACCCAAATTTCATTGTTTTGTCATGCAAAATGTGTATAGCCGTGAGTCCAATTTACACACACGCAACAACCGCATGGATAGACGTCAAAACGTAAAGTGACAGGAACTGTCAAAGCAAGTTTGAGTATTTTTGTAGGAATTTTATTATAAATACGTAACACCACGAGGTACATTGAATCTGCGTACGTATTTGCAATAATGCTAGTTTTGTTAAAAAAATTGAATTTAGAGGTTATTAGCTGTTCGCGTACGCTGAGCTTTATTCGGCATGAATACTCTGAAAATATGTGAAACATGTTTGTTTAATTGTATAATGCGACTATTCTGGGAAATAATAAAAGCGATAAAGAACAATCCCTACGAGAAGACATTAAATTTATGAACACGTCACGCCCTTGACTCGCTGCTTCACCACAGAGTACAGACAGAGGACTGTTGACTGTTGTTTACTGTGAATATGCTGCAGAGCGCAGACGCAGAACCCGACTCTCTCGAGGTCCGAAC
Source organism: Monochamus saltuarius (assembly GCA_025584915.1). NCBI lineage: Eukaryota > Metazoa > Arthropoda > Insecta > Coleoptera > Cerambycidae > Monochamus > Monochamus saltuarius. The sequence continues at coordinate 49,004,623 of CM046721.1, read as the reverse complement.
GATGTGTAAACTTAACCTAGAGTTCCAAATAATGAAAATAATGAATAAAGCCTCTTCAACAAGTGGTAAAAATGTTTTAAAGCCTAGAAACAATCATATAAAAATGCAATGGATTCCTTGAGTGAAAGCTTCAGTTCCAGTATTACAAAAATATATCTGTTATAAAAACTACTCCACATCAAATGTGAGTAAAATTTCGAGCCATATACCTAGGTGTGCTAAAAATTACTTTCATACAGTGAAAAGCTTGATAGAACGAGATGTGTAAGTACTAAGTATAACGATTAATGGGAACTGAGAGGAAAGACGAAGGAAAAATATCAGTGTACTTAGTAGGTAATTATATCTTGCATATTATTTTCGTCTTTTACATTGAATATGAGTTGTAGTTCCTGGTACTTATGTTTCATATTAGCTCATTCATTTCAAAGAACTATGGGGTTAAATTTATAAGAAATAGCCCAGTTACGCAAAATCTAGGATTATCTTTACCTAATTAGTTTCAGATGGAGAAGCTATTGGGGGCTTACTTTCAAGAACAGAGATGAAGAAACATATTTCAGTATTTGTAGGAGACCAGAATGAATATAAACATATTCATTTCATCTTGTGGTATGCAGAAATTAAAAATGTCTACGAAAATGTTTCGTCTCACCTCTAGGTAGGAATGGAAGCAGGTTTACATACACAATTACGTTAATCATTGATTAAAAGATTCGATAAGATACTGAAGAAGCCAGATGCCAAGATTAGTTTATATTCGTGCGACAGAGAGATGGGAGACGAGGAAAATTTTGCTAGAACACATTAGACTTTACGTTTTGCTATAAATAAAAACATACCTAACTTTCTGTACTTGGTTTAATTATTTAATAAAATTAAAGTTCATGGAATGTGTATGTTAACGAGTGAATTAAATAAAAAATATAAATAATGCAAGTATGGCGGACATTAAAGTTTATTAAATTGTTATCGTTTGTATTTATTATACACTACAGCAAATAATCCTTGTGTTTAATAATTCTATAACAAAATTAACATGTCTAAAACATAAATATCAGTGAGAACTGTTAATATTCAGTTCTTATAAGGTAGGTATAATTATAAAAAAAATAGATAATATAAAAAACTCACTTTGAAAAGTATTCTACATTTTCAAGACTAAATGAGAGATTTTTTTCAAAAAGTAATACGTACCTACAGTGGTTTATTTTTTTTATTAGTGGCTAAATTGATTAACTTGACCCTTCACCTTCAAGTATTCATTATTTCTTAAGCATCTGTGTTTAATAATTCAGGTAGAATAAAAAAAGACAAATACAAAATTTAATTTATTTACAATAAAATAAAACTACAATAAATTAAAAGTACCTAAGTACTTACATACATTTAATCGATTTTATGTTAAACAGTTCTGTATTCTAATTTGCAGAGCACCGTTCAATCTAAGGGATGGTCAAGCATGTACGATTAGAAACAAATCTTGCCATTTCATTGTTCGATACCTACCTTATTACGTTATGTTGTGTAGATTGTAACAACAGTTAACTTTCAACATTTTTAAGATATTCTAACGAGATGTTTTCATACTCTACATAGAATTATGAAATTAGTTAAATTTCTTAAATTTATTCGTTTAGAAATTTTAAAACCCACGACAACTGAATTTAATGTCTTATAGAATACTCTTCAAAGTGAGTTAGAGACTTCTTTATAATATTATCCATCATTCCATATTTAGAATTATTTCCAAGAAAATGTCTGTGTAATATTTTTCGCTTATTCTTTCTAGTGTCTGTTTTAATGTAGGTACTAATTTGTGGCACTAAACACACATAACTGAAACATAAAAACAATAATTACAAATTATTATCTAGCTTTAAATGACTATTTGATAGGTACCTACTGGGTATAGTAGGTTTGCAGGTGATTCTTCCTAGCAAAAACCATTTGCTTTATTCTAGTTCTGTACCATATGAAATACAGAAATTGTAGTTCATTGTTAACTATTTTACAGATGTAGAGTTCTTCTTAAACATAGTTTATCCATCACAAAGTGTTGAAATATGTGCACAAGAATCAATCATTTCTAGGTTATGCTTTCGTAATATTTATTTAGTCGGGCTGGGGTACCTAGGTTCAGTAGGGGTTCAGTTCAGATTAGATCTGACTTTCAACGACAAACATGTTCACATTATAATTATAAAGTTTTAGGAATCGTTTTGCTCGAATTTATTTGATGCTAAATAAGTAATCAATAATTACAGCAGTTGGAAAAGAGAGATATTCTTTAACTACTTACACACTTTTGTAAATTATTTTGTGATATAACACCATTGTGTATACGTAAATTGCATTAAATACATTATTTAGCTTTTTTTATGTAAAATAAAATACTTTATGCCATTAATATTTGACAATTCAATGACAATTCATAGTTTTGACGTTTAGCGATGTTAGTTTCTTCTGTGTAAGTCTGGCTCAAGGCTATGCACGTTTTACATGACAAAACAATGAAATTTTGGTACTTTTTGGAGGCGTTTTTTTATGTTAAGATTTGAAATGTTTGAATGTTTATTTATCAGAATGTATTCATAATTAAGTATATTTCAATTTAAACATAAGTTTTAGCAGGGCTGACAACCAAAAAATCAAAATCAAATCGATTTCTTGGAAAATGGAACACCCTGTATAAGAATTGATGTTATCATCAGATTCTACTCCGCATCTAGTGTCTGTATACCAAATTTCGTCGCACTGGCTATGATGGTTTCTGAGATATTCGCACTGAAAGTCTTAGAGGGAACACCCGTATGTATACAAGATGTAACAGTGGTAAGTATTCAAAACTTGTGAGCCTATAAAACAAGTCGAAAAATTTCTAAAACCTTAGTACAATTTTTGGCAGTGGCGGTTCCTAAGGGAGATACGCTTTTTTAAAGGGGTGACCTCAGAAACAGTTTTTAATGTGTAATATGAAAACGGTTCGACATTAAGTCACGAAATTTTGGTGAAATATTAACCTTGACGTGCTTAATAAGTCTGATAAAATACATTTCAAAATTTGCTACAGGGGCGTGAGAAAATGCAAGGTTCTGAGACAAATTTAATCATATCTTTTCTGTAGTTAATTTTTTCTAGTTTCTTAACATAAAAAAGGTCTCTTGTTAAATTTCAATAGGATGTACCATTTTTCAGTAAAATCGATTTCAATCATTCCTAACGTGCCTCACATTCAACATCCAATTAAATTAATTGCAGTGTGCCATGGAGAAAACAACTAGTCTGACAGTTAACAGAAATGTCAAGTATTTTTAACACTCTTAACAGTAACAAATAAAAACAATAGTACAAAAAATAAAAATACCGTAAATAAAGGAAAAGCAAAAAAATAGATTCCTATATATGAGATTATTTATTACACTATTGTAAACGGCTAAAACATTTACAGTAGGTCTATAAATGATACTGCAGGAAACAACTACTTCCTGCTCGGCCTAAGCGGCTCGACTTGCAAAAAGCGACCTACAATATCGTAGGTAGGCTACATATGAAGGAACAGCCAGTTTGGCTGTTTCACACAGATACTGCAGGTATAATTCAATGCCGGTTGGGGCATTAGCCCGCGGAGTAGTTGTTTCCTGCAGTATCATCATTTATAGATTTAATGGCGCATCGCCCGGGGCGAGAGGTCTGCGGTTAGGTACCTACGATATTGTAGGTCGCTTTCTGCAAGTCGGGCCGCTTAGGCCGAGCAGGAAGTAGCAGACCAGTTACATCTCACCTGCACTCGATTTATATGTGAAACTACATATGAAGGAACAGCCAGTTCAATTGTCGGACATCTCACCTATGTCATAGTGATGAGGGCTAACAAGCCCGAAACCGGTCTGTCTGGTGGAGTGGCCGACAAGGGTTCTTGGCTGTTTCACACAGATACTGCAGGTATAATTCAATGCCGGTCGGGGCATTAGCCCGCGGAGTAGTTGTTTCCTGCAGTATCATTTATAGATTTAATGGCGCATCGCCCGGGGCGAGAGGTCTGCGGTTAAGTACCTACGATATTGTAGGTCGCTTTCTGCAAGTCAAGCCGCTTAGGCCGAGCAGGAAGTAGCAGACCAGTTACAACTCACATTTACAGTAGGTCGCTTTCTGCAAGTCGGGCCGCTTAGGCCGAGCAGGAAGTAGCAGACCAGTTACATCTCACCTGCACTCGATTTATATGTGATACTACATATGAAGGAACAGCCAGTTCAATTGTCGGACATCTCACCTATGTCATAGTGATGAGGGCTAACAAGCCCGAAATCGGTCTGTCTGGTGGAGTGGCCGACCAGGGTTCTTGGCTGTTTCACACAGATACTGCAGGTATAATTCAATGCCGGTCGGGGCATTAGCCCGCGGAGTAGTAGTTTCCTGCAGTATCATTTATAGATTTAATGGCGCATCGCCCGGGGCGAGAGGTCTGCGGTTAAGTACCTACGATATTGTAGGTCGCTTTCTGCAAGTCGAGCCGCTTAGGCCGAGCAGGAAGTAGCAGACCAGTTACAACTCACATTTACAGTAGGTAATTTGACAAACTAAATATTCTAATTTCTACAGTAGAAAATGTGCCACGCACATAACCTGTTCCAAAGAAAATAGATTCCGGTATAGCTCCACATCAAGCTCATTAAATGCATTTTCTATAAGATGAGGCAACTGTTCCTCATTGTCAACAGCTTGGATATACACTTTTTGGTTCATATGATCCCACACATTAAAATCTATTGGATTGTGAACTGGTGACCGTGGAGGCCAGTTTAAGGCAGCATCATCGATTTGGGAAGTGCTTGTTTAACCACTGTCGACATTGACATTTGAAATGAGGAGAGGCGCCGTCGTGCTTGTACCATAAGAACCTCTTCTCGCCAAAGAAATATCCTCTAAAAAATCATACAATCTAGTGGACTTTAAAAATTGATGGTATATTGCTTCTGTTAAATTTCCAGGCATGATGTGATATCCAAATAGATTGTTTCTTAATGTGGCAGCCCAAACATTTTCTTCCGAGCATTAGGATTTTCTTAGACCCACAAATGTTTGCTGCGCATGTTAAAAACCCTGTTTCTGATAAAGGTTTCATCGCTGAACATAATATTCGACAGGAACATCGGATCTTCTGATAATATTATCTGCGCACGGCCCTGTCTTTATGGTAAATTGTCCTGCGCCTGTCTCTAATGATAAATATTTTTTTCATTCTGGACATTTCTCATTATTTCACGTCTGCCTCTCTCAAAATTGTTTCTTTTTAAAGTACCTACCCCGTTCTCGCAAACGCCTTACGGTGCAAAGAAATGTTTTATAATTGGGTACATTTCTGTTGGGGAACTTATACCATATCGGTGTGCGGCTGCTCTTGCGCTTCCATGACACTCGCCTAATGTCAAAAGCATATCTGCATACTCAGAATATGTACATACCTATACTGTTGCATTTTTAAATAATTTTTATCTATTTTTGTTCACTACGATACAGCACTACGTAGACTCAAATAACACCAATTAACTAAAAATACTTGACATTTCTGTTAACTGTCAGATTAGTTGTTTTCTCCATGGCACACTGCAATTAATTTATTTGAATGTTGGGCACGTTATAGGAATGATTGAAATCGATTTTACTGAAAAACGGTTCATCCTATTGAAATTTAACAAAAGTACCTTCTTTATGTTAAATACTTCGAATTTCAATATTTTCGAGTCAAAAACTAGAAAAAATTAAATACAAAAAAGATGTGATTAAATTTGATCCTATTTTCCCACGCTCCTGTAGAAAACTTTGAAATGTATTTTATGAGACTTTATTGAGCACGTCAAGGTTAATATCTCATCAAAATTTTGTGACTTAATGTTGAACTATTTCCGAGGTTACCCCTTTAAGTGATCGTATCATCCTTAGGAGCCGCCACTGACAAAAGTTGTACCTACAAAGGTTTTCGTAATTTTTCGACTTGTTTTATAAGCTCCCAAGTTTTAAGTACTTACTACTGGTACACCTTGTATTTCCTACCAAATGTGATGATGGTATCAAAGTACTAAATTTTGTATACAATTTTCTGCGGCATTAACATGCCTTGTATTCCCAATTTCCACCTCTGAAAAAAGTCTTCTAATAAAAATATTAAAAATTCTGAAAAATTCGAGAATAAATATAAACCTAACCTGAAAACGAAAATTAATATATAAAAATAACAACCGGTTACCGCCTCATTTTCGCGGATTTCATTTCGAGAGCAAACAAGACAAGAGTAAAGAATTTTTGTTCAATGACAAGGAGGGGATAAACCGCTAGTATTATGACGGCCATTAACGGGAACTCACGAAAAATTCGCTTCATGACGTAAATTGACAAGTGTAATGCACAATGTCAAATAAATTCATCAATTTCTTCATGAACTTATTCATGAATTAGAATTAGAGCATGTTCTAATTTCTCGTCAATTTTACGTGAATTTCAGGCATACCAACTAGTGAAAACACATTTTATTCATCTTCCTTGTATTTCATTGAGTTCAGGTGATAAAAAATACCCACCTGCTACCGTTTTCTTCTAATAATATTGACTTTATGATTATAGGTACATTTCTTTAAAAAAAGAAATAATTAAACCACTACCATATAATTTGTGGATTAGTTTACTAATAACAACATAACCCCAAAAACATACTATTATTACTATAAGGGTATATGAGGAATGTAGATGCAAAAGTTGCAATATCCACTTTTGACGGAAAATGAGCTTGATACGCCACTTTGTGGAAAATTTTGTCCTCTACAAGATGGTGTAAAGGGATTCGTGCAAAGACGACAATATCCAATATTAAATTGCATTCGAATTTCTGAATTTCTCGCTTAGTTTCAGAAGGGACAATATCCATCACATGGTCAGTTGAAAACTGCGCAATCTCCGGTTATCCAATAAAATCGCGGTATGTGCATCACATGATCACTGTTAGATGAGTTATATTACATTGGCACTTTTTAAAAAACTTTGCAGAAATGTTAATGTAATAAGGCTATTTTAATATGTTTTTAGTTTAATTTCTAATATAGTTGAATTTTGAAAGACTGTTGGTTTTTTCTGTCTAGTTTAGTTTTTCTGATAATTTTATATTATCATTTTTTAATAAACCTATTCAATGTCTTTTAAATAGTTTTATTTATAGACATGCGTCCGATAAAGTAAAAGAAACAATCTCCGAACTGTTCATTTTCAAACCGATCAATATCCAAAGGTCAGTTGCAAATGTAGCAATCTCCATTACTTTTTTTCAAATTGTGAAGCCATTTAAAGACATTTATTTAAAATATTTGGTAAGCTACTTGAGCAATATATGTAACAATTAATTTTATAGAAAACATTTCTTTTCTGCTAGTATTTTAATTTATTTCCGATTTTTGGTTCTCCTGTAAAATTGGTTATAATGGACATTGCAACTTTTGCATCTACACCCCTCATATGCAAATATAATATAATTGTCGTGAAGAAATTCATGAAGAAGTTCACGGAAAAATTAATGAATTAATTCATGAATAAATTGCCAGTGTAAAACATTGATTGTCAAAAGTTCAAGACACACATAATCCCTACATAATAATGAAAATAGTGATAAAAAATATTTTTTTTAGTATTATACGCCAAAGGTAAGACTTTCCTACCATTAATGATTTAAGTAAAAAAACTGCGAAAATTAAAAGCAAACTTTAAATTAAACTCGAAATGCCTAGACATAATTTGTTTTCTAATGTAGAAATGAGGGACATAGTATACGTACGAGTAAATGCTCAGAAAAATACACACAACGTCAAAAGTCGTATATAAAATGATTCCATTAAACCTAGTGGTTTTTCTTAATGTGGTAAAAAAGAACATTTACTTAGGGAACAAAAAAGACAATAAAAAATTGCAGACCATGAACCTTTACCTACTTTATTACCAAAGTTTTTACAAATCTGGTCAGTTTGGAAGTGTATTCAGCCAAGTGTTCCTTTGCATTTTTGTACAATATAATGAAATTTCTGCGTTTACCCGAGCAAAAATGACTACTTTACATGATGCATGACATTCTAATCATCAGATAACGAACATATTGGGCATCCCTAGACCATCTGTTGTACGAATAGTACACAGATATGAAGAATTTGATACAGTGGAAAACAGACCATGTAGTGAACATCCTCGAGTATCTAATGGAAGGGACAATCGGTATTTGGTGCAATATGCTCGTAGACACCGCACATCTTCAACTTCAGCTCTCAGGGTCCACTTTCAAAGTACGTTTCGCCGTGTTATATCGACACCTACTATTCACAATGCCAATTTACGTGCTAGAAGATCATTACGAGTACCCACTCTACTTCCAAGGCATCATGCTGCCCGTCTTCAGTGGGAACGAGAGCATAGGGGTTGACTTTTACGCCAGTGACGGTGGGTATTTTTTACTGACGAAATCAGAATTGGGCTGGTTACTGATGACAATCGACAAAGAGTCTGGAAAGAACCAGATCGTTAACAGCGACTTCATTTTCCCAGTGAAGTTGCTCCGTATGAAGGGGTACCGTAATGTTTTGGGGTGGAGTAATGTTCAACCGCCGTACCCCATTAATTTGCATACCACGGAATATGACTAGTCAAATTTACATTGAACAAGTTATTACGTCCATTATCTACCTACTACCATTGAATAATAAATAACTTCTTAACTCAATGTCCCTACGTAATGAATTAGGTGAATATCTTGTATTTATGGAAGACAACTCTCGACCACATCGCGCAGGAAGGGTTCAAGACATTCGAATCAGGACATATCAATATATTAGATTGGCCAGCCAACTCTCCTGTCATTAAATAGTCATTGAATGTATCTCGGAAGAAGAAATTTTATTTTAGCGGTGTTGTATGAGGAGGAGGAAGCCAGGAAAATGAGAAAATTTTGGGTCACGCTATCAATAAAAAGAGAAAGCTGCGAAATTATTTATTTCCTGAACTAGAGAGAAATGACCGAAATTTTTTTCAGTATTCCTGAATGTCACAAAAAAAATTTTTTGAGCTCTCGGATCGTCTTCGCCTACAGCATCAAAACACAAAATTTTGCCAAGTAGTGTCATCTGACGAAAGACTTGCTGTTTGTTTAAGGTAAATAAATAGATGTTGTTGATAAGCGAGTGTGCCCGACAATTCAGTGACACATCCACAACCACAACCTAACTGGTCGAATATTTATTTACATTACGTAGGCCCAGCGCGGCCAGGCAAAAAAAATTGCAGGTAACCGATGCAACCTGCATTGACGGTCGTTGTAGGTGATGGTATGTACGTGTTGGTGCAGGTCCAATGTGCGATGCTCCATTAAATAACAAGGGAACCTTTATGAACAAGGAGCGCGTTCCTTTTCATATCGAGAATTTATCCGGTACAGAGAAGCCGTTTTCCTATATTAAGAACCATTAATTTACCAGAGAATTTACAACAAATCTTTCCCTTTCCATTAGTGATATTATCGACAAAGTTTACTCGTCGTGCGCAGTATGGAGGAAGTTCAAATAATAAAAGTTGAACATTATATTTGAGCAAGTAAAATCAGGTTTTCTTCCATTTCATTGAGTTTACACCTTCTAATGTTCATAACTTAAGTAAATTACTATTTTTTATACGTATAAAAATCAGGTTGGATCACAATCCTGTCTTTTATTTCTGACATCAGCTGTAACTTTAACTTAAGTGTTCCTATTCTCATATTTAAAAAAGTCTCGAGTAAATTGTAAATGACGTATTACCCGAGAATTTCTCACGTAAAAAATACTCTTTGCCAGTCTACGTTGAATAAAACTTATTTGTGCTAAATTTATTAAAGAAAAACAAAAAATAAATTTAACATTAACACCCTATATCTCAATATAGCTTAAATGCGTTATTTTTACATAATGAATACCTACACAATATACATATTATATACATCCAATTTTAAAACTTTGCCCATTTTATACAAACACAAATTTTTTGCAATGACAAATACATCACCAACCCTGCATTCTCAGATTATTTTGGTAGCATTTATGAGTCATAATCGGCTCCATCTAATATTAAAATATCTGCAAAATCCTGTACATCTGTAACTATTAATCATATTAATATTACTCAAATTGAAAATCAATTAAATAAATTGGAAGTCAGTAAAGGATGCGGACCATATGGGTTATCGGTTATCTGAGGTTTTTATTGAATATTGTAAACAATCGCTTTTGCATCCTCTTTATCTAATATTTAATAAATCAATTAGTGATGGCGTATTTCTATGTGTCTCGAGAGAAGCTAGAGTTATCTCCATTGATAAAGGTGGAAGCAAAACTGATATAAGAAATTACCATTGCGATTCAGTAAATAGCTTGATTTTGACACAATAGTAACGTTTCGAACGCCAATTTACAACTTTATTTACAACAACAAGCGAAAAATTTACCTGAAAATCTGGCAAGTAAGTGGTATCTAAAAACTCAACATAAAAATGATATCTTTTTTGCGTTAGCAGTGATAAGTACAGTTTCAAATTCTATATTTTATTCTCTGCAAATTCATGGAGGAAAATAATTTTATTTCACTTGTTAAGTAGGTGTTTTATATAAACCTTGCTATTGAAAACATAAAACTTGTGTATAAGCTTTTCAACAAGCCCCCTCATGCTTTACGTTTCCATTTGGAAAAAAGTAGGGGTAACTGGGGGTTAGGGGGTTGAAGAAAAATTAATTATTATACAGAGCTTTCGAAAAGTAACAAATAAACTAATTATTTTTGAAATTCAGAAGTTTTCGAAAAAATCCCCTGGCACGTCGATTTTGTTTTTTAAAAAGGCACTTTTTGACATACGACCCATATTTGTGAAGTCATCGTTGTTCGAGATATGACGTCATCGACAATTTTTTTTAAATGGCAACCCCCAATTTTGACCATGCCATTTGAAAGAGCGTGTCATTCTACCTACACACGTCATTAAACATCATGGTGTAACATAACAAAAATTTCAAGAAAATTATGTTTGAAGATTTTAAACTTTAATTTTCACCGAAATGTATAACCCGAGAAGGGGGCCGATTGAGTGGCCAGCCAGATCGCCTGATTTTACACCCCTAGATTATTTCTTGTTAAAAAGCAAAGTATACGTTACTAGACCGGCTAATTTAGAAGATTTAAAAGTAAGAATTCGTCACGAGATACATCGTATACCTCCTGAAGTTATTGATAATGCCCAAAAAAAATTTATTAATCGTCTTGGCTACTGTCAGGCAGTCAACGGTGCACAATTTCAACATTTAATTTAGTCGATTTTTTGCATAATCATTATTTTTTTCAGTATTGTGAAAATTAAATATTAAAATTTTCAAACATTATTTTCTTGAAATTTTTGTTATGTTACACCATAATATTTCATGATGTGTGTATGTTGAATGACACGCTCTTTCAAATGGTCAAAATTGGGGGTTGCCATTTAAAAAAATTGTCGATGACGTCATATCTCGAACAACGATGACGTCACAAATGTGGGTCGTATGTCAAAAAGTGCCTTTTTTAAAAACAAAATCGACGTGCCAGGGGATTTTTTCGAAAACTTCTCAATTTCAAAAATGATGAATTTATTCGTTACTTTTCGAAAGCACTGTATAACCGAAAGATGGGAAAAGGAAGATCAGGTAACGTGTTTAATTCATTCAAAAGATATGAATTTTATTCCATATTTTTGGCCATCCCTGTATATAGGTGCTTTTACAAAGCACAATATGTAAAATATTATGTATTATTCTCTTTTTTTATATTTCTCTTTTTTAGCTTAAGGATTAGCTATATTTTTATTGTCATTACACCTCATTGTAAATATCTGTATTCTCTGTTATTTTTTAGTTATTCTGCACCCTTTAATTGTAATGTTTGATAGAATTATGTTGGGTTGCCTTGCATAAAATAAATAAATAAATAAAACACTATATGTTGATATAAATCAGATACGCTACTTCATGACTCCAAAATATTTCCTACATGATGAAGAATAAGCATATAAGCCACATTTTTGTAGATGCGTTTATTAATAAATAAAATTATAAAATATTCATTCTTACATATGATGTGTGCCAACGATTGTCAAAACTCGAAAAACATATTTCTTATTTTAAATACTACCACATAAGGAACGATTTTGTTTTATCTAAAAGATTCAACTTTGACTTCCATAATATCCGTTCAATTGGAGGTTCTGCCCAAATTGAGGTAGAAACACAGTGGAAGCAGAGCAGGCAACCCGCGCTTATATGCTTTGAAGATTTTAAAATACTTTTAAATTGACACCTACATAGTGAAAGCAGATTGAGGCAGGTCAGCGCCGGATATCTGCGTTCCTGCTTTTGTAGGTATGAAAATTTCGTTTATTTCTTTTGCGATTATTTTTTCTAACTTGGCAACTAAAGAATCCAAACGTCTTTACCTCTAAAGGGTTACGTTTAACTATGTATAAAGTATGCAATGCTAACACGACCTATCATATCCAGCGCCGGACCTAGGGGAGCTGGCGCCCAGGGCAAATTTCCAAATGTGCGCCCCCCCCCCCCAAAAAAAGGTGAAGGTCACAAAGAATTTTACTTTATAAACAAATTTTTATTAATTTATGGTAAAGCAATATCATAAAACATACATAAAATGTTACGACATTGACAATTTCGGCACTTGTTTTCATCGAGAAAGAGCGCGTTTTCTTGCACGTAATGAACGGGTCCTGATGCAGACTGAAACTCTAAAAAATCTTTAAGCGTGGGTTAATGTGCTAGCGCGCCCCCGCTGGCTTGCGCCCCTGGCCGGGGCCCTGCTTGCCAGCCCCTAGGTCCGGCGCTGAATATCTACAAAGAACTTCAGAGTTAGTTCAATTTTTTATTTGTTGGCTTGCAATTTAACATTTTAAAAAATTTTGTTGGATTACTGAACTTTGGTGCCCTCATATAAAATAATTTTAGACAGAACTAAATGCTCTTATTTTGATATGTGCAACATTATGGTCTATAATGTCGGAAACAGGTACGTCTATAAATAAATACAATATAGAAACAACATATATAGCTTTATTATAGCCTTATATACATTCACATTAATACATGCCAATTAGCTTATTGCGGACATTAATGTTATTAAAATATAAACTATTTCACAAAACAAACGGACCTCTACTTATAATGGGTATGGATAGAGTACATAACATGCCTTATTTGAGATTTTCATTTTTACATTAACTAAGGAATGTGTTGTTATAGTTGACATATGTGTAACAATTTTAATAAATAATAAAAAAAAGAACAAACGAAAACGTCTCGAGGTAATTAAAATGAAAACGTTTAAATGTTATTGCAAATTCATTTTTACATTTTTTATTTACACTTATATACATAAAATAAATAAAAATTTAACACATGTAACTAAGAAGTTCTGAATTTATTGGGTAGGTATATTGCAATAATAATGGCACACATTAAAACCAATTTGGCAATTTGTTGACATATTCGTAATGAAATCTACTTTCAACTTTTAACATTAGTCCTTAGCTATTTCCACTCACCAATAAAGATCTAATCGAATCTTTACTCAGAACTTCTAGTAGCTCAAAAATTGTTTTAAGGGAGTACCATTATTATTACCATATATTGAAGATATTTTGTGCTGCTTCATTTTCATTAGTAAGTGGTAGTAAAGTACCTATGTAAAACAGTATTTGTTACTCGTATAATCAAATATATTTTCTATATAAATTATACACAATTGCAGTGTTCATATTATCTGTGTTATTTAGAATACGGAAACGACTTAATACAGTTATTTTTATCATCTTAATAAAACTGTAGATACATAACAATTACTATTTATTTTTGTTTTTAACCTATAAATTGAAAATATTTCAAAGGGCTAAATATGTTTCAGCCAGATTCATCTCCGAAATTTCTTAAACATTTTTAGATCGAAATACACCATCAAAAGTCTTGGACCCCCTGTATATAAAATAAATCGATTAAACCTAGTGGTTTTTCTTAATGTGGTAAAAAGATACATGTACTTAGGGAACAAAAAAGACAATAAAAAATTGCAGACCATGAACTTCTACTTTATTACCAATGCTTTTACAAATCTGGTCAGTTTGGCAGTGTATTCAGCCAAGTGTTCCTTTAAATTTTTATACATTATAATGCCAAGACGTGACATTTCTGCGTTTACCCGAGCGAGAATGACTGCTTTACATGATGCAGGACATTCTAATCATCAGATATCGAACATGTTGGACATTCCTAGATCATCTGTTGTACGAATAGTACACAGATATGAAGAACTTGATACAGTGGAAAATAGACCACGTAGTGGACGTCCTCGAGTATATAATGAAAGAGAGAATCTGTATTTGGTTCAATATACCCGTAGAAACGCCGCATCTTCAGTTTCAGCTCTCAGGGTCCACTTTCAATGTACGTTTCACCGTTTTATATCGACATCTACGATTCGAAGACGATTCCACAACACAAATTTACGTGCGAGACCATTACGGGTCTCCACTTTACTTCCAAGGCATCGTGCTGCGCGTCTTCAGTGAGCGCGAAAGCATATGGGTTGGCTTTTACGTCAGTGGCGGTGCGACTTATTTACAGTTGAAATTAGAATTAGGCTTGTTACTGATGACAATCGACGAAAAGTCTGGAGAGAACCAGGTCGTCAATAGCGACTTCATTTTGCCCGTGAAGTTGCTTCGTATGAAGGGGGTACCGTAATGTTTCGGGATGGAATAATGTTCAACCGCCGCATCCCATTAATTCGCATACCACAAAATATGACCAGTCAAATTTACATTGAACAAGTTATTACGCCCATTATCTACCCTCTACGTAATGAATTAGGTGAAAATTTTGTGTTTATGGACGACAACGCTCGACCACATCGCGCAAGAAGGGTTCAAGAGACACTTCGATTGGACAGACAACTCTACTGACATAAATCCTACTGAAAACATGTGGGATCTCGTTGCTAGAGCCATTCATAATTATATTCCTCCACCTCAGACTCCAGATGAGTTAGTCCTGGCGGCAGAAGAGGAATGGAAGAATATTCCGCAAAAGATCGTTAACCGTTTGATTATCTCAATGCACAGACGTGTCAATATGCTATTGGATTGTGGTGGAGGTCATACCGACTATTAGTCAAGTAGAGAACTTGCGCTCTGTTACTTCTTTTTGAATTAATAAATTTTGTCAAAAATGTCATACATTTGCTGGTTTTTTATTTTACTCAGTTTATTAAACATATTCTTTTCACAAAAAAAAGATTCAGAAAACAATATACTTTTATAAATGTATTTGTTTTTTTTTCTGGCAAAAATATATTTTTAATAAGAATGAGGGGGAGTCCAAAACGTTTGACATTGTGTGTATAATAGGACTGTTCTCACAAGTGAGGGACCAGTTTGAAACAGTCAGAAATGTTCGTTAAAATACTTCTTGAGTTACATCACATATAAATTATATAGCTAATTTATCTGTGGTTACATGCTCCGAAAACACATTCACAAACTTATCTGGTCGAATGTTTCTAACAGTTTGAAACTAAAATCTGCCTCTTGTGAGAGCAAACCTAATGTGTAACAATCTCAAAATTTGTTAATGATCGATTCATATTTTCAGTTTGTTCATAATTCAAACATGTATCGTTACTCATTACTGATTAGTTGTACAAGAAATTATCCCAATGGCGTACCCAGGGGGAATACCAATAGACCCTCAAGCTAAGTATATAATCTATTATTGCAACATATTTATTTTTAGTTTAGTTTGCTATGTTAAAAGATTTTTTCTCTATGCAAGAAATCATAATGTACCAATTTGAATTTGGCTCCTACCAAACTATTTTTGTGAGTGCTGCACTAAATTGGCCAATATTTTCATTGTTTCGTACAAAATAAAATCTTAAATCTCACGAGTCAGTTATAATGTATTTATGAAAAATGATCTGCTAGCATGAATTCACATAACCTACTTTCAGCAGTTTCTACCTTAGCAATACTAATTTTATTTTTAAATTGAAATGGAATAAATTTTATAGAAATACCCGCAGTAACTGTGCCAACAACTTGTTGGATAACGTCCAATTTTTACAACTTATGAATCAAATGCAGAAAGATCTGTTTCGGCACTGGATTAAATGTTTTTCTGTTATAAAACACTAGCTGAAAGCTTAGAGGTAGGGATGTCTCAGTTTTATCTTTTGAAAGTGCCAAGATAGGCGTCACAATTGGGACAGGTGTGTGACACATCCATGCATTTTTCGATGCAGCAAGGTATTAAGCAGCAGCCCCAAAAGCACCTGAAATAGAAAGAAATACATGTTAAATTGCATAGCACTGACATTTTGGGGGAGGAAGACAGTTTTGAATCAATTAAAAATCACTAAAGATTAGTATAAACTTTTAACTTTTCCTTATGGTAGTAGTAGTAATTTATATTGCTGTACATCACTTAATGGCATATTATCTCCAGTGGCGTCGACATCACTAGAAGGAGTTTTAAGGAATTTTACTTTTATTTTACTTAACTGTTTTTTATTAGGTCTTGTCGAGAAGACAGCAAGTGAATATTTCATAATTCATAGTATTTCTTGTATCTATACCGGGTGTCATGTTAAGATCGCCCATCGGCTGTATCTTAGAAAATAACTCGTCCTACAGTTTCCGGGAAAAAAATATTGATAACAAAAGTGACCCCGAGGAGTCTATTAACATTATTTTCAAATTTTACCGCTAGATGGCGAACTTTTAAATCCAAATCGAAAAGTTAGATTTTCTCCATAAAATCAGTAGTAGATGTATTATGTTAAACGATTTTGGATACTCCTATTGACGCTTTAAAAATTGTTTAGTGACATGTTGCTCTATATCTTAATGTAAGGAATAAGGAGATGGTATAATCATATTGGAGAAGGAGGAAAACTCCCGACTACGTTAATCGACTTTAGCAAACTTGGTCTTGTTTTAAAGCTGTTTAACAGCTGAATCGTAATGTGTAACAATACTAAAGTTTCTGTTGAAGCCTGTATTACCAGATGACATTATTTGATATATTTAGAAATTTATTAATTTTTCTATGAAAAGTTAAATTAAATACTATATATTTTATTTTACTATCTTATTACACGTAAAATTATTTAAAAAATGACACAAACCGGAAGCAGTTATCATTTTCCAAATTCAAGTTATGAGCGAAAATATTTTAAATCTTCTGAATCACCAAATTACGCCATCTCTTAACCAAAAACTTAAGTAAGTATTGGTACAGATAATGATTCGGCTAGCATACAGCTTTAAAACAAAACCATGTTGGTTAAAATCGGTTAACGTAGACAGGAATTTTCCAACTTTTTCTGCACTATGATTCTGCACTTCCTCTACCCATTACTTTAAGAGCTAGAGCAAAATATTAAATAAATATTTTTAAAGTGTCAATAGAAGAGTCCAAAACTGTTCAACATAACATAAGTCTCACTTTTCGATTTGGATTTAAAATTATGCCATCTAACGGTAAAATTTGAAAGTGAAGAATAATTGTAGACATCTCGTGGTCACTTTATCAATATTTACAGTCTCTAACCGACCTCAATGGAGCACCTGGTACATACAATACAGGATGAGCTTACATAAATTTGTCGAGTTAAGCCACCTTCAAAGAACGACGTAGTGTTGCCAGCAACACGAAATTACGTGGTTTGCAGGCAATGAAAGTATTTTTAAGAAATATCTGTTTTATAGAAATTAAACTGAAGGTGGGGATGTTCCCAGCAACACTACATCGTTCTTTGAAGGTGGCTTTATAGATCGAGACAGAATAATATAAAACATTTTTTGATTTCGCGCACACCTACTGAGATACAGGATGCTAATTTAGAAAAATATTAATTGTTTTTAATCTTTAAAACCCTTTAGATCAAAGATCAAATTGATTTTTGCTTGAGATGCATACTACTTGTAACATTAACGGAGGCCTTGACCAACTCAAATTAAAAATTATCTCGATAATATTTGTGCCATAGTATGTTTGAAATTTGAAGTAGCTCAGCAAAATTTGCCCCCAAATGGTTCTCTAGTTTTATTATCGTAAAATGCCTACATGTTTTTCGGGAAAGATAAAGTAGAAGTTATGTTAATCCTTAAAAAGTGCTACAAGGTAAATACACCAAATTTTTACTGAGTATCGACTGTATGATATCTAATGAGTAGAGACCGCATATCGTTCGCACATGACGTCATTATCAGGGGCGCACTTAGGACACTAACGTTAACGTTTGTGGAAGTCAAGTAAATACGTACATTTATTGTCAAATACAGTTAATATCAACGTCTTACCTTGTACTGATGATATGTATGTTCTCCAATATGGATCATATTAAGTTGTGTAATTTACAAAACACTATACTATTCACTTTTAGTAGTGAAATAAAACTGAATAACCAGCAACTCTTGTAAATGTTCAGTTGTTAAGTTGTGACGTTTATCGCTTAAAATCCATTTCAATTTCGAAAACGTACGTTCATCGTCCACAGAGGTCACTGGGGCATATATAAAATATGTATAATTTTTCACTGGTGGCACATTTAGGGTGGGTTGAGCAAAATCTAGTCCTTTACCTTTAAAAAGGTCTACTATATGGCATACAGTTAAAAATCCCGGATTGTTCTGCAAAACGGTATTAAATTTCTTCTTCACACGTTCAGCACTAGATCCCGGTACCTGAGAAATAAACTGTCGCAAGTCTAAAACACTAAGTCGCTGTTAAATTGTTTTTGACTTTCACGGTTTGTCATACAGTGCCTTCATACATTTATACAAGCCATGTGACCAGGACTGTGATTCTCGAAGAACAACTCGTATGCAAATAGATTTCTTGTCTCTCTCAATTGCCGTAGTGAGGAAAAGGATATTCGCATATGAATTGCTCTGCGATTGATTCGAGAATCTCGACCCTGATCACGTGGCTTGTAATCATTTATGAAGGCACTGTACTATTACTCACACGAACTTTGTGTTGTTCCGAGCGCATATGTTCCACAATACGTGTTTTATAACTCCACGATATAACTTTTTCCCAAATTTTGCACTTTAATTATGTCCCGTCAAGTTCTAAATCTGGATAATATTTATTTTAATCTATTTCTCCACTGTAGAACGAGTGGGAGGCCGACGGAACATATTCAAGCACCGAAACAGACAAACCAACAAGACTCGACAAGAAACTAACATTATTTGCTAATAACACGATATCGTCCCTACAAAGATATTGGCAATAGGAAATCGGAAGCGACTGCGACCTTGACATGCCGGTAAATAAATAGGATGATGTTCCTCAACGTTGGCCATTATTTTGAAGATGATATTTGTTTTTAATTAGGAATATTTAAATATTACGATTTTTAACCGACGAACCTGAGTGCGGACCTGAGATGTGCAAACGACATACTATCTTTACTAATGAGGTAGTGATGTGAAATTATTTTTAATAATAATTGTTAAAGTGAAGCTTTCTTTTCTAAATGTGTTTCAGTAGATACCTAATAATTATTTTTTAAGTAATTTCATCCTGCCAATCTGCGTATGAATAATTAATTAATCATTTATTATTATCATATAACTACTACTAATAGTAAAGATTTTGACCATTTATGATTTTGTACCGTTTTTGAAAGAATTTAAGCAATCAGCAATTCTTTTTTATTTATGGTAGACAAAATGATACAAGAGCACTATAACAATGGATAATTGAATAAGGAAAAATTCTTTAAACAGCAAAATGGAGCAAAATTTGTCTATAGAGACATTTGCAGGTAATATCCCAAGACTATGACAAATAGCCGACTGTTAGTTTCGTTATAATTCTATCGAGAGCGCCTTGTATTTCGAGTGATATTCAGGAAGATTATTTTGTGAACACCACAAAATTATTCGGTAAGATTACTGTCATATTTCCTGCACGCCAGTCTTTGCTAGTTGTGAAACGGCTGTAGAGCGACTTGAATGATTTTGTGATTTTTCTTTTCATTACCTACGTCCAAACCAATATGTTCTGCACCTGTTTTCATTCATTTCGAATATTCATTTTTTCCGATAGAACAATTTTTGTACCATGCAGATGCCTGTTTTTCCAATACGGATTTGGAGCCAAGAAAAAACAGTCCGTGATTATGTGTGTAGGTCGATGGCTAACAAGTTTTAACATGATAGGTATAGGGTCACGATTTATATTTTGAGTGTTAGCTGTGAGCCATTTACTATCTGCGTACTTCAGATTTCCATCTTGGCAAGTTTTTGTGAATACAGGATTACATTCGATCATGCCAGACTAGGTTCCATCGTTCTACATTTCTCTCTTAAAATAATCGATTTTGCAATAGGTACCTTCTCTTCCTCGCCAAGCCAACTCTACAGAGACTCTCTGAAAAAATTTCTTCTGAAGGCCGTCTGGGGTATTCTCATCATAGCTATCTATAATAGCATTTCATTCATCTAATGTAAGTGCTTCTGAACTTTCCTTCCTATTTTGAGGACAACTTCGTCTCGCCTCGCAGGTCTCGCCTTTTTGCATTACGCGCATGCCTGGCACTTTGGAATTCGATATATTCAAATGGATTTATCTTTCGTTTATGGTTAATGAAGTCACAGAATAAAGGAACTACCAGAAGCGAAAGCTAAGGCGGCGCCTTTGATCTTGGATGGTCACAAAAATTTAACCTTGAATTTGAAATTTGACGTATCTAATACACTGAGAGAAAGTTGTATATAATATCTACAGTCTACACTAAGAAACAAGTTGACACTATATTTATTTAGTCATATTGAAGCTTTAAGCAGTATAAAATACCTACTATGTATAAAATTATTAAAAAATATAAAATACATGTATAAATTGCATTTATTCCTGTTTTTTTATTGTTATGGAAATTATATATTTTATTTAACGTGGGAGAGCTTTTTCAGATACATTTGCCATACAGAAGATTTGATACTGCAATAGATGTTTTAAATAGTATAGTCACTAATATTTCCTTTATTTCAATTATGGAAGCTATTTTCATTTCAAGTATAGATTTCAGGTATGAGTACCTACTTGGTGGACCACGCTAGATGTAGGTCAACTCAATCATTCCGCAAAGCACACAGCAATCATCCGACTTCTCTTACATTTTTTGCTCTTTCCTAGTTCCAAATTTACAAAGTTATTCTTAATTATTTTCAGAAACAAAGTGTACATAAAATTTTCCCCTCCATTTATTTTGTTCACTTTACGTTTTAAACCTTAGTTTACTTGTGTCAAAAAATATGATTTAGGGCACCCTGGACACTAGATTCTAAGAGCACTGGTGTAAGACTCAATTGAGATCAATATTATGGGAGTTATTTTGAAACTAGTTTCAAGACACCTAAAGTTTTAATTTTGAATAAAAGTAATTTATTTTTCAATGTTTACAGAATAATAACGGAATAATAAAGAAAACACAAATATGGTTCATGAAATATATATTTATACAATACCTATTTTACATAACTATAAATTAAAAGAATCTATCGCTTTCCAAAACACACCAAACCGACACAGCGACACACATAAACAAGAAAGCAAAGCAAGGTTGATTAATAAACAACTTGTAAAATGGCGGCGCCGCACATGCGCACTAAAATTGTATTTTGACGGCAGCTCTCTCCTTCGCTTCTGGTAGTTCCTTTATTCTGTGATGAAGTATAATTCCTGCAGATGTGTGAATGAAATAATCCTCCAATGATTACACTAAAACAATATCATGTGACCTTGAACTACATCTAAGCCAATAATCAATTTGATCCCTTTATAGAATAAAAAAATATGGGTGAAAACAATTATTGGTAACTCAGTAGGCATGCACAATAGAAAAAAAATTGTTTTTAGTTTTAGTACCACCGGGAATCCCTGTAGAAGTTCTTAAGAATACAGGTGGCAAAGATAATCCGACAAATGGTTTCTATTTTATCTAATCAGTGTAGATATAGTTGAAATCTTGGATATAAGTAACGCCTACGAGTCAATTATAAATGCTGTTAGATTATTTCAATTTCAATCAATAAATTTATAAATTTTCCTTGTTAAATGTATCAATTTAAACTGCTAAGTTATTTATAAATTTGCTACAAAGATCTTAGAGGCACAGAAACTTTTTAGGTAGGTAATGAAATTTAAGAAGTTTACCTACAAATCTTTGCATCGATGCTATAAAATAAAATATATTTACTTTACTAGAGCACAAAATAGGGCCCAACGAGAACATTAATCGTGAAGATTTGGCACACTTCTCAAGTTGAAGTATGAGTAACAATAGCTAACTATAGAACTTTACTATACACACACTACAGTGTGCATATTTTTATCTTGCCTATGTTCATTAACATTTATTTTAGATGTAAGGTAAACATTGCAATTTCACAATTTTTAACATTATTTCTTCGGAACCGCAATTCGATCAACGACTCAAAATGATTTTGGTAAATAATTTATTTTGATAGATTGACGCAATTACATATTAAAACATATTAAAAAAAAACGGAGGAAAGTGGATTGAAAACAAAAAATCATTGACTAAATGTCATAAATCACACCAATAAATCAACAATAAGCTATTGCTTATATAAAACCTATATGGACATACAGAATTCAGCATTTAAATATTTAAACCCTTCTATTTTCAAATATTACTTATATTTAATGATATGTTAATCATCATTCTATTGTTGATTAAGTAATTTTAGAACTTGTAAATTAGAAACCAATTGTTAAAAAAATGTCAAATAAATTGCGTCAATGTAGTTCTATTGTTTCTTAGAAATGGAGTATTAAGTAGAGAAAAGTAAATACTTCCAACATATCCTTTCCCTTTATATGCTGCTGAAACCATTTGTGTCGTTGGAGAGAACGCCATTGGAGAGAACGTAACACCAAAATGACCTCTCGTTCCAAAAGGTCAATTAGACTTGAATGATTCATTAGATTCAGAAAGACGATTTGGTCGAGATCGTCAAAAAGGTCAACATGTTAATATGAGTAAGTACTTCCTTCCTGGTCTGCCATTTGTTACATCGCCAATGCTAAGAATAAAAATGGACTGGCCCTAACAGAAAGCCTACTTCCGGAGCAAAAGCTGATTCCCATGTACATACTTTTGCAATAATAATGACACTTTCTCAAAATAGTTTCTTGACTTCTAGAAGTTATGAGAAGAAATTTCATGAAGTCTCTATTGGTGACTGAAACAACTGAGAACTAATATTGAAAGTTTAAAATTCATGTTACTAAGTGCTATTATTATTGCAAACGGTTGTAAGGATTATAACCAACAACTCCGTTCTTTTGTTAATGCCTGCCCTTATACTGTTAACATCACAAATGAGGATTTCCTTCTCTTCTACTCAGTATCGAACAAACTATGCTTCAACATTAATGAATTCTGCATTTCCCAACCAAATTTCTTCAGGCATTAAATAGAAAAACCTCCAAATCGTTGGGTATCAATCATAAAGAATGGATTGTTAACGTCAAAATAAAGCGATTGAGCCCACCGTGTCTTATTCAATTGTTGTTTCTTTTCATTCTACAGTGTGTTAAGTTGAAAAAATGTTTTCGACTTTTAGCTATATTTTAGGAACGTATGCACCAATTGTTTTGAAAATCTGTAGTCTTATGTCTTTGAGGTGGCAATTACGAATATGCGAATAGTGTCGACGTCACGACTAGAGAGCGCTAGTTATACTGTACTATCGATGTAAAAATATATTTAACTTTTTGTTTAATAAGAATCTATTGAACTACCTTCAATTCTAAATAGAAAAGGTATACCTGTTACAAATCGATAAACTTAACCGTTTTCGAGAAACAAACGATTTCTGTTTTTGATATTCGGCGGGAATTAAATTAGAAAATTAGGGTGTCTTATATCAAAACTGAATTAACAATAAGAAAAAAACACTGCAACCAAAGGAGCAGTTCTGACCGTAACAGTTGTAATACCAACAAGAACAGAAATCAATATATGGGCGAGCCCAGAGATACTGATAGTGGGACCACCCCCTCACTGACTAGCCTAAAAACAAGAGTAGGGCAAAAAATCCCAGCTAAAGCGAGGGATGTGCACATTAATTCTGTTACTGGCAGCGACCAGTTACCGGGATCACCCGGAAAACCACTACATATCAAATAATAGGTATTTTGTTTATTCATTCGTTAATTTTTTCTATTAAAAAGAAATACTCGTAAACTTTGTGTGAACGATTATTCGACAGGGGTTTTAAATGTATGTGAAACTTGTAAACTGGTTATTTATATTACCACACTTGCGATACGTCATCAAAGTGAACTTTTCTTAATTTAAGAAAAATGCACGAAATTAGGTACCAATGCACATTATTTCCAAGGATACTTAATTTCTTTCCTAAAGTATTTGCAAGAGCACCAGCCAAATGGGCCATGTTAAGTTAATATCGGCAATTTACTAACCCTAGAACCAAATCATGATTGTATATAAAAAAAATATGTTAGATTTTTTTTCATATTGTAACCTCGAAATTGGGTTATCGTAGAAACACGTCACGTAGACAAACAACTTTATTGTCACTCTTGATTATACAAGAAATATCCTTCAAACCAATTTCACAACTGTCGACGCTTTACTGTGACGTTTGTCGCTCGCGTTTGGCTGCTCAATGTAAACTGACTGTGACGGCGGAATTGATCCGCTTATATAGATTTTTAGAGTTCTGGAAGTTTCTGCAATCTCGAAAACGTGTCGAGAAACAAATAGAATATAGCCTGGAATATTCCCGAAAACGTCAAAATAAAGGTATTACAAAAATTATAAATTCTAATAAAACAGGAACATAATTAACAAACTAAAAGGTAGGTGAGCTTCCGTAACAATATTTTAAGAAGATGTTATAACATATAACAGGTATATTAATCTATTCTAACATTATATTTTATTATAAATTAATAATGTTTAAATTCTTATATTAATTTTGACCCTACTTTGAAGACCTGTAACTTTGCCTGTATGCCATTTGGTATGTTTGGTCAAATTGCAATATTTTGGGACCCCCTACGTGCACCTGATCTTTGTCGATTCTTATGCGGAACACTCTGTATTATCAAACTTCAGTAAGTTAAAATTCTGTTAAAATACTATCCGCACCAAGCTCGATTATTTTTAAACAAGTGACTTAACAACAAAGGCATTCATATTTATAATAAATTATAATAGTACTGTATAAAATATGCTACTTGTATATGTTAAACCCGAGGTTAAACCATTCGTTTTGGAATTGATCCCTATGGAATACCAAATTTGTTTGTACACCACTTTAATTTCATTTTATATGAATGCAGAGTATATAATTTTTGCACCCTATTTAATAATAGGCGTAATAGTTTTTTAATGCCAAATGTATAATTAAATTCAGTAGGTACACCTACCTATATTTACAAAGTTAGAACTTCAAAAAGAGTTCAGCTTACAATAACAAAATATCAGTTTTTATAGAGTTAAACTTCATTAAATGAACTACTGTAATATTTCAAATTTTGTAAACTCATTAATTTGATTTATTCTCTAAATAATCTAACTTTATTTGAGTCTGGCTTCAAATATACAGAGTTAGAAACAATATACAAATACCAATGAATTGTAAAATAATAAACTCGGCATCGAAATAAGATAAAAATAGTAAAAAAATATTCAAATATCGTGAAATGTTACTATTTTTATGAACAAAGATTCACTTTGCTTTTGTAACAACGTCCTGATAATGGAATAGTTGAAAGAGAAAAAAAAATAAAAACTGAAAGTCAATCAAAATGTACCCTTGTTTCTTTATCAAGGTAATTGATCAAATGTATTATGAACAAAAAAAAAATCAAGAAATATTCAATGTAATTTTTTGAAAACATAAACAGGGTAACTGTAACATTAATAAACAACAATAAATTTTGAAAAAGTGTTCAAGATGTCTTGCTTTTATATGTATAGGTAGGTACATGTTTTAACCCTCCTCCTCATGAGCTATTTGGCAGATTTAAGGTTCTTATTGGAAGATCCCTAAACTTAACCTAATAGAAATATGTAGCTGTTAGAACTAGCATAGTTATGAGTTAATAAACTAGATGGAGCAGCCTTTGAACTATTATTTTTATTAAACTAATGACCGTTACTGCTGTTAATTCAGGAATGCACTTGTCCCACGAGTAATAGCAAACATTGTACAAAATAAGAAATATTTAGATACCAAGAAAAATTATTTAATTATTTTTTATTCATATTTTGAAGGAAGAGCGTATTTCTATTTCTAATAATCCTGAAAAACTGCTTCCCTGTAAACTCATTTTTATTATACTAGGTATTTGATTTATTTTTACTACTCCTATAATTTTTCATCATAAGAGTCTATTGAACAGATTAATTGAAGCAATTAATTTGTAGTATTTTATAAGGTGATCTATTGCTGGTTATTAATACTGCTAGTACCTAATTACTGTATTACGTAATCATATAAACATCCTCACATTAAAAATGGTTTACTTAATTTATGTTATTCACATAACTTTTTTATTGAATCATATTGCACTACAGTTTAGACTAATATTTATTTCCATAAATTCCAATACAAAATTTATAGACACGGTAGGTATTATTTTAATGTTGTAAATCGTTTTAAATATTCTTATTGCACTGAAAACAAAAATAAATTTTAAATAAACAATACCTTACATCAAATGGATCGGTGATTGATTGATTTTATAAATTTGTGCCTAAACAGAAATGTCGCACACTGAGAAGGTAGTTGTTCAATGTTTTTTTTAATCAGGATGTCCCAGGTGTGACGATAAAAAACAAAATGATAAATTCTACAGATAAAAATATGATTACCGTCTACTGTGAGAAGCATGTGAATATGTTTTCACACCTTCCAAACAGCACAACTTTATTTTCTTGATTACCTACGGAACGTTTCCGATCGTAGTAGTCTTAATACCAACAATACGAGCCAAAATCAATATATAGGCAGCTCAGAAACACCAATAGCGGGTCTGTCCCCACAGAGCCTAGCTCGAGAACAACTAGGGCAGGCCAGGGATGTGCACTTTAATTCTGTTTTTGGCAGCGATCAATTACCAAGATCACGGTATAACAACCCGGAAAATCCCTATGTATCAAATAATTGTTCGAATTTATTTGTCAATTTTGGGAATATCTATAATATTTTGTATTAAATACCTAATTATGTTGCTGAATTTATAAAACCAACTGTTTCAAAAATGTATTTAAATGACAAGTTTGTCGTCGTTTTCCAAAGAAAATAAATATTATCGGTCGATGCTCGAGAGGTTTAAGGCGTTAGTACTTGAATCCTGTGGCCCGTAGATCATGAAGGAAGATTGGCACCTTCTCTGCGGGTATGGTAGGGTGCAAGAACGGTGGCTTGGATCAATGTGAGAGATTGATACCTGTTGGCATTTGATCATCCCTAATTAATGAGGTCTCTCCTTCCTGCATTGAATGGAGAATAGGGCCTACCAACGTTAAGTCGTTCCTGGGCGCAAATGCTGCCTGCTTAATAATAATATGCCGCCCACTCTCTCACACAAGTTTTCCAACTTCTGGGCTAATTCTCGTGATTAAAATGAGAGTTAGAGATATTATATTATTATACCGAAAGCAATTATGATTTAATTATCACTTTAGATGAAATAAAAAATAAGTAATTAGAAAGTGATGGGTTCGACTACAAAATATTTGACTCTTAGTTAACGAGGTTCGATGTTGACAGCAATGAAATTGACCGATAAATTGTAAATATTGGAATAATAGTCCTCAATAAATTGTAAAATTGATCAATGTTTTTATAAATAATTTTTTATCTGTAAAACAGTTATAGAACCAAAAAATACCTACGATCAAAGAGAGCTATTTATTCTTGCATTTACCTAATAACCATTTTTTTTAAACAAGACCACTTGTGAGCAACATTTTTTTTAATTTTGTTTATTTCCTATGACACCTGTCTCACTTTTTTAACAGTAAGGGGTTGTGAGTTGAAAGGGATATTTATGATTATCAATTTATGAAATCAATCCATTGACTAATCCTTTTGAGATACAGGAATATATTTCATTTCAGTGTGGTAAAATTACCGATAAAATAAAAAGTAGATATTAATGTTTACTTCTTTAAATTAAAATATTAACGTAATGCAAAGCCTAGCCAGCCAACTTTTTCAAGAGGTAGCTGAATGAAATCTTAGTGAGTGTCTGAAACAAAATTTTGCCTCCTTATACAGAGTGATTTAGGCACACTGTCTGAAAAATTATTTGACCAGTATTTTTTTTTGCTTTCACGAATTCTAATTTTTAGGGGCTCTAAGATCCCTTTTATTTTTTGCAAATAATTTTTTTAATTCTTTTCTATTTTATTTCGAAATTTTATTTCCAACGCGCATTCTACACAAAAAGTATATTTACATTAAGTTTATAGTAGGGCCATTGCCAATGCATCTGAAAAATCCGTAACAAATATTTTCCAAAATGCACGAACAAGTGTTCTCTTCATTTCTGTCCAAAATCTTAAAAGTTAGTGATGCTTTCTAGTAAATTCACCTTTAAATGAAAAAAGTAGAGACCCTACATTTTTGTGCATATTGAAATTGCGAAAAAATATTTTTGAAAAAAGAATTAAAAATAAAATTAAAAAAACTAAATAGCATTACGCTATTAACGCCCTCTGTGTCACTTGGTGAATTTATTATATTAAGCATGTTCAGACTATCTACAATCACATACCATAATCTATTAGAACAACAAATAGATATTCCGTTTTGTTAAAAACTAGATTATCCTTACAAATTTACTCACCTTGGCATATCCAAATAACCGGCAGGTACAGGCAGATACTTTTTTACTTATACTTAGCTGATATTAATAAAATTAGTTTAGCGATTCAAGATAAATATTTTTATTTAGGTCAGTGAAAGCATAATTTCAAGAATTGTGCCTCGATATAAAGAAACAGGAAATGTCATTGAAAGACCGAGGAGTGGACGCTCAAGATCTACTACCCCTGCATAAGACCGGTTTCTAATAGTATTCATCCTTAGAGAGCCTCGGAGTCGAAGACTGCGAGTTTTAATCTACGTTACGACAACTTTTGAGAACGGTTCCACAGACATATGCGACTTCGGTTGCAAGGGGCTAACGAACACGTGAATTGGAATGATCAATGGAGGTCTGTATTGTTCACAGATGAGTCGAGATATGGACTGTTTTCGGATAGTCGGCGTGTTCGAGTAGAGACCCTTCATTTGGTACCCAAAAATCGTAAAGCCATTTAGGAAGTTCATCCATTCAGAAGTGGTACATTTGCTGTTTGGGGAAGCATTGGTTTTAATGAGCATACAGAGTTGTTGGTACTTGATGGAAACATGAATGCACAGATCTACGTCGAACAAGTCATCAACAATGTCATCTCTTTATTTCATGCTGCAATTGCGCAAAACTTTTCTATTTCTCGACCATAATGCGTGACCTCATCGTGCGAGAATTGTTGTCAATGCCCTGGAATTTCATGGTATTCCGCACTTGGCACTGCCGCCTCTCTCGCCAGACCTCAATCCCATTGAGCACGCATGGGAGCAACTACAAAGAGCGTTTGATTCGTATCAACCACCCCCACATACACTTCAGGGAGTCAGAGGGCTTTTACCACGCCTGTGGCTAGAAGTTGATCAAGGCTACTTCAACAACCTGATAGACAATATGCAAAGGCATTGACAGGTAGTCATTGAAGAAGACATACCCTGTATTAAACTTGTTTTTTGTAATTGTTTTAAGAATTTGAATTTTGTATTAAAGTCATCAAAAATAAAGCTTTGCCAAAACCTGAAAATGCTTTTGAATGAGGAACAAAAAAAGTCACTGGTATAAAAGAGTAAACATTCAAGATGGCATATAAAAAATTATTTGTACAAAAGTTGTCAACCTTTAAAAGAAACTCAAGATTTGTGAACTTCCTTCACTTCTGTGGAGCAGATTATTTGCAAAGATCACAATTTTGGGTCCAATTTCAATAGACCCTTGAACCTTATGTATACAAATTTTTTCTATAAAAAAATTGCATTTTTAGACCACCCAGATACGTGCTTGAAGCGATAGGCCATATGATATTAAATGACAAAATTTAAATTTACTTGAGTGAACTGCAATAGTTAATTTATCTATTTTAAACTTTTTCGTCATTTATTTAAGAACACAGTGAAATTTTTTTATTTATTTTAGCGCTTAATCTTTTTTTGAACGTGGATTGATCTGATTGTTAATCCAAATATGTCTACATTTTCTGTCCAGGGTGGAGTTCAGATATACTCTAGGGGGGTTCAGACAAGCCATAAGGGGGCGGGGTTTACCCCAAAATCTCATCTCACCTATGGCATACTGATGAGAGCTAATAAGCTCGAAACCGGTGAGCCGCCGACGAATGACTTTAGCTGTTGCTATAGGTTTTCCAGGTGTAATTCAATACTAGTCGGGGCATTAGCCCACAGAGTAGTTGTTTCCTGGATTCGCGATAGAGGTCGCTAGCTTTCAATAGTTTCTATGGCGATGTAGAACGCTTCTTGCCTGTGGCTTTTCAGTCTGGCATGGAGTAGCGAATGGCCGCTAGAGGTAGCTCTGCTACTGCGCGTTACCATTTATTTTGTTTTATTTGTTTTTAATTTTTTTCTCGACAATTAGAGCAAGTTGTTATGAAAATAAAAAATTAAATTTATCTGTTTCAAATGACCACAAATATGATTGTATATACTGTATATGAATATAATACAGGCAAATATACGATAAAATAAAAGATGATACATTCAAACATCTAAGCTTCTAGGACGTTATCACTTGTTAGATAGAGATGCACGCTATCAAGTTTGAAATGAATATCTTCAATGATTATTAAGTAATTAGTCAAAAACTGTAAATCATATTTAAGCGTTAATGGAGAAGGATGCTCTCAGGAACTATTTTATTTGTCCCACTCTGTAGCAAAGTTGCTTTATTATATTTGGTATTTACCGATTGATCCATTGCCGTAGAACTTGTTTTGTAAATGTATTTATTAACATTTCCATTTAGAGCATCAAGAGAGGAGGGAGAATTTGTTAAATATTCAAATTATCTTCTTGTGGGCTTGTTTTTTAAGTGTACACAAAGAATTCCTCCGTACCATATTAGTAATTCGTTACCTACTCCGTTCGTTAACGATGCGAAAGAAATAGTCTAGAATGGTTCAACAAATATTTACTTATTATGTAAGAATTGTAGGTATAAATAATGTAACAGGTAGTATAAGGTGTACCTCCAAAAAGATCAATTCTCTAACAATTCAAATAGTAGTTACATACAATTTTATTTTTAAGCTAAACTTAATACTCATATTTTCCTATTTCATAAAATAATAGACCTAATGTATTAATTTCCAAATTCGTGTATAATATATACAGGGTGATTCACAACTTATCAAAAAAAAAAAAATTGGGAATATATGCGTCATGAAAAATTAAGTCAATATCGTAAAATAAAAATTTGTATAATCCTTTTAGTTTCCGAGAAATAAATTATTATAATATTTTCAACCTTTACATCGCTGGGTTACTATAGTCTTTAGAGTGATGCAAGCGATTCCGAAATCTGAAAATTTATTTTAATATTAACGTTATTGCGATAGTTTTTACATTAGTTTTTCAAGTGTTCAAAATGGCTTACGTGTGCACTAACTCGGAGTTGATGGATATCGTTTTAATTTTTGGGAATGTAAGACAAAACGCTTTATAAGCTTCTCGTCTGTACGCAGAACTATTTCTCGGTAGACATTTCTCAAATACAGCTACTTTTACCGCGCTAATGCAACGCGGGCGTGACACGGGGAATTTTCTACCCATTCGCGGAAGAGATGAAGGTCCAGGGCAGCAGATGAGGAACTCCTTTAAGATATTGTTAAAGAGAATCCCCGAATAATTATCAGGTAACCCACTCAAAAAGTACAAGGAATGTCCCAATCAGCAGTATGGCGTGTCATGCACGATGCTCAATATCACGGAGACGGTAGCGCGCGGAAAAATCACAAGGGCGAGGCTTTATCCCTTACTCAAGGGTGGTAACACCCTTAGTCTAAGGAATAAGCGCACGCTAATCAAGGTGGTGCTTCAAGCGCAGCTAACGTACGGCTCCGCGGCATGGAGCTACGCGGCAAAAAGCCACATAAAAAGACTACAGGCCGTGGAAAACATAGCCTTACGCACAACCGTCGCTGCGCCTTGGTATTTCAAAAACACAGACATAAAACGAGACCTAGACTACACCGACCTAACACATACCATACACACACACGCACAAAAAACCATTAACAAAGCCACAGACCACGACAACCCCCTGCTTAGGCAAGCCGTCGACTACGCCCCCGCCCCGACAGACAAACACAAACGTCCAAAACACCAATTCCTTGACCTTCCTCTCTGACAAAACCCCAACCCCCCACACCCCCGTTAATCTTTTCTGTTTCAGGACAAGAAGAAATCAAGACCAAGAAGACCACCAAGAAGAAGACGAGAACATAGACAACCCAAACCCAAACCCTATCCTTACCTAGCGCTCGCATATCCCGAACCGTAACAGGCTCGGGAAGAAGAGCATCCTATGGCTACAAGCCACTTACAAAAACCCACTCCCAACAAAGACCACCCCCGGGGGTTTAGGACGGCCGGCGAAGAAAGAACCTAGAAGACACGAAGAGCGCCAGAAGAGCCCCCCTGCCGGCGGGGGTCAGCCAGGGCAGGAGGAGGTTCCTCGAGCCGCCAGCATCGGCCGCAACAACGGTCGAGGCTGACCGGAGAAGGGAACCCACCTCTACGAGGCCGCCCAGGTCTACAGAGATGGTGAAGGATAAAGAGTGATAATACCGCTCGATCCTAATCCATACAAGGCCACCGCTCGCCAATAAAATAACGGCGTACACGATGCTCAATTATATCCGTACTATGTACAGCATGTCCAAGCATTAATATCAAGAGATTATTCCTTAAGAATTAGATTTCGTGAATGGTTGCTGCAACAAAATGCTCAAAGCCCCAGATTTACAGCTAACGTGTTAGTTACAGATAAAGTTATTTTGACACGGAATGGGCTGTATAACATTTATAACACTCATGGTTGGAATTTTGAAGGTCCACACGAGATTCAACGACATCATTTCCAACAAGGCTTTTACATAAATGCTTGAGCAAGGATTTTCGATGATCGCTTGATTGGACGATTCATAACACCAAATCAAATGGGTGGGGTTCAGTATCTCGAATTCCTTCAAAATGATCTGCCTGGACTTCTGAGATGGGCCCTTAGCTGTCTGACTCCGAATGTGAATCTTGCACGATGGTGCTTCCCCTCGCTTTCGACAAAATTTTTGGGAGTATCTTAATGAAGTTTAAGGGATACGATGAATTGAACGAGGACGACCGGTACCATGGCCGCCACGATCTCCTGACATAAATCCTTTGAATTTCTTTTGGTGGGGATATTTAAAAATGAATATCATAATTGCTGCCAATAACTTACAAGGTCAAAACGGACAAGAACCAGAAACATATATTTCTGTTAATTCGTAGAAACTAGGTAAGACGGGCCCAAATGTGTTTACGTGTTGGTGGACAAAATTTTGAACAGTTGTAACATCAAATGTCAAATTATTTTGTTAATTAAAACCACAAATTAATTTTATTAATTAATAATAACAATAGCAGGTAAAATCAGTTGAATTTACTGATATGAGATAGGTGTTATACCTTTTTATTTATTTATTTCCTTGGGCAATTCTTGTTATTACACTTGCATGCTTTGCGTTGCGCAAGGTCAGGTTTTACAATGAACCAGTTTCCAGTACCGTGCAGAAGTATATTTTTAAATTATTTTCGAACTGCACCTTTGGATTTTTTTTACAAAATTGTATTTGTAAGTGTCACCACTACATTCAAAATTTAATATTTTTTTTTTATATTCTGAATCACCCTGTACATTTACAAATACTAGTAATTATTCGTAGAATAGTATCTACCGCAAACATGTATTTTTTTGCAACAGCGTCATTTGGCATAACATTACTTACAGTGCTGTAAAACAAGCACTGGGAGGGTAGAATCAAAAAGTATTTTATAAATACTGGGTTTGAAAACCTGAGGAGGCGTAAGTAAAGAAAGCCTTGGTTTTTCCTTCCCAGAAAGCAGCAAATAAAATATTAAGCATGAGTGAGATCAAGCTCAAGGATATCGCACGACTTTTAACAAGACAATGCTGATTGAAGAAACACTTCTGCAAAATCAATTTAGTAGAGAATTCAACATGGTGAGAGTGCAACCATTGAGTACTAGTTATTATTCAATGGAGCAACTGAGAAAATGAGATTGCGTTGTATGTACTGGAATAATGCGAAGGTCTAGCACGTCTTCTTAAATGCGAGATAATTGAGGGAAATATCAACTAGCAGACGTTTGGAGTGTTAAACGAAAGATTAACTTGTGGGTAGCGCAATAGACCGATTTTGGCCAATGCAAAGAAGAAAAGTGCTTAATGAAGGTAATAACGATCGGCTCCGGCGTTTAGAATTTTGTATGGACATCAAGGAACATTTGGAAACCCAAATTTTGTTTGTATTATTTCATTTTCAGACACATATGTTATTAACCATCATAATTGCACTTGTTAGTTGGAAATCTCAAGGTTTGGGCTGGAATTTTGGGAGATCGCATTGTTAACCCGTTTTATTTCAAAACGGCATTAAATCTGCGTTAACTGGTATACTGGAACAAAACGATCGGTACCATGCCGAAAACTTAATTTTTGAACGAGACAGGTCTCCTCCACATTATGCGATTATGTTTTTAAACGAAATATTTCAGGAATGGACTGGAAGAAGAGAACTACTGAATGGCCAACATAATATGTCTAGTTTTCCCTTCAATCGTTTTGTCCCAGTGTGTGGACACAGGATCGAAATGTCGCTTCCCTTTGCGTCGCGTTGCTTTTTCTAAATGGCCGGGTACTTTAGAACGACCCTGTTCCCTACCTCCTCCAAATATGCTTGTGTGGTACATTGATGGGAAAACACATACTTCAATATAATATTTTAATATTTAGCATTTATTATTATCTAATGCATATTATGTAATTATGAATCGCAATCATGAAAATACAAATACTGATGTTTTATTAATTTTACAATTATTAGACAATTTTGGAATTTATTACTGTAGCAAATGTTGGTTAATGACGACCATTAAAAAGTTGAAGGTTATTTGCCTACAATCACTGACGGTAAGTTGTCATAAGTCATCGAAAGGTGGTGGTGCAGTTGCATAAACTTTATTTTTCAAATGACCCGACAAAAAATAATTAAGGAAAGGTGGTTTTTTCGTGCAGTCAGAATGTAAATTTGAAGTTTTCCTATTTTTAAACAATATCTTACAGAACTTTATTATAACTAGTAGCCGGCTCTATTTGTGTTACATTTGTATGAATTTTAATAAAAAAATATTTATTTATAATATACATCCTGAATATGTAACTTATAGTCAAAATATTAATAATCAAATATAATATACATAAACATAATAACATGGGTAGCTACTGGCCTTAAGTAACTTTAAATTTATTAGATATGGCCACTGGATATACCTGAATTTCTTAAAAATTATAGCATTATGTGAAACTTAATTAAACAACAAACATGTTAAAACACATGATTTAAAATATAGACAATGATTCACAAGTTGTATTGTTTAATATTGAACAAACGCCAGGTTACCTTCTTAGTTGTGCTCTTTAAATAAATTTTGAGGTGAAATCATTTTGTTATTTTAAAGTAGTCAAATAATCTTTTTACAATGTTTTACTACATTGAACAAACCTGTGCGAAAAGAATAGAAATTAATATATAAGCTTGACCTAAAAGAGTCAATTAGCGGTTAGGGGATATAAGCATACCTACACGTCCCTAACATGAGATATTGATAGCCATATTTAATTTCAAAATATATATTAAATACCTTCATTAATTGCAAATATTTCGAAGCAAATATAAAAACTTAACGCATGATATATTCAAAGTGCAAAAATTAACCGCCTCTCTGTATTATTATTCGAGGTACGAAGAATAATGTTGAATGAAAGTTATTTTTGTGACATTAACTTTAAAAATATTATTAGTTCCTACAATTTTCATTCTTACATATTTCTCTGTATTTCGAATAATAAAGAAGAAAAAAGGGAGGGGGATAATTTTCACGAGACCTCTCTGTTCATTGTTTTAAAGATTTTCTGTGTTTACTTTCAGCTAAGCCAAGTATACGATTAAATTTTAAACCAATGAGTATCAAAACAATAATAATTTTAAACAATGCTTTGAATGCTTAGAAAAATTGTCATTTCTCTAGTAGAAGAAAAGTTTCTGGAGTGTTTGGTAACATACTACTAGAATGTCTATTGCAACAAGACTTTTTATTTAAACCAAATACCTTTTAAAATGGTCAAAATTTTATAAATCAATATGAAAGTATACAATAATTGACGGAAATGAAATAAGTAGCGTTAAAATTTTCCAACTTTTGAAAAATCGTAATTTATCCAGCATACCTGGTAAAGCATATACCTTATCAAAAGGATTTAATTGGAACATTAGAAAGAGAAGATACAAACACATTAACTTTACATTATAAAAACGAATAATACATAAGAAAGTTAAAACGATCATAATTACTATAGGGTCTTATAAATTAGTAGGTCAAGCCGTTAACCACATATTCTTTAGACTAAAATACAAGACATTTCTTATGTCACTTTTCAAAATACAGGGTGTCAAAATAAAAATTTTAAACATGATTTTTTTATAGCTCCGGTGATTTTAAAGATATTTGTTTGAAATTTGGCACATATTTTTATCTTAAGTCGGTACAGGTTAAGTACACTTTATTTATTGAGTAAATTGAAATAAGCAAAACAGCGCAAGTTATTATTGAAATATATCATGAAACCCCATAAAATTGAGGTCGGAGGAACGGGATGGCCATTTAACAAACAGGTGCAAAGCGTCCTCTACCAGTCTACCGATTTTTAAAGATGGTTCTAAGTATTTTGACCGTAATGTAGAGGAGCACTATCAAATTGAAACCACATAGGTATTTTAGCAAACCGCCAGAGGCAAATCAAGTTCATGAAAGAGTTTTGAAAAAAAAATACAGAATGAAAGCATGTATTCGCGAAGGTGGTATCAATATTGAACATTTAGAGAATTAGTTGCAAGTTACATTTCGGTTTGTTCTTACTGTTTGTTGTTAGATATGCCGTATTGTTTATTTCAATTTACTGAATAAAATGGGAATAACCATTTAATACTTGGCAATATTCAATTTGTGCCAAACCTAACACATCCAAAAAAGTTGTAATATCTCTTAAATCGAGCCTCAAATTAAAATATTATAAGAGTGAAAATAATAGAACATAAACACGCTATATCTAAAAAAAATATATTCGGAAACCATAGGTGTACTCAAAACAAATTGGGGGGTTCGTGGGTACTACACGAACGTAAAAATAAAACAATTTTATTAATATTACAACAATAAATAATAAATAAATTACTATTTATGCATTTACAATTGTATAGGGTTGACTGAAATAATGTAAAAAGTGTTTTTATTTTCATTGTTACCTACTCTATAAAAATATAATTAAACTTATTTATCAAAAGTGTTTAGCTGATATTCCAACTATACATGTACGTAGTTGTTCCATGTATATCAGTATTTCTATTGCCATTAACATCAACTGATATAAATAATTGTATATAATTTTAGTGTTATTACTATTGCATTGCAAGTCAAATTTTGTACTACCTAAGTAAATGCATGGAATTTTTTTATTTTAATAAAGTTCTAATATCATTACCTATAGTCTGGTTAGAAATAAAAGAGAGTAATAAAAGCTTATTATGTATGCAAATCGTAAATAAATGTAGTACTGGTGCTTATATTCAATATTTTTATATTATGTATTATCAGAATAGATGAGGTGTACTTTTAAAAAAACTTTGTGTGACCGAACCGTACTAAATTGTAGCAGGTAGCTAAAATTTAATCCCCGACAATCCGTCTTTGTCTATGCCGCTTCAATTTCTCGGTCCATTTCTCTTATAAGTAAATTTCAGCATTTCAAAACATGAGGCTACTTTAAGCATCATAACCGGGTTATTAGTTTTTAGTAATTCAAATAAAATAATTCAATATTATTATCAAAATATTTATTTAAATTTAATGAACAGACTTTTATTCCACACAAAAATATATGTATTTTGAAAATTCAAATTATGGTGAGTAAATGTAGTGTTGTATAAATGTACAATAAAGAAAATAAAAACGTAGGTATATTAAAATTCATCCTCAGAATATTCTGATGAATTATCTTTGTCTCCTAGATTGATGATGATAGGTTCCACAGTAACGTCAATTAAATTATCGAGTTCCCACATTTTCTCCTCTTCATTTTGTACATGATGCCAGTTATCTGCAATTACTCGTTCCAAGGAATTTTTAAACAAAATCTTCACGTCACTTAATTTAAACGTCGTATTATTTCGCGCTACATCTCCTTTTACCTGCGCCCGGACTGATTCGATTGGGTTAAGTTCACAGTGATAAGGTGGTAACCTTAGTACCGTTATTTGGCGATTTGTTGTACTTGAGTGTACTTTTCTGCGAATGACATTTTTGAGGAAATCATCTATAACGACTTTTGACCTCCCTGTAGATGATTTTGGGAGATTTACAGTATCTTGTTCATTCTTTGTTTCCTTTAAAAGTCTGTAGATAGGCGATTTTCCAATCCCCGTCATTTTGGAACACTTTTCCACGATGTCGTCAACACTGTTGGTAGGATTTTGATGTTTCAATGCATTAAATACAGTTAATATAATAATCTTCTCATTCTGAGACAGCGCACATCTTTTCACGAGTTTAGCAGGTACGTAATCTGATAAGCTCGACCCAAACAATATTATATCCACTGGCACAATAGTCAATAAACACAAGTTGAATTTTACTCTACTGCTCTAGCAGACTTAGACTGGATTGATCTGTCACAATACACTGGCTCCTGCCCTATGATGTATCCAGTAAAATATACTAATGTACACTCATTACCTGTTAGCATTAGTGTTACCCGATAATTACCTGAAACGAAATATTACCACGCCTATGGCCGGTTCTCATCTCGGGGTTTTATTACTCTCTTTCATTTCCAAACAGACTATAATTCACAACCACTACAGAAATACTTGTTTTGTCCATTAATGCAATACTGAATGCCTGTGTAACAAAATCTATTAATAATTTGGGGGCTGATATCCAATAAACGTTGTTAGTAGCGTACAACGTCGCGCTATACCCAGCGTATACAGTATGCGCCAAAAATAAGGAATAAATTCAATAAAAACGAAACAATTATTTTTTGGGAAAAATCCTCGAACAGGGCGATTTTTAATTTAAAAAATACATATTTTAGCGTAAAATGCGATTTTCAAATGTCATTTGTTTTCGAGTAATGACGTCATCGATTTTTTTTTAAATGGCAACACCATATTTTTTCCTTGATTCTGAAAGATCGTTTAATTCTCTATCAGACAGTACTAAAATGTTGCCCTCTTACATAGGAAAGTTTTCGAGTAAATGACAATTGAATGTTAGAAAACGTAAATTGTATCCATAAAAAAGTAACAATTCTGAGGTATGTAAAATAAAATACAATTGATTAAATTTTATACTTAAATTAAACGCTCGAATTGCCATCCACCAACTTCTTGACAATGCGCAAGTCTGTGAAGAAATTCTTCTTGCACATTATGAATGATTTCTGGGGTAACTCTGCGTATTTCGTCCCGAATGCGATTTTGAAGTTCTTCTAAATTACGTGGTTTATTAATGTACACTTGTGACTTTAAGTATCCCCATAAAAAATAGTCAAGAGGTGTAAGATCTGGCGATCTTCCAGGCCATTCTATCGGTCCGCGTCTGCCGATCCACCTCCCAGGAAAACAGTTGTCCAAAAAATCTCGTACAGGGCGCGCATAGTGCGGAGGTGCACCGTCTTGCTGAAACCATATGGTATCGTCAGGAATGTCAGGGTCATTATCGTTAGGAAAAATTACTGCAAGGGCTGGAATAAGGTCATTTTCTAGAAACTCTAAATATCTTAAATATCTGTCCTGTAAGGGTTCCTTCAAAGAAGAAAGGCCCTACTATTCTGTCGTCAACTATTCCAGCCCACACATTTAATTTCTAAGGGTGTTGGGTATGTGCATCTGCCATCCAATGAGGATTTTCAAGTTGAATTTTGTAGGGATGATATTTTTCCTTCCTCAAGATATGTAGCACTGTGCTCTGACTATTGTCATTGTTTAATGCAACCAATCGTGAAGAATTATGAGGATTATCCAAAATGTTCTGTTTCTGATTTTCATTAATGCTTGGACATCCAGGTTTTGGAATATTTGCAACATGGAATTTTCTGCGACTTTAGTCGCGCTTTTGATTGCGTTGAACATGATCTACTATTAACTAAGTTATATTCCTACGGTATCAGAGGTAAGCCACTTGATTGGTTTCGGTCATATCTTAAAGATAGAAAACAAATGGTAAAAATAGTTCATAATAATAACATTAAACAGTCCTTCTGTACATCCTCTATTTTAAATATCAACATTGGTGTTCCACAAGGCTCAGTCCTGGGACCGATTTTGTTTATTATATATATCAACGAACTACCAAATTTAATGCACCAGGCATTCACTACTCTATACGCAGATGATACCACCTTTCTTTTTTCTAATTCAAACAAAGATTTTCTTCATGGTAAAATTAATGCAGAAATCACTAATTTGAGTGACTGGTGTAAAACAAATTCACTATTTCTGAATTTTTCTAAAACTAAATGTATGATATTCCATACTGCTCAAAATCGCAGTGATTTTACTATAAAGATAAAGTCAGATAATCTTGAAATTGAAAGAACGGACACCACTAAATGTTTAGGTATTGTATTTGACGATACCTTATCGTTTAAATCCCATTGTGATACGCTGGTTAATATATTGAGCTCCAAATGTTTCCAAATTAGAATACTAAAAGTGTTTTAGATATATCTTGTCTATTATTGTTTTATTATGCTGAAATTCAATCTAAATTAGCATATGGCATTATCTTATGGGGAAAATCATCGAAATCACAAAATGTATTTATTACTCAAAAACGCATAATTAGATGTATAGCTGGTATTTCTGCAATAGAATCCTGTAGACCCTTTTTTAAAAAATATGGCATTCTAACTGTTCCAAGTTTATATATATTTCACATTTTGGTTTACATCCATGAGAATAGACAAAAATTTACAAAAAATAGTTTTTATCATACCCATGACACTCGAAACAAAAATAAATTTTGTGTTCCTTATAGACACCTCAATATTACCTCGAGGGCTCATGATGTCCTTGGACTGAAATTATATAATCATTTACCAGACATATATAAAAATTCACCAACTCCTAACTTCAAAAGTCAAGTTAAAAAGTATCTTCTTCAAATTTATGCATACTCTGTAGAGGAATTTCTATGATACAAGTGATTTTAAAAGTTCTTTTTCTTTTTTTCTTGTGTTCATATACGTTTATTTATATCTTATCTTATATATTATATATGTGTGTTTATATCCTAATGACATTTTCTCGATGTGTATTTTGTTTTAATGTGATTTTAACGACTGTTTGTTTTTTACTATGTATGTTATGTAATTTACTTATACTATATGTATGTATGTATTTTATAGACGAATCCTTATAGCATTGTATTGCTCCAAAATGGATAATAAACGATCTATCTATCTATATATCTATTGCCAGTTTCTCTAAATTTAGACTCTACCTTACTGACTGTTGATTAGCTGATAGGGCGATCTGGATATTTTTCATTAAATAAATCGCAAACTTCCTGCTGAGTTCTAGTCGTATTCCCGCATCCGATAAGAATTAAAATTTCAATTATTTGAGTAAGAGTTAAATGTGCCATAATACTTTAAATTGAATAATAAATTCTATAGCCGATTTCAAGCGAATTACCAGTAATTACCGGTAATAAATAGTATTTACCACGGACATTTCAGCGCTTTGGTTATAAACGTCAAATGCCTCATGACGTCATGGAAGAGCCCTTTGTGATGTCATGATTTTGAAATTCTATAACCGGTAAATACTCAAGACGGGAGCTGGTTATTATTCTCTGTCTCTCTTATTCAAATGTCAATTTTTGATATTCATAACCTACATGTTACATTTTATGTTTTTTTTACTTCTGTGCTTCGATTTTCGATACATTATAACTAGAATCGTGTTTCAAGTATGGATCGGAATGAAAAATATTTAATATGTGTTAACATAAAAGGTCAAGATATGCAGATCGAGGTTCCAGACATGGAAACAGCTTACCTGCTTCTTAATGGTAAATGAAGAATCATTTTTTTATATATGTAAATCAGTTCATAATTATATAATTGCTATATTATTTCACAGATTATGAAGCTGCTTGCAATTATGTGGCACAACTTCAAGAAAATAGTCCTGAGGAATCCGAAATGCAGTGCGATTTGACGTCAACACCTTCAACATCGACTGCAGTTTGTAGACCGATGATAGAAAAAGATAATTATGAAATAGTGTGGACAAAGAAGAGGCCTACAGATAAAGATCTGGAAGCAACTGCAATACTGCTTTCTTTAAGAGAACAGTATAAAATAAAATTTGATGATAAGAAAACTAATAAATCTAAATTATGGCATGATATTGCCTTACAGTTAGAGGCTAGAAATTTTAACCTTGGCGAAAATGTGGCCGATAGGTGCCGTCAGAAATTTGCCAACCTCTCAAAATCCTATATGGCTTGCATTAAACATCAAAAAACAACAAGA
Source organism: Monochamus saltuarius (assembly GCA_025584915.1). Classification (NCBI taxonomy): domain Eukaryota; kingdom Metazoa; phylum Arthropoda; class Insecta; order Coleoptera; family Cerambycidae; genus Monochamus; species Monochamus saltuarius. Next base: position 48,961,430 of record CM046721.1, on the reverse strand, counting down.
GCCGATGGAAATGTAGATATGTGTCCATTTTTTGAGGAACTACATTCAATTTTGGGTAGTAAAGACAAAGCTAACCCAAGATATCTACAAGATTCTTTTTCTGAAGTATCAGAAAGAGAATCTGTTTCAGTTGATACCAGTGATATAGATGAAGGGAAAGAAAATTTGTCTGAAATGCAAAGAAATGCAGGAGACAGTAAAGAACATGAAAAAAGTAGGAACCGCTTTAAAAATACTGAAAAGAAAATAAAACCGTCCTCAACATCTTGCAAAATATTAAAAGAGCTGAAAGAAGAAAGAAGCTGCCAACAAAAACAATTTGATTTTATGAAAGACCATTTGAAAAAGTCAGAAGAACAAAGAGATAGGTTGTTAGATATTTTGGAAACTGCATTTTCCAAACAGAAAAAGAGGGAAGAGTCTGATTCCGAATAATATATAATGAAACTGAATAGGTATAGGAGAAAAATAGATTGCGTTTGTTTCGTACCTGATATGTAATGTATACTTAGTAAATGTATATTATTAGATTTAGAAATATTATTTATTTTCATTTAATATTAAATAAAGTGCAATAAATATCAAAAAAAAATTTTATTATGTTATTTACAAGTTAGGAAATAACTCATTGGCTATCCTGTCCCTCTTTATTCTTCCTTCCCTCTGACCTTGCATAATATTATAGTCTTCTCTATCCATCTGATTTACAACAGGTACTTCGTTCCAGATATCGTCATTTATAATACAAAAATTGTGTAATACGCAAGCTGCAGTAACGATCTCGATAGCTTTACAAATATTGTATGTATTTATATAACGAATTCTTCTCCACCTTCCTTTTAATATGCCAAATGTGTGTTCAATAGCTACTCTGTCAGAACTGAGTATATAATTATGTTGCCTTTGTTTCCTAGATAAATTATTTCCTGTATAGGGTTTCATTAACCATGATTTTAAGGGAAATGCGCTATCACCTATTAAGTGAAATCGGTGATCGTCATAAAATATATGATTTGGCCCATTCATTTCGATTTGCCTGAACAATAAAGAATTTTCAAAAACCTACAAAAAATATGTCGATTATCAATAATTTGAAAACAGATTGTACTAGTTTACTGTTTAAGTTTATTATGATTATTATCTAACAACATAAAAAACAAACAATGTAATTTTAAATCATAGTTTTTATTTAACAAAAAACAAATTTTTCATTTAAAAAAGCAGGTAACCCAATTAATGTTTTGTCAAAATTTGAAGGTTTTAAATATACCTTTGATATTTTTAGAAAAAAGAAATAAACTGAAAGTAGGTAAGTATAATAATTGAAACATTCAGAAAACTATGTTACGTATAGTTTATAGTTAATTATTGTTTTTCTGCAACAGTTTTTCATTGTTACAGTTTTGTGATACTTATATTATTACTGATTGAAAAATTTGGCAAATGAAGTATTTCCTTTGATGTAAAGTATAATTATTTTTTCACATATTTTCCAAAAGTGGTAAAATGCCTGATAAATTATAAGTTTTAGACAATGCTTCAAATAATAATATACTTACTCTAGAGTCATGTGCTGATCCAGGGAATCCTACAAAAACATATGTAAATAAGTAATTTGCCGCACAAATTGCCATGAGATTAATCGAATGCCTTCTGTACCTATCGATATAACTATACTCAAGTCAAGAATTCAGACGTCTTACGTCACGGCTGACCTTACACATTTGTTTTTATTGTCAACGTAATTTTCGATATTTGTTCGTGTTAAAAACAACTGTTTTTTGCAATTTAGTGCAATACATAATGCAAACTTTTAGTGTAGTATATAGTTTTAGTACTATCAGTTGTAGTTTCATAAATATTTTGATGAAAATATACTGAATTATTCATTTGTTCATATGACGTAAGACGTCTGAATTCTTGACTTGAGTATATCTTGCTGATTTTTTTCTATTTTTAAAAAAATATGACAACCATCGATTGCACCTACAGTTCCTGTAAAAAATATTTTCTTACACCTAGTATTAAACTTAAATTAACATAAGTATTAGAACACTATTAAAAATATATATACTATTTTGAAAATTAAACAGTCCAGTATATGATAAACCCAAAAATTGCAGTTAGTAGCCACAAATGAATAATAATTACATCTCTTACCTGGATAATTAACAAATCCCTGTGAAACATTTGTTAATTCTTCTTCTGTATTTGGGAATGAAATGTATGTATTTTTAATTTTTAATAAAAAATATAAAATTTGATTGACAATATTCATTACTGTAGTAGGTGATATCTTAAATTTGTCACCAATGCTTAACAAAGTGTCTTCTGTAGCCATATACCATAAGAAAATCAGAACTTTGCTCTTAATGTTAATTGGATGGTGGCCTCCAATATATCGTGTCTTCAATATATTGCTTGTATCTACTTTAGATATCACAGTGACAAGTTTTTCGTAAGTGTTTTTATTCATTCTGTATAATTTAAAAAACTGACAGTTGTCGTAATCTAAAATCCATTTTTCAGTTGTCATCAGTTTAGGTACCATTGAATGATATTTTATATATAAAAGTCCTAAATTGCCATTGCAAATTTGCATACATTTTTTCATTAGTATTGTTGTTTCATTGCTAAATAACCAATCAATGGCTAATACTAACAAATACAGTTTTAATTCTTCCATTTGAAAATGAATTATCTATTCTGTAATTATAAAAAAAACGATACAATCATATTCGGTTAGATATAACGAGAATGGTTACAACTTTCTTACTTTAATTATTATTAAACTATTATTAAATCAACTTCAATCAACACATATAACCTCAATAAACAAAACTCAGGTCTCACGTAATGACGTCACCTCATTTCATATCATAACAAACATGAGAACCAATTTCATTTTAGCGCTTTACTTGTGGTTATAGCATGGTTATCGTGAAGGTCACAATAGGGCATAACTAAGGGCTTCTGAGAGAATAACCGTAGTTATTACTGGTCATTCGCTTGAAATCGGCTTATGTTGCTTACAGTACTTATTAGAAAGTCGGTGTGACAATGACACTTTGCAAAGATTTTCACCTACGTGATCCATAAAAGAACTATGGAATTCGAAAAACTAAACTTGATAACGTTTTTGCTTTATTTTAATTAATTTACGTTTTCTATCATTCAATCGTCATTTACTCGAAAACTTTCCTATGTAAGAGGACAACATTTTAGTACTGTCTGATAGAGAATTAAACGATCTTTCAGAATCAAGGAAAAAAAATATGGTGTTGCCATTTAAAAAAAATCGATGACGTCATTACTCGAAAACAAATGACATATGAAAATCGCATTTTACGCTAAAATATGTATTTTTTAAATTAAAAATCGACCCGTTCGAGTATTTTTCCCAAAAAATAATTGTTTCGTTTTTATTGAATTTATTCCATACTTTTGGCGCATACTGTATTGTATGCTACGAGTACTTTGAAAATGTATAAGCCACGTTCTGTATTTTTATTATAGCATACGGACCCGGCGTCTAGCGTGACGCTGTATGCGACTTATGACATGACGTTTATTGGAGACCAGCGTCTTATACCAACCGTGTACCGAAACCATAAACTTATACAAGGATAGTACCGATATGTCAGATATCGAATTTTAAGTAAAGCAACATGAGAGAAGGATAAGCTTATGCATTATTTGTAAAATAAGGATAAACAATGAACCTTGAAAGTTATCCTACAGGATTTGCCATTTTTCTGGCAACACCAGCAGTATCATTATTTTATCGTATACTATTCAATAAGACAACATAACTAAAACTTTTATATTATATTATTCCACTACTTAGGTGGACATCAAATATACGATAAAATTAACAGCAGGTTTCCTAATTAATGAGTTTTTTCAAGGCATAATTTTTTTTATGATTTTAAATATTTCTTTTCTATAATTTAACTTAAGGCTTATGGTGAGCGCTCTATCAAAAGATATATAGTTTTCGCTCAGTAACTCCTTAACGGATAATGATAAAAATAAGAGTTTTTTTTAATAGACTATAAATATTATTTTACGTCGACGCTGTGTTTTGAAATTTTGAAAAAGTGTAAAATTAATTTTTAATTTTTTAAATGAATTTTGCATATTTCCAAGATTTCAAAACACAGCTTTGACGTAAAATAATATTTGCAGTCTATTAAAAAAACCGCATATTTTTATCATTTTTCGTTGAGGAGTTACTGAGCGAAAACTATATCCCTTTGGATCGAGCGCTCACCGTAAGCCTTAAGCTAAACTAACCACCTCATAGTTTAGGAGACTCTATGGAGTATACACACCAGAAAGTGATTGACCTATACAAAGTGTTCAGTAAAGAATGGATCATACTTTAAAAGTAGTATGAATTAAATCAAATTACCTTAGTACAATTTTGCTTCCTTATAGAAAGTATATTTTTTACGATAATTTTCTTGCTAGTAGAGTAATTGTACTAAAATTTTGGATACGAAGGTTTTTTGATATAAACATGAATATCTCATTTATGTTTTAGTTAAATGTACAGGGCGTTATGAGCGCCTGTGCCATTATATTATTTCTTTCAGATTTTCTCAAGGATAGAGATTTTTTGAAAATTATTAGTTATTTTGAAACAGCTTTCGACTAGTTTTAATACAGGTATACATGTTGCATGTCGTCAAAATTGAATCAACTTACCTTAGTACAATTTTGTTTCATTAAGTTATAGGCTAGAGAAAGTATTTTTTATTTATTTTTTTTAGGATAATTTTCTTGTTAGTAGAGTAATTGTGCTAAAATTGCGGAAACAACGGTTTTTTTTTGTGAGATAAACACGAATATCTTATTTATTTTTTAGTTAAATGTATGAGGTTGTTATGAGCGCCTATGCCATTATATTATTCCTTCCAGATTTTGGGAAAATGATTAGTTATTTTGAAACAGTCTTCGACTAGTTTTAATAAAAGTCGTCATGTCGTCAAAATGCAGCATTTTATAGAAAACTGCGTTTAACGTATCTATACGATAAACTTGCAAATCAATACATAAATTATAAATTCAAAAAATTATTACAGTAATGTCGTTATTATAAAACAGCATAAAACACAACACAGAGAAATCAGACAACATGAAAGAAAGACAACATTTAAAAAATAGAAAAAAAATAACTAAAACATAAACGTAATAGCACAAACATAAATTAATTTTTGAAATATGTACCAGACAACTACTTACTAGACATTATTATTTGTGAATAATGTAGTGGCATAAACTCTCAGAACTCCTTGTATATTTAACTCAGAAATCAATTAGATATTCGTGTTTATCTCTGAGAAAAACCTTCTTGTCCAAAATTTCAGTACAATTACCCAATTAATAAGAAAATTATCGTAAAAAAATGAAATATCAGACCTATAACTTCTTAACGAAACAAAATTGTATCAAGGTAAGTTGATTTAATTCACATTATTTTTGTCCAAGGAAGCTGCCTTTAAAGTATGGTCCATTCTTTACTGAACACCCTGTATATCTAATACTAGAGTTGACCATGTTATAAATAACAGGATTTCGACAAAAGTATTCTATCTACTTTTATACATTTTTAAGTGCTTCCGGAGAAAGCTTAAACAGTTACTTCATCGTATATTTAAAAATTGTATGTTTTTTACATTTCATAATTTTATTCACGCAATATTTAATAACTTTTTATCAACAGCTATTAGTAGTTTAAACGCAAATGAAGCAACTGTTGTAGGATGTGTCTTCAGCTGTTATCTTTTAATTGATTACTCTTTACAGTCATTTAACTTAAAGTTTAAATATTTATTATGTACTTACCCAATTATACATAAAATTGCCCCTGAAATATATGCTATTAATCCCGGTTTTGACTTCGTGGTTGTATCTATTTCTGCTTGACAATGAGGACATATCATATGCGTTGGATTTGGTCCTACAGGTACTACAGTTGTGACAATCTCAGGTCCTTTCATAACTGAAATAAAATAAAACTTTATACATTAATTTTTATGCTCTTACGTGTAATAGAATTGTAGTTAAAGTGAATATTAAAAATAAAACATAAGATGAATAAGATTTTCTTTGAAAATAAAAGGCGTACTGCTTGGGCTTATTTTGCTATTCCTCAAGAAAATAAAATGAAATTTATTTATTTACCAAAAACATCAGTATACAGGGTGATTGGGTGTGGGAATCCCCAACATACGAAAGGGGTGTTCAGGGGGTAATAATAAGTAATGCATCAGTAGAGAAAAGTGTTTATTCTGTAGATATTCTGTTAGGTATTATAAATTGTAACATTGATTAAAGATCTAATAAACTGAAATTAATGAATTAAATTTCAATATAGCACCGCCGCCTTGATGTATGCATCAGCTCGTTTTTAGATTGCACAAGTAGCTCTTTGAAATGCACGGATTTTCTCTTATCAGTGCTGCACAATTCACAATCCGATCGAAAAGCGCCTCTCTTGATTTCACTTTTGTCGTCATTCCCAAAAGCAGTACTCAAGGGGTACTCTTGTAGGTTGAGAGGGAGCAATATTTGATTAATGCATACTTGTAACAATCGTCTTATTGTGACCTCAGGAATCTTTCATTAACCTGGGTCAATTCTTGATGAAACACCTTGTATATCTATCTATTTCTTTGAAGTATATTTTTAATAAATCAGCTAGATTGGAGGATGCCCAAAATCATCATCACCTCTACTAAACATATTTCTCTATTACGATAATGACAATTTTGAATTTTCTTATCTTCTAACAGACAATATTTAAAAACCTCCTTACTTTTAAAATGAAATGTATTTATTAACACATGTGCCTGACTTATGAATATTTAGTACAAATACACAGATTATAGTGCGATATCGTCAACATCGACCTTGAATAAATATTTCAACGCTCGCGGTGGGTAGCCCGTGAACTATTTTTTATGGTTGGAATTTAATGAGAAGATTTCATTATTTCTGTAACTGTGCGAGTCTATTTCCGATGCTTTGCATATATCCTTGATAAACAACAAACAAGGATATTCAAATAAAAAATATATTTAATTGAATATTTACATTGAGTGCGGGTATTCTCATTATTAAGAAACACTGATAAAATACTTCATTCACATTACTAAACTATATGCGGTTCTTCTTAGGATAAATAACGTAAAATTAAACAATTTTCATTCAACAACTTGCGGTCTAAGCTAATCAGCAAATATTCAAGGTCATTTTGACTATTCAACTTGGAAAGAGATATGCAAGTGCAGCAAACATCGTTCAATTATGTTTTTGGAATTGCTGGATCTGAATTAGGGGTTTATTTTGCCCCTTCAGGCCATCTTAAAGGTTATTTCAAGGTCAAACCAAAATACACTTACGCAGATGGATAAAATCATCATAGATTTATCTTTTTTGTGACCACTGAATTCAAATCCGGGATTCATTTGACACCATCAGGTTAGTTTCAAGGTAATTTAAGGGTCAATTCGAAATATAGATATGCAAAATCGTATTACGTGCCCACTAAGCAAGATAAAATTGCTGCAATATTTCTCAAAATTTACAAACCAAGCTGTAACGTTGCAAATGCTTTTACATAAATTTCGCAAGGGATTTGTGACAAAGTTATAATTTCCACCCAAAAACTTTGCAAGGAAACATTATTTTAGAAAGTTTTTTACAACTTTTCTTAGCAAGTTCACAATAGTTAAAATGTGCTTACCTTGTACCACTTTGCCTTGCCTACAAAGTACAAAGTAATTAAGAAATTACCAATAATCCAATAAATATTGTCATTTGTTTTAAATAGTTTAATTTAAAATATGTTTGTTTCCACACAGTCAGCAGTCAGAGATTGGTGGTTTCAAACTACTAGAAATATTTCGACCAGTTAATTTGCAAAATAAATAGTAGTTGTCTCCACACCTACCAGGATAAACTCCTTCAACGAGGTTTTCCTCTGCCCGTGCCAAACATAAATTAGGGATCTATTATTCCCTTGCCCATGCTGCCAATTGACAGGGCCCAAATCTTGTAGATATCCTACTAAAATTTGGTTACACAGTATCAGTGAGATATAGGTGGCGTCACCTGTCGCCTATTAATATACATATAAAGTTTCGACATCTTGATAATTACGTTGCATTGCAACTTTTCTTTTGTAAATTATGTGATAACTTGCAGCAAGTACTAATATGTAACGTCACAGAAACTTTTTGCGGTTCACTTATAACAAACTATCCAGTTAAAACATTCATATGGAATATTCTAGCAAGCCTGTAGTTACTTTACAGTATAACATTACATATTTAAAATGAATGCAACTTTGTTAAAATGTTATGTAAGGTATCTTGTTTAGTGGGTGTATGGTTTTTGGGTTACTGAAACTGTAATACCCAATTTGACTCATAATCTCATAACTCTGTAACCGATGAACTGAAGTGCAAAAACCACATAACCAGACAGACAAAGGAATTTTATACAGTAAGCTACGTCAAGTTTATAAGTTTGAAATCTGCATGTGGATAAAGTGTGTTCATTCTCCTTTGTGATATTTAGCTCTCTTATACTCAAAAGATGTGTGCAATGATTATCTTAAGTTTTTATCCTTTATTATATCTCAGCCACGTAATATGTTTATTGCACCTGCCGTAATAATGTAGCTCTGAATCATTCAAGATCTGATGAAATACTTCATCTCAGTTCTTTCAAAAGACGGGATTGCTTAATGAATCTGATATTGCATTCCAACAAAATTTTAACGATTTCAGCAAAAAATAAAGTGAAAGATTTGAATGAATGTGTAATGGTTTTGTGCATTGGCATTTCTATCTTTCGATTTGATCTTAAAATAACCACAATAGGATTAAATAAACCCCGAATTTGAATTCAGCCTGAAAAATAGAACTGCAAATGATTTTGTGCATTTGCATATCTGTCTTTTGATGTAACCTTGAAATGAACTTAAAGTTGACCTAATTGCTAAATGAACCGCAGATTCAGATTCAGTAACCCCAAAAACATGCGAGCGATGGTCTTGTCCAATTGCAAATCTTTTGCTTTGAATTTGGAATGACCTTAAATATTGATTGGTGGAGTTAAACGGATCCCAGATTTGGATTCAGCGAATAAAATACATTGGGATATATAGGTTTAGTTACTTTGTTGTTTGTTTAGCTAATCAGAGAGACCACTTGTTTTTTTTAAGTTGAAGGTTTGCGTAGTTGAAGACGTGGGCAAGGACTTGTAGACTTTTTGGATGATAATCCGCAAATAAACCAAAGACAGTTAGCCCGGCAGTTCCTAGAAGTATTACATTCAGCTGCATGGCGCATGTTACATGATGCTTCACTGTAAACATCACATCCAGAGAGTCCAAGCATTGCTGCCTACAGACTATCTCTTAAGGGTAAGATGTCGTCAATGGTTGTTGTAAGGAAATGCTCAAAATACACATTTGCCACCCGACATCTTAGCTAGAGATGAAGCTATTTTTACGCGTAATGGTATTGGTTATATCTTCATAACGGGATTCTGAACAATTTCCATGCAGTAAAGTATTTCCAATATCACTTTTCTTTAAACGAGTGGGCAGATATTGTGAATGAACATTTCATTGTACCGTTTATTTGCCCAATCAGATATCCAGCTATCAATATTTAGAATTTCATCGTAATGATTCTCTGTTTGTCCTGAAGATGTGCTCTTACAGGTATGATTATGGGTATGGATTCTAGACGATGGGGCCTCCACATTTCCGTTTAATAGTCTAGGAGTTTCAGACGCAATTACACGGAACACGCTGGATCGGAAAAGTTACCTTGACCTCTTCGCTCTCCAGGTCTAAATTCTATAGAATTTATTTTTATGGGGGTAAAGAACGTACCGAAGTAGAAAATGTCGATGGAATGTGTGCATGAATAAACACGGCTGCTGAAAATCTATGTCTTCAAAAGCAGTAGGAAGGAGGAGCATTCGAACTACTATGAGGAATTTGACGGACCCAGGTTTGCACAAGTTTTTTTCTAAATACATAAGAATGGTACGCAACTCTAACAATTTTGATTTCAGTTTCTGTTGAACCTTTATAACTTTTCTTTAACAAATAGACTTCTTATCTAAAAGTTCATATTGTAACTAAAAATTGGCGAACAAGTTGTGAAGCACAGCAGTGTTCTGCCAGCAACTCAACACCGAGCATTGTTCTATTTATGCAGTTCATTGAAATAAATAAATAAGAATACCTAAACACTGGCAAAAGTCAAAATGACTGTACATAAACCTGTATGTATGTTAGAATAAGTATCTATTTTCACTAATTTGATACTATTCATTTGTGCAGGCGAATATTAAAAATAATATATTTTGGGAGAGATCTCTAACTCACTAACCTGAATCCATTCAGTAAGTGATAGACGATTCCTGTCTAAACTTAGTGCCCGTCAAGACATGTTGAAATATACATAAGTTGACGCCGATATATGAATAAAAATAACTTTTATATGCGTACGTTGTTGATCACAGCTTCCAATAAAATCGACGTGTACCTACATGTCACAGTAAAATTTGAACGTAATTACAGTTCTTGTTCAGAGCAAACTTGCTTTTAAAACACTAATAATATATTTTGTAAAACGTGATAAAATTCACTTTTTCCGGACATCATCTCAATCAAGTCTGAAGCTAAAGATTTGCTTATTGGAAAAAAGTCAGCTGGCCTGCGTTAAAAATTAAAGAAACTATTTAGTTAGAAAGTCTTTGACTAATATTTTTTAGTTATTATTAAGCGTTACTGTTACTTTTTTATGTATGTACCTATATCTAATAGCGACAGAGGTAGGCGAAACAAGTATTGAAAAGACAAATTAACTTGATGTGGAAATATAGCCTACTAGGATTTAGCTTTGCTTGTTTGTGGAATAAAATGTGCCTGTTATATCTGAGCAAACCCTGTTTATTTTCTTAATTTTCCATTTAATTCGTTAACTTTACACTTTAATTAGTATACAGTAGGTCAAAAATTCAGGGGCATATACTGTGGTCAAAAAATAAGTTTTTTTTATATAAATGTGGGACAGCCATAGACCTTATAAATCATGGACTGGCCCTAGAAAGAGAGATCCGGTGTCCTGATGTGCACAAGAGGGATGAAGCTAGTCCGGAAAAAAACAGATGTTTTATGACAGAAAAATATATAAACAACCTGACAAAATCTTTCCTGTTAATATTGTTAATAATTTGTGTGCCTTTTGTGATTTAGTTGTGTTTAGTGTGTTTATTAGCAATAGTTTTTAAAAACTCATAAACCATGGTGGAGTCGGTCTGTCACCGTAAATGTCATACGTCTGTCATTTACGGTTTTTTCGGCCAATGATCTTTGGGTTTTTGCCCGGAGTAGCTCTATCTCTGTCGCACATATCTGAGCATCAACGATTTGTATAGGCAGAAAACGGTTTTGGGCGCGTCCATGATTTATAAGGTCTATGGGGACAGCCAATGTCCACCTACGTGTCAAAAAAAATAGTTTTTAATTTCTAAACCACTTACCAGCGTTAGAAACATACCAGAGGCGGAGGTGTGGGTATCATTTGATCATTATTTGCCAATAAAATATGTATGCACATGTATAATTTTACAAATAAAATAGGTTACCATATGGTCCAAATCGATTATATTCAAAATTGTTTTATTTGATCAAGTGTATTTTTACACAGTTAAGTACTTAAATTACTTAAACATATTTTAGAGAGATCATGCAAAAAATAATAAGTATGGTTTACATTTATGGCCTTGCAGATGGAAATGGTAGGGGCTAGGCGAATTTATATCAATTTTCAAATCATCCAACTCCAAATCCAAGAATGTTCAGAAATGTTTTTCAATGTCTTTCGGAGTCATGAGTTTAAGAATTGAACAATATTGAGTAGTAAATAACGGGAATGTTAACTCATGCCACCTGAAAATATTCAAAGATACCGAAGTAAAACAAATATTTAATGACAGACAGCGATCTAACCAACAACAAATTTTATCATTTTATGACAAATTTACGCTTTAAATAGTCTGTTGTAGTCTGTCAGTTTTGGTTGAGCGGTTAAGTAGGGAAGCCTAGGAAGTTTGTAGCACACCGGCTCAGAGTTGGGGACTTATTTGTGTTGAATGTCGCCGTATATGGCTTCGTCGTCAGAAAATTGATTGTATGGATTGACTTTTATTTAAAAGTTTTATTAAACATTTTATTAGGCCTTTGTAATACGTGGTGAAAATTAATGATCACCCTATACAGTTACCAAACTGCTAAAAGCATATTTCTTCTTTTGGAACTGCTGTAACCAATGGACTAACAAAAAATATAAATTACGGGACATGTTTCTTAAATACAAAATATTTGTCCTCATCACCACCATTTTCGACTTGATTCGATTTTGAGAGTTTTCCACACGTAAAATGCTGTAGTTAAAAGATTGCTAGATACTTATGTGAACTTTATATATTATATGAGATGCAACAAATTATTATAATTTTACTATACTATAATTTTTAATATTTTGATCGGTCAGTGGTCGCGCGGTTTAAGGCGTTAGTACTTGAATCGAGGTGACTAGACGGAGTTGGTTCGAGCTCAGCTGCCGGTAGACCGTATATAAGCTATATTCATGGAGAGGATTGGCACCCTCTCTGTGGGTATGGTAGGGTGGAATAATGTTAGCTTGGGTCAATGTGAGAGATTGATACCGGTTGATATTTGACTACCCCCCTAATTAATGAGGTTTTCCAGATTTTCCTCATTCCTGCACTGAATAGTGGTTAGGGCCTACCAACGTAAGTCGTTCCTGGGCGCAAATGCGGCCTGCTTAATAATAATATGCCGCCCCCTCTCCCGCACAAGTCTCCGACTTCTGGGCTAATCCCTGTGATTAGAATGAGGGGTAGAGATATTATATTACATTTTCAAGGTACAGTTAGGTGTACGCAGATTTGTATAAAAATTATTAGTATAAGCAAGTTTGCATTCGTTTGCTGCAGGTGTATCATTAGCAAATAATAGGATTGACCTTTTGCGGAGTTCTACATAGATATCTCTTATTGGACTCCCAAATTTCTACAGAATGTTGTCTCTCAAAATTAATATAATCTTTATACAACGATGTAGAAGCTGGAAGATGACCCATTTTGTCTTTTACTATAAATTGGTTGAAATGTTAGCACCTAATTTAGAACGCGTTATAGCTATCGATTCATTTATATACAGTCACAAAAGAATGGATTGCCTAGAACCAATAGCGACAGATTGGAATGTCACACCCGATCTAGATTTTGAAGCGTACGCTACAAGTGTGTTTTGTTAAAAAGATAACGCTCCAAGCCTAGACGCCAGAATTACAGAATTGGAGCATCCAGTTTAAATATGTCTTTGGAAAGGCAAAAGTTGAATGTATTGGGGTGGCGCGTGAAATTTTTGCCAAGTTGAAAGTTTCACATGACGCGCCAACCCTTCTCTAGTTATTCATATGCAAATTACATGTCCATATCATATTGTAGTTCATTTCTGCTAATTTCAAAAGTTTTGAGAAAGAAATAGACGCCGCGCATGTACTGGCCTATATGTTTCTCTTAATTCAGGAAAAAAATTGAAATTTAGATTAAAAATTACAGGAAAATACAGATTGGCATAGTCATAATTATGCCACTTTTGAACTAAGAGAGAATAATCTTGAACATTTCAAAAATTACTTATGAATGGACAACTTAACATTTGATTTCATTTTAAATTTTTAAACTATATACAGGGTAATGCTGAACTTATCTAAAACAATTTGGTAATAGATGCGTCATGGAAAATGGAGTCAATATCGTAAAAAAAGTTTCTGTAAAATTCTTACAGTTTCCGAAAAAAAAGTCTATAGCCAGGCGATTTAGAATATTGAAATCCGAATACTCACAGTATTAGCGTCCTTCTAAACCTAAAGGTTTTGGTGACTGTTCCTCATAAATCCAATGTTGTTTTTCAACTATGGCATAACTGACAGTTGTTGGTATCTGTTGTACCTTAAAACACAATAATATCTTTTTACATAATTTTGCAGTTACCATTACCATACACCTGAAGGCAACAATGACAATAGAAAAGTATTGTTTTAATACAAACCTGACTTTCACAGGTTTGTACTAATCCTAATTAGAATTCAAAATAAATTTGTATGATTTAAATTTAATTTTTTTACAACTTTGCATTTGCAATAGGTACTCACTGAAGGAACAAAATTGTATAAAGTATTCATTGCTGGGACACTGAAATTACTTCAATATTGGTTAGTGATTTACTCTATGACGACAGTAATGACAATACTTTCACTTTGTGAAAGTAGCAGCTCATCATCAAGGTGAGCATAGGAACTTTTCAGCATGCATTCATTATCACGTACATTTTGTTTTCGATAGACAGATATTATCAGGATTTACATACATGGAAATTTCCTTACTTTCTCAAATAGCGTCATATTTATTATACGATATTTTTTTAACGCACTATGAAACACTACTCTTCAGCACCATATGTAGCAGATGTTTGTAAAAACATGCCTATTGTCAACGATGATTAAAAATATAACCCGAATGGAAACAATCCTCGACAAGGTCATGGTCGTTAATATATGTATATACTAATTATACTATATTTATATAGAACAATATTTTTTCATAACAATTTTTTTTATATATCTTAATTCGGCTAAAGATAAAAGTTTCAAAATTTGTGCACCTGTAAATGTCAACCAAATGTTAAAAACACGCAAAAACCGTTTTACCACGAAGGTCGAGAACGCGCCTGCGCCTAGTTTTGGAATTATAATTTAGACAAAAATATGTTAAGATTTCTTAAATTTTCAAACAATTTTAAAAATTCAAAAACTAATACAAAAATCAGGTATACTAGTTCAAATTCTATAGGATATATAGTTCTAGGAAAAGTTGAATTATCGTTTGTTCTCTAAAGCTGTACAAGATACTTTAGATTTAGAAGGCTTTTAAATTGATGAATTGACTCGTTGGTTATTATGTGGTACCTTATTACTCATGAAACACGTCTATTACTTGTTGGTAGTTGTTATAAGTATTATTTCTTGTAGAATACCTCAGAATAACTTATGACTGTGAGTGGTTCTTATAGTCTTATTGAAGGTAAGATACAAAAGATAAATACGAATGTACTATTTTGATAAATGCAAACGTAAATAAAAATAGTAAATTCAATTAAAATTAATATAGCGCAATCATGAACTAATAGAAGTTTCTGTTATATTTCCTTTTCTCAATATTGAATACACTCTATCATAATATAATTCATTCTAGTTCTGTATTTCATGATATTACAAGCACCAAGTGAAACTTTCATTCTACATAACCACGACGAACTTACTAATACTACAATATATTTGTAATAATTGTTTGGAAAACCCTATGGACATAATTAGTAGTAAGCCAAATTTATAACATAAATTTGTTAAAATATTTAGTTTACTCAATTAAAGACTCTCTTATTTCAACCACATTATAGGTTCAAATACAACGAAATATTTTGTTATCTAAAATAATAGTTATGTTATGTACATTAAACATGAACAAACGGAATTAGCAGATATAACCATAAGGCTTACGGTGAGCGCTCGATCCAAAGGGATATAGTTTTCGCTCAGTAACTCCTCAACGAAAAATGATAAAAATATGCGGTTTTTTTAATAGACTACAAATACTATTTGACATATGCAAAATTCATTTTAAAAAAATTTATTTTACACTTTTTCAAAATTTCAAAACACAGCGCCGACGTAAAATAATATTTGAAGTTTATTAAAAAAAACCGCATATTTTTATCATTATCCGTTAAGGAGTTACTGAGCGAAAACTATGGGTTTGTTCCAACACAGCAAGAATCGATTCCGAACCGTCCAGAATTAGTCAGTCAGTTTAGTTGTTAATGTACTCTTGGCGAATGCGACGTAAGACGGTGTTGGTCAAACATTTCTCACGGTACTGAACAGTTCTCGGCGGTTGTTGGAACAGATGTTATATATCGTTTGATAGAGCGCTCACCGTAAGCCATAACCACCAAAGACATTGGCCGAATCCACCAGAATCTACACGGATAGTAGGCAAATGCTACTGATCTTACGTAATCATGATATAATAACTAGATCAATATCTTAACCAAATTGGTTTATGGCTCCGAATCAGCCTGAAATAGTATATAATTTTGTGCATATCATAAGTTTCGGAAAATTGACAATGAAGGAGATTTTAATATACCCGATAATATTTTGAACCATTGCAGTGATACTAGCTTTAATTTAGTATCTCAGAAAACAACAACATATTTAAATGAAATAATTTTGAAATGGTTGTGAACTAAAGACAATCATGTCATGACCGAAAACGTTGCAGCTTTTTAATGTCCTAATGGAAAAGTATGTACGCCCTTCCTTTTGGTCTACATATTCGATGTTGAGGTCAACGTTATTTGTATTTGAGAAAGTTGATATTAGCAAGTCTTATACTGTTATACTTTTCATTGAGTTTACAGAAGGTAAATAATAATTTCTAGATTTACGATAATATCTGTTTTTGCTTACTCCTGTTGTTATGCAAGTTAGTGGACGAACGTATTTTTATTCACCACTTTCGACCACCTATTTTCAAAGAAACAGGGATGAATACAATGAATAAAACAGAAGCTTACAAACTATACAGGGTGTCCGGAATATGAGTGCCGTAATTTTAAGGGCTTATATATCTGATTAAAAGCAATAAAAAACTCTTATGAAAAACTACAAACACATTTCAAAAATAAAAATACAACTCCAATAATATGTAAAACTATATTACGAAATTACAAACTAAGGTACAATTAAGGTTAAGTAAAAGCGCCTGTAACGTAATTTGTTAACTATACTGTAATGTAGCGTTGCAGTGTCAGGCTGCTGGTGATATGATAACCTAAAAGTCCTAATGGTGCGTAAAGCTAGTGCGATTTATTTTTGTTTAATTTTTCTTTGATATGTTTGTGAGTAGGTATCCATAAACAAAAATGGAACAATTTACAGTAACCATAACCAGCTGCATCGCATGTTAATTTACGGCGAATCAAGGCAAAACTCTTTGACTACGTACGAGACATTTATACGGTAAGCGCTTCTTGCAAGCAACATAAGTCATTTTAAACACTTGTAACTATTTTTCTGTGTGGTGAAAAGAGCTCTAAGAAAAGCATTTACAGTAAGTACCTATGTTTAGATGAGCCTATTTCTTATGTATAAATACAATCCTAAGACTTGTTAAGTCAAACATGTTTTGTTTAGTACAACTTATCATATGGCAAAATTAAGGCACTCATATTCCGGACACAATGTATTTCTGATTAACAAACCATGTATTTCAATAGCAGGATCAAACAATAAATGTTAACTAAAGATTGCGCCTACTTTGTGATGACAAAAGTCCATAAAATCTAGCTGTCAAATTAAATTGAAATGTTTATAACCTACTATTACCACAGTTTATTATACAGTTCGTCAAGTGAAGGTTCCAGAGGGTGTGGCTAAAGCGCGGCTAAATGCGCAATGAACACCAATGAAGTTCATATGTACACGACGAAGTGGGAAAAATTCTATTTCTTGACCAATCACCGTGCACCTTCAGCGCGCGTATGTGCGCGGCTAAATGCGCAATCGTCTTTTGGTCGTCTAAAAAAATGAAATCTGGGACCTCGACATCAAAGGAGCCGACGTGAAGACGCCGGACTGTATAATAGACTGTGCTATTACCGTGTCTGCCCTTCTTTCTGCTTTCAAATGTATTAAGCATTTAAGCTATGGGTTGCTATAGAAGTATGGAGTAATTCCATAAATGATGGTTTTTTGGTGTAATATAAAATATGAATCCTTTAGATAAAAAGAAACTAATTATAATTTTACATATTCTTTTATAAACAGACCTAAAGATTGGATGAAAATTGAAATAATACTTATATTAATTAACAAAAAAATGTAAGTAACAAATGACGATTTTACTTATTACTGTTCTACATGTACAGACAAAGTATAACGTGATATTTTTTATCTTTATGTACGTAATGACGCCACTAGCCATAATTAATTGTTGCACCAGTAGTTGTGTGCGCAACAATGTAAAATTAATTTCAACCATTCTAGAATGATATATCCATTAATTATTATTAATAGCAAGCGTTACCATTAATTTAACGATATAATAAAAGTCCTGTAAGTTTTAAGAAAGTTGAATTTTTTAACTAAATATTTTCAGAAGAACAGATAATCTCAGTAATGCAAAGTTATTTATATATTACGCTGTATTTATCATTATCATCATTTGAGAAATAAATCTATAAGAAGTAAAAATATTCACCTATTTTTAGTATGCACTATTTAAGAAAATAGAAACAAAAGTCCTGAAACGTTATCTACTTATATAGTTCTATTTACTGTGTGATTGGCATGCAAGTACTGAAATATATTGACCATCCACTTTATCTATACTTATACGACATACCGATCGTGGTATGATCGTTACTCTAAAAAGTTTTTCATAACGCGTAGGTACAGAATAATGATAGTAATAAACACTCAGACGAGGACATAATTAGTTTCAATGTTAAAATTATTGTATTTGTATCTAGTGTAGGTAGACACTAAAATTATTGAGGCCTACACCGTGATACTAAAAAAGGTAACAATTTCTTTGTCAATGTATTAAAACGGTTTTATTTTATTCATTTGTAATTAAGAAATTTACTCCGTACAATTTTTAGAACTATCAGAATTACTATCAAGAATATTTAGATAATAAAATGGACTACACCATATTTTCTTAAATTTCTCTTGTTTCTATACCAAGGGATTGGCACCGAAGTGGACACTATCGATAATTTACGCAAATATATCATTTACTCAAATGTATCATAGTTGCTGCTAATTACTTTTGTGTTAATTTATAGAAATTGGATAAAACGGGCTCAAAATTTTGTTGTTGTAACATCAGGTATGTTAAACTACTTTATTAATTAAAACCACACATTAATTTTATTAATAATTAATAACAATCTCTCATGACAGATGAAACATCATATTTTATCTGTCCTGATCAGATCAGTCTTACGTCTTGATATACATACAAATATGCTGTTGTTGGTTGAAGCCACTACCAGCGCCTGATGACATTCCCTTGCTAATCTAGTTATCTTATGATTACGTAGTATCAGTAGTGATTGACTACTATTTGTGTAGAATGTAGATGCTGATGGTTTTGCCCGTTGTATGTCTACGAATTTCTTTGGCAGCTATGGTTAGGTATACCTACTAATTCCGTTTGACCACAGTAGCATGTCTATCCATCGCTCACTGATATCGAATATGCAAGAATCTGGAATAAATCCCACACCTTGCACATCCGTCTGTTAATTTGTTGAACAGTATTATTTTGATACATCAATGTTTTATTTATCTTAAATATATTATTTTTCCTTGCATAGGTTTTAAAAGTTCACATTATTCTGAAAATTAATGTATTAGTATGAACTTTATATTCTTCTTTAATTGCTGTATGCTTATTTCTCCTGTTCATAAAATTAATATGAATGACAGAAATGCCTAAAAATAAAACTCTTTAATGCAACTCTCTAATTCTAACTTTCACTTCTTCATATATAAAACATAACATTTTGCATCAATTTGTGGCAAAAAGATTTACAAAAGTTGTGGGAAAACTATTATTATTTAATGTGATTGGCATGAGATGAAAACTTGGTGGAATATTTCTTTCAAAACATTATCCGATAGGTGGCAGGTATGATTGCTTGCTTACTCATTGAGAATCGTCGACTGAAAAACCTATTTTTAAAATAAATAGGTATACTTCGTATCCAATGTCGAGAAGATGCGTAGCAGTGTAAGATTGATTCTTACATTAGTGATGGACGTTGAAATATTAAATTATTAGAGATACCAACAAATTGTGGAAGGAAGTTGTGAAATAAAGATGATCAAGAAGTATCTAGTGTCATATGAAAATATTTTTGAAATTACTGTGCAAATTTTTGTTAATATTTTCGTATCGCTAGCACAGAATTGCACATTTTAAAGAACCTGAACAATTTGTTCTATTACATTGATTATTTGGCCTTTGGTTAATAATAATTTGTTATAAAATTATTCCCCAGTAGCACAGGATATTGGCCCAATATTTAGGATATGTTGGGTAAATATTGTAAATTGGACCAATATTGGCAATATTTAGCCAATATTGGTAGTTAGTTGGCAATATAATTTTTTGACGTTATTGTAATTCAATATTTTTCCAATAATGTACCAATATTTGTAGTGTACATACATGTTCACCTTAAAAAAATATATATAAAAGAAATTAATATTTATAAAAGTATTTAATAATAAATTATTTTAAGAAGTCATGTTTATGCCGTTATTCGTTTGTAGTGCCCTTTTTATAATACACTGTTTTCTAATATTGGCTCTACATGGGACGTTTATTGTTGTACCAATTATTATTCATGCATGATTTGGTATTACAATCGAAAGTTAAATAATAATAAAAATATTATTATTACCTATAATTATTAAATTTATTATTATTTAAAATCATACGAAAATTCCGTACCGCGAGAAGCGAGATAAAGAGAGAGAAGCGACCGAAAAACCAAATTCCCTTCGCCCGCGTAGTGAAGTTCCATCTCCTATCCACAAACCATATGCTCCCATCTACCTTTTCCTTTTGTCATGACGCCGTGGGCAGTGGGCACAGGCCGTGGATTGCGTCACGTAATTATAATTATAGTGTTTATTTGTGGTGCCATAATTTGGAATTGAAGTAAAGGAAAAGAGGTAACTACTTAATCCAATTATCTACAATATACTAACTACCTACTAATACTTTCTGTAAGAGGCGACCTAACCTAAAAATAAATTTATTTTCGTACAAGGGAGTTTAGAAATAGTTTGTAGTAGTGTTAGTAAATTTAGATTGTGAAGTTGCTTTTGGTTTCATCAAATGAACTGATGACTGGTTTACTGTTAATATTTTTATTTATTTTAAAGGAGGTAGGAAAACAGAAATATTGGCCCAATATTGGCCAAATATGTCAGCATATGATGAACTTTATCAACTGCCAATTGAGAACCAGACTCTACTAGAATCTCTAGAACAGCACTTAGCAGATGAGAAAAATATTAAATTTTTGGTAATTATTGTTATATAGATTATGTGAACAATGTGTTACGATTATCAGGTTTCTTGTTTATTGTAGGCTCAGCGATTATACCTTTGTGGGGGAGACACTACTCATAAATCTGTTTTTTTTTTGTTTTGAAAAAACTATTTTCTTGAGAAGTGGCTATGCTATACTCAGGAACTGGAAAAAATGGAAAGCTATAATTTCAAAAGCTTTCTTGTTATAGGGCTGTTACAAGTAAGAGTTCTAAATTGTTGTTATGATAATATGGACAAATATGGATATGGACATATTTTGCTTTGTATTTTATAGAAGCTATTAGGAAACATTTCACAGACGCCACGGATACAGAAATTAACAGATCCATGTCTTTGTACCTGGCAGGTGCGGCAGACAGAGAAGGAGGGCGCAAAAATAGGTAGTTTTATAATTAGCTAGTCCAAATGAAATATATTTTCCATTTTTTATCAGAATTACACTTTTTTTATTATTTTATATAGAAAATAAATTATATTTTTATTGATCAATCGTTTTATTGAAGAGAATTCCCAGTTTATTTTACTTTCTGAATCTATAAATATTAATTAATTACAAAGTAGCGCAATTTTTTTGCATTCTTACTCTTAAATCTTAACATTTTATACATATGTATATAATTCTTTTATTCTATATTATATTATTCCAAATAGGGTTATCAATAATAAACATATAAACCAAACTAAATGCAACACGTCATGGTATATAATATGTAGGTCCAGTATACAAAACGGATATTGGACCATTATTGGAAAAATCAATT
The DNA here is from genome assembly GCA_025584915.1 of Monochamus saltuarius. Lineage (NCBI taxonomy): Eukaryota > Metazoa > Arthropoda > Insecta > Coleoptera > Cerambycidae > Monochamus > Monochamus saltuarius. Next base: position 48,939,345 of record CM046721.1, on the reverse strand, counting down.
TACCCTATAAATAAAGTGAATTATGGGTAAATATTGAATATCTATATTGGACCAATATTTGTTATCAATATAGGATAAATATATAAAATATATATTGTCCCATTAAAAAAAAACTCACCTTTTCTTTATTGGGCCAATATATAAATATAATATTTTTCCAATATTGGTGTGCTACTGGGGTTGTTAGCATAAATAGTCTACATATTTCCACATAATCATATATAAGACTAATTAAAACTGACTTAAATTACAATGACTAAAAGCAATATGGTCGTCTACATAATCTGAACCCTCTTGTGCCAGAAATATGGTCAAAATGGCCTAAACTACTACCATGAGAAGTATTTATAGTCCTATGTTACCGACTTCATAAATAAATTAAGCAAGGCAATAGCAGTAAAACATCACCTAGAATTTTTCCAATATACTTATAGATTACCAACATATTTATGTACTTAGGAAATTTAAAGAAACGTAAATTACTATTGCAAGAAGTGTTTAGCTATACACAGTACACCATCAGAACAACTTTGTTCTCTGCCAGTACCGTCCACCGGTAGAGTCAGAAATACATAGCTAGCATTCGCTGGCTAGGGAAGATTACCTATCTATTTATGGATCTCGAAAATTTAAAGAACCTTGAATTGCTATTGCAAGATGTATTTAACTATATGGCTATGGCTATATATGGCTAAAATTCACTGATTAGGTAGATATTTCACTGTCTAAACTTTAGCAAATGTGTTAAATCTGCAGGATCGACCACGAACAGACTAACTGACTGTATGCGGGAACACCGTATCCGATACCGATACCATCACCGACACCAATAATATATCGTCCTGTGTGAAACCGCGATTAGACTCTTGCAATCGCAGATGTAGTCTCCTCTACCCCATGACAGAACCTATACAGACTATTCTCTACCAGGAAAATCCCACTCAAATGTTTCCTGAGTTTGCAATGTCCTGTTAATAGTCCTACTGTTATTTATATTGATTTGAGACTTTAATTTAGCAGGTCAACATCTTCGATGGTCGTTTTAAAAACTTGTTGACTTACCTTTATCTACGGATTGCTTATCTCCTCCCTCTAACTCATCAGTTTGTCATTACCCCGATGTCTTTTATTCTCTGACATTAACACATCATATATATTAATTACATCTATTTTTTATTTATTTAATATTCATGTTTTATAATTGTGTAATTACATGACGAAAGACAGAACTTCTCTGATAACTCGTTACCATCCAAAAAGTAAAAGCCACTGGGTGACTCAAAGCTATTTTAAACCATACATTCACACATTTATTCCTGAATAAACTTTCAACGTCGGGGTGTATGTTTGTTTATTTTAATTCATGAATCAGTGGCAAAATAGTAAAGTGTAAACATTGTAAATGACGAAAAATAAACTTAATCTTTTTTCACTTCTAGTGAATGCGGATATCACTTAGCAAATTGAGAAAAGTTCGTAAATGTTACTTGAGAATTTTAGTCAGTTTTAGGAAAAATACATTTTTCGTCAAATTGTTGCAGGAATCAGAAATACGCAATAATTTGTTATAATTTCTAAAACATAAATATTTTTAGAAATCCAAATAATAATAATAGCATTTATTGGCCAACAGTAATGCATTTACATGGATGAAAAATATATCTTATACAAACATTAAACAACAAACACACAAGTCTAAACTAGAATAATTCTATAAATAATAAGTAATTTATAAGTAATTTAAGACATAATTTATCAGAAACTCTGTTCGCATTATTGCATTTACTCTAGGAACAAGAATATTTAAATAACATAGTAACACAGGACTATCAATTTTGCCATATAAGAGTTTGTGAAAAAACAAAATAGAGGCCTGTAATCTACGTTTCTCCAAAGAAATTAAATTAAAAGTGGGTAGCAACTCAGGATAATTACACCCTCTCATGGGATACCGTTTATTCTAAAACATAAAAATTTAAAAAATGACTTTTGGACTCTTTCAGTAATTAGAGAATAGTGGATTTATATACAGGGTGAGTCAGTCATAATGTCATTAATTTTAACCACGTATTCGGAAGGCCTAGTAAAGGCAGAAAATCGAAAAAAAAATTTTTTACTCGACCTTTAAAAAAATAAACAAATCACCCTATAAAAATCAGTAACACGACGCTCCTGGTGCGCTACGAACTTTCTGATGACGCACCCATACAAGAATCGAATACCGTATCAAACCATCGATGCCACGTTTACATACATAATATCGTCTAACACATCAGCGTGTTATTCAAATTTACCTAAATTTAGCACTCTGCATTTCCCGCATTTCTTTCCCCCCAAAGTAGATCATGCCACACATTTGGAGGGGGATGGAGAGAATACAAGCAGTAAGCAGTAGTTTGTTTATTTCGGTCTCACCTCACGTATTTGGCGTAAATTCACAACGCATAATTTTACGAATTCCGAATATGTGGAAATGGTAGTGTTATACGGAGAATATTTACGAAATGCAACTGACTCTAATTTTATCCCTAAGTGCTATAGACGGATAAATGCGGTTTTACTTGAACTGTGAGCTGTAAACAGGTTAGTGCCATACTACTTAAAAAACAATAAATTTCTAGGACTACAAACTGAATAATTAATTGTATTTACGAGTAATACTAAAAATTCATATTTATTGGTAAAACGTAGGGAAAACGTAATATCAAAATTATTAAACTGTAATAACCTAACATTCGAAAACATTTATTTATTATCTACATTTGTTTTTATTAACAAATAAATCAATATTTAAGGAAAATTCATTCATGTATCTAGATTAATAAAAATTGTTTTACTCCTTGTCGTTAAATAACAGTACAAAAACTAGATAACTAGGTTATTGACCTAATAATACGGTAGGTCAAAATAAGCGGCGTGTCATTTCGGTCTTGGACAGTTTTCTGTCAACAACACGATGGTTTTTTATTACTTAGTATTTAAACACGAAACACTTTTCAGATTCTCTTAATAATTTACCCATTGGGTATAGGTTTTTTTATGTAATGTACGTAAATGGTTTATTACTCGGTTTATTATTAGACATGTTGGAGTGTTATTGCAGTCATAACAGCTACATTTGCTCAGAGAAAAATCAACACGCGAGTGTACGGGTATCGTTTGATTGGGCCGTATTTTCTACCGGAAAACCTGAGTGGACCGCGTTACTTGCAATTTTTAATATATTTGATTTTATTGGATATTAACATTTTAAATTATTATTGGCTGAAGTTGAACTGAGCAAGAAAGAAAATGATATTCTAAAATAGTCAGTATAACAGTTTATTTGTGATGTCTAAAACCTAGGTAGGTAGGTACTCTATAGAAAAATATTACAACTTGACAACATTGCATCAGGTCGACATCGAATTGAACTGTGAGCTGTAAACAACCAAGGCTGTCAGCGGTCAGTGACAGTCTGAAAAGGGGGTTTAAATAATTATTTGAGAATATTTTTTTTCGGCGTAAATATGCATTTAGATTATTCCCTATCTCCTCTTAAAATTAATGACATTATGACTGACTCACCCTGTATATAGGATTACATATGAAGCCCGCATATTCTAATTTGCTTGTAACAAGACTAAAATATAAGCATTTTAAAGCTGATGTATCTTGAAAATTTTTACAATTTCTTGTAATAAATCCGAGTGCACGAAATGCTGAGCTGACAATTGTGTTAACGTGATAATTAAAATAAGTTGCGTGTCAAAATAAATCCCTAAATTTCTAAGAGTTTCACAACGTTACAGGAATGTACCGTCAATACTATAGGGATACTGAATATTGCTGAATTTACGGCTAAAAGTTAGAATTTTACATTTTAATGCAAATAAATAGAATGCCAATGAATTTAACTTTTTATTGAAAATTATCACAAACATAATGAAAGGTGTAGTGAAATATTTATAAAAGTAAATTTTCTTCCAAAATAAAATAAATATTTTTGTTGCTAGATCAATAAATCAAAATCCAGAAAGATTTATTGGTAGATTTTTTTTAATTATTAAAAACAAGTAAATCTCTGTAACAGCAAAGTGTGATAATAAAAAGTTTATCATAAAAATAAAGAAAATCGAATATAGTTTAATATAAGAATAGCTTTTCAAATCTGTAATATGGTACTAACAATTTTATCAAAAACCTAAACTTCACAACACTTCATTTGTACTCAAATATTATGTTGGAAGCGTTACAAGACTTTACCAAACTGCGTGAAGCGGATTCGGTTTAAAACCTTTTCAATTTTACGAGACACATAACTTTTTTATTACATCAGTGGTGGAGGAGGGAAAAAGTGGCACCGCAGACAAAAATGTTTAAATGTTCGAGGTCAAACTGCTTAAAATGAATCTAAAATTTTTGAGTTGCATTTATAATATTTTTGAAATGTAATGTTCACGAGAGGTCCATGTTTTATAAATAGAAAATATATTTATTTACAACCATACCTGTAATTTTGACATTACTAATGTCATTGAAGGTTTGAAAGTGTCACATCACCTACGTCTACACAAACCTAGAAAAAATATAGACTGCGTCGGTTCATGATATAGGTCACGTGACAGGTGCCGCGTTTTCTAGGGACCTACGGTCCAGAAAATGGATATTTTAGTTGCTTTATGTTGGCAGTTGTGCAAATATGATGGCTGCATTGCAATCTGAAATTAACTAACTTGCTGTCATTTTAAATGTCATTAAAGAATGTGACATGAATGTGACCAATCACAGTAAACAAATGAGCTTCACGCTACAATACAACCAACGTAAATTGGCATAAAAACCAAGTTTTAGCGATTTGGACCTTTTAGGGCAGCCATGAATTTGCGGTCGCCGGCAATATGACACTGCCACAGTCTATATTTTTTCTAGGTTTGTGTACGTCTACTTCCCTCTTCCATTTCCCTCACTCATTTCCCTCACTCGTTCAATAAAGCAAAATATTTATTTAAGTAATACATTTATTGAACAAATTCTTATATAGAAACAGCAGGGCAATTAATTAACAACAATAACATTTAAATAATTTATCATATATTATTTGTTAAAATTAATGGTAATATTTGACTTATTATAGAATTTAACCGAAATATTTAAGAGACCTCCCTGATGATTTGAAATTTCATTACTAGAAAATGTGATTTCATGTCCACTGTCAGATCCCGTGAAGTTAACAGCAGGAGGTAGAGCGTTTGAACTGGTACAGGAGGACGATGGCAAAGTTGTTGACGATATCGTATTTGCGGTTTTAGTTTGGTTAGCTACAGATTCATCCACATAACTTTCTACAACTGTACTAGACCGCCAGCCCCCTAAGCGCTTCAACTGAAGAATATCTGCTCCGCTATTAACCAGCAACGTAGCTGCCGTTCTTCTAAAAGCATGACCTGTGTACGTTTCTGCCTTAGGAAGTTTTAAAAAGCAGGCTATTTTATAAGGAAATTTAGAGATAGAATTGTATCCAAAAGGCTGATTTAGAGCTCTTCCCGATCGATATTGAACAAAAAATTTCTCATTTTTTATATCTTTCCGTACCTGGATAAATTCTTTCACAATTTTTATCCAGTTTATTTCAGTGATCATGAATGATCTACTTTTATAAGTTTTTGTATCCGGAATTTCAATAGAAATTTTCGTTTCTAATATATCAATAAGCGTAGTTTTTTTTCATTTTTAATAATTCATCAGTGCGGCATGCTCCATATACACCTATTATAAGCGCAACCTAAAATAGAAAAAATTAAAAAGAAAATTTCACCTTGATAGGAAGGAATTCTTGTGGTGCTTTGCTTAGAAAATCCTCTATATTTTGTCTGGTAAAGGTAGTAGATTTCTTAGGCCTAAAGCCTATATTCTGGCGTTTCAAAAAAGCAAGAAGTTTGTTATATTTAGATATATCAATCTTCTCTCGTAAATCTAGCATGGCCCGTAACATACTGTAGATAGCCCAAAGAGTAGAGGGCTTTTTTTGCTTTGCCATGTCACTAAAATATGCCATCAAAACTGTTTCTGAAGCAATATTCTTAGTATTTTTTTCTAAATACCAATTTTCGTAAACCTTGAAGGCTTTTTCGTAACGCCCCCTGCTTTTTCAGCAGCTTGTTTTAGTTCTGGTGGAGTTCCGTCTGGCAAATAATCTTCACTTTCGCTATCTGACAACCTTTTTTCAGCCGCAACTTTGAAGGATCGAACGAGAATTCAAAATTGTTTGTATCTGTCATGCGTCGTTGCTAGGCTTGACCCTGCCACCTGTACATGTTTGTTCAACGCAACCTGCACAATTTTGAATGATGTCAAAACAATAAAATTACGCATAGTTTGGCATTTTTACTACATTTAAAAATATGAAATAGAATTTTCAACTAACGATGTGGTTGTAAATAAAATAGTATACATACCTCGGAGGGAAGTTTTCATTAATATCTCGAGATTATAGTTAATCTCTCGACACTTCCCTCATCGGTATGTAATATACTATTACACACAAAAAAAAAAACAAAAAATTAAATTACACTAGTTCTATCTTTGCCTGTTTCCCGTTACTCAAATATTGATTTCATTATGTTTTTGACCAAAGTAAATTTATTGAAATAGTTGTTTGGGTGTGGATTGGCATTTAATTTTCCTGAATACGAAAATACGAGGTTTTCGGGAATGACGGGATATGGGACATATGACTTAAATACTGGACTGTCCCTTGAAATACGCGACGGGTGACAATCCTGGGGCGAGTACTATAGGTATACAAAAATATTCTTTATATGAAATACAGTGAAATTAGTGAGAGCACAAGAAAACATTTTAATTGTAAACCACTGTCACTGTCTGAAAAGTCATTAGAATTGTGGATATATTACTAAATAAATTTCTTCAGTAAATTAATACAACATTCTATAATGCCACAGCAAATTTTTTCAGGAATGATTTTTGCTTTAAACCTCTTAAAATGTCAATTAAGTACAATAGCGGCTTGTAGAGTTAATAATAGGTGAAACGTAAGTATGAATAATACTCTGGGTGAATTTGTAATTTATATTGAAAAAAATTTGGAACAAACCCATTAAGTTTTTAAATATGTCTATTCATCGATCTTTTAAAGCTGTAAACTTACGATGTCGTCGTAAAATGGTTATATCAATTCATTTCATAATCTGGCAAACGGTGTGTCAAAGGAAAAAAAGTAAGGAGTCTTTTTCTGTTCTAAATTGAACAAGGATTCTAGAAATAGTTTTTGTTTCTAAAAAAACATTGGCGTACCATTTTTTCCTTAAAATTTTCCGAAGATCTGTCCGTACGCACGCCACTGGTGGAAGAAAGATAATATCTTTTACGTAAAACATGTATCTAGATTACCTATTCAAAGGTTCCAAATTTCATTTAAATATCTAAAGTAGGTACAAACTGATATTATTTTGTGGTTCTCTGTCTGCCTCTAAAGTTTCCGCTTTCGAAAGTGGACCACCCGGTATATATTAAATATATATTAAATATATATGAGTATTTGATGAATTTGGTTCCACTTTGAAACATACAATGAAAAGGGCAATATTAAGTGATACTCTAATCATTATTATTAATATTATGAACAGCTTACTTGAGTTAATATAATGATGGAAATATTCAATTAGACGAACAATAATTACTCTTTGCTAATAATTATATTTTTTAAAACAAGTACTTACGCAATTTTAGAATCCTTGTACTGGTGTTTACAAAACAAAATAATTATTAGATATTACATTTACTTTTACTTGTGTTGTGATTTTATAATTTAATTACAGAAAAAACCGTGTTACAAATAACAAGTTTTCGTTGCCGTATAATATTATATGACATATTGAATTATTTTAGCACGTAGTAATTAAATTAATTACTGATTAATCACTTATTATTTAGTATTAATTAAACAAGCAAGAATTAATAAGGCGTAATTGCAATATGCTCCACATAGCACACGATTTCCACGGGACGTCCATTTTAGGTACCCAGGGCCAATTATGAACGTCCAATTAATTCTTACCTGAACAACGAAAGCTGTATGTGTCTTATTGCGACATCAGGAGTGCCACAAGGCTCCAATTTGGGGCCACCTCTTTTTATCCTGTTTGTGAATGAATTATCCTTATCTTTAAAATCAAATCAATTTTTGTTTGCCGACGGCTTGAAATTGTTCTTGAATATATCTACGACTAATTGTTTGATTCCGCAAGACCTTGTAGATTATGTTTATACTTGTATACTGATAATTATTTACTTATTAATAGTATAAATACATGCAAAACACGCACGTATCCTTTTTAACACGTTACGAGAAAATTAAAGGTCTTGGTGTAGTGTTTGATAGCAGATTATCTTCTTTTTTCGAGTCATATTAATTCAAATATTAAATCTGGGTACAGTAGGTACCCTAGGCTTTGTTATAAGGAGTATCTTTCACTGATACAAGTCCATTCAAAAGTCTATATGATTCGCTCGTACGTTCAAAACTCGAATACTGTAACTGGTACTTCTACTATCTAATCTACAGTAACGATTTAGATAGAATACAGCGACGCTTTCTCAAACTCTTGTTTTTCGCATCGACAATTATTTTCCTGACAGGGGATATGATCACCAATTCTGGTATATCTTTAGGACATCCTCAAAAGGTCCAAAACGTCCATTCGTGGGTCATTGGAGAACATCCTGTCCAATTGTGTGGACGTCTAACGTCTCTAAACGAACATACAACACGTCCTATTGTTGTGCGTTAATGAACGTCTTAAGAACATATTTAGAATGACTATGCTAGAGTGCTATATGGGATGTATTGCAGTTGGAGAAGTAACTGATAGGTGGCGCATATTGAGCAGCTACAGATTTAATTAAAAGCAACTATGTAAAGAAAATGTGAATTTAATGACAATTGTTGAACTCATAGAGTCCACTTTCTACTGATCACGCTGTAAAGCCCCTCAAATTAAAAAAATGTGAATAAAATCTTCATACTATTATTTTAATAAGTGCCATAAAAATAAACAGAGACCAGACAGCTTGAATTAAAAACAAACAGCACTGAATTAAATTACGGGAAAGGAAAAGATAAAACTACCTGCCAGAAATAAATTAATATTTTTTAGAGACCAAATAAAATACATAATAAGCTGAAAAACAAGAAACTTGACGAGTTATATCGAATGGAATTATAACAACAAGCAAGTTCGGTGCCAGCTTTTGCGCGCTTATTGCTTTTGTTTTGATCACAATAATAAAAAATATTTTTTTTTCTATGTTTATGCAAAATACAAAACTTTATTGAAGTATATTTAGTGGAAAATTGGTTCTTTATTGCACTAGTGCAATAAAATGTTTATTGCATTCATCTGTCATTCTACTACAGCGTTTTGTCTTTTGTCATGACAAACATAAAACGTTCACATCGACGTCACATTTTCCTAGACTTAGTGTCATCTAAATAACATTTTTTGGTTTTTGCATGAACGTAGAAAAAGTATTGTATGCAACTCGTACAAAAAGTGCTTATTGCACGTGACGTGAAATTGTCCAACGAGGCCGTCAGGCCGAGTAGAACAGTACTTTTTGTACTTGTTGCATAAATAACTATTTGCATATACTCCCAAAAATCATCGGAATCATTTAAAGCCCTAAAATTAGTCTTTTTCGGACGCAATCCAAAAAAGTTGCATTTGATGCATTTTATACAAAATGATCGTCAACAGTTATTTTATTTATTTATTTGGTTCGGAAGTACATGACAGATAAAATTAAAATATAAAATTTAAGATTTATATCTAGAATACACAAAACTCAGATGTAATTACAGTTAAACAAAATAGTTAACTTACACGACACCAATAAAAACAGGATGAAAATATTGAAAATACAAAGTGCAATCAAATAATCCAAACAAGTACAAATTTAAACATTTTATTGTTACTATGTAAGCGCCTTGGTTTATTGGAATTTCCATACAATTTGCTTTTCCATACATAAAATATATGTCATCCAATTCTTTAAACTAATAATTCAACATATTTACTTATTTTGTAAAAAAAATGTATTAAAGTAGTTATTTTTCTACGTTCATGCAAAAAACAAAACTTTATTGAACTATATTTAGTGGAAAAAGTGGATTATTGCATTCATCTGTCATTCTACTACAGCCTTTCGTCATCATGACAAACATGAACGTAAATCGACGTCATATTTTCCTAGACCTAGTGTCATAACGTAGAAATAACTATTATGCAACAAGTGCAAAAAGTAAGTGTTTATTGCACGCGACGTTGAAATAAAAACTTTTTGTACGAGTTGCATACAATATTTTTTCTGCGTTCATGTAAAAACCAACACATTTTGGAACGTTGCAATAGGTACTTATTTTGAAAATCTTTGCAAATTGAACAGGTCGGTCGTTACATTTTTTAAGGTGAAAATTTTAGACATAGCAGTGATTTTGTGCACTTTACTAGCCGGTCAAAAATGGTGACTGAACTGGTGACTAATTTATTTTGAAATATAAGAATATTATTTATGCCATGGTTTTTAAAAAATATAGATTTTCTTACGGCATCTACTATAAATATCAATTGGATATTGGGTACAAATAAATGTTAAAAAATTCCATTTTCATATTCAAATATTATCGAGTCGATTACAAAATGTTGCAGCAAACACTTTTAACTGTTTTTGAAAAACAAATATTTTTTTTAATTACTTATATTTTGTGGCAGTAATTAATATTTGGTATATATTTATTTCTCATTATAAATACTTTCTGATACAAGTATATTACAATGAATAAAGATCAATAAATCAAAATAACTATATTCTATAAAAATGTAAAATATAGGAAGTCTAATGTAGCAAATCTAGGTAAATTAATGCAATGATAGATTGATGAAACTTGGTTTAATGTCAAAGAAATAATTCCGCTAATAGTGAATATATTTTCACAGTGGATGTAGGTCAGTGACAACGACTTGGAATTGCAAGGTTTATGGACTTACTCTACTGATTCCCAAGCCTCTCTTTAAAATATTGCTTGCTTGAAAAAATAGTTTTTTTACAGAAACGCTGAAACAAATTCATTCGGATTGCAAAAACGTATGTTTCTATAAATCGGCTAGCTTTAAATTAGGTTTTATTTTTTATTCATGGAAGAATTTCAGTGCAATGAATCATTTCATTAAATAAAACAGTTTTGGTAAAAATGTAGAGAACGTATCATTTCATCCGTTACAGGGTAAAATTCCTTGTTAGGAGGAATAAGTTCTTAAAAATAATCCATGTGAGAACTTCTCCTTGGACCACTTGATATTATTTCAATTTCAAAAACTCTTTTTTTTCAATGGGGAAGTTGCATGAATTTTATATTCCTGTGAAATATTTTACGAGGTAATCTTTTACACATTGAAAGGGCATAACATGTGTCTAGTGGCAATAATTAAATAATAATTAAAATATTAATATAGAATGTAAGCAAAACCACGTGGCCAAAAACACGACATCACACCCCGTTCAGCGTGGTTTATGTTTTCGTAGATGCAGGTTACGGTATTGGTGGTGTAAACAGGCGTTGGCTTCTTTTGTTTGAGTGGCATTTTTAGGTCATTTTAGTGCAAATACTGCGTAGGTAATGCTATAATTATTAGCAGTGATGTGGTAAACTTGCGGTATTATTAAACGCAACTTATTTCTTTGCTTGCAATATAAATCCGCTAGTGACAATGACAGCGACATGCTGTTGGTTACGTCTAGTTAGAGGGCTTTACTTGATGTATTTATAAAATTATGGCATCTGATTTCACATTAAACTACTTGTTTTAATTTTAAAAATAATAAATAAAAGTAATAACTAATGATACGATACTGATATGATATTTATTTGTTTGTTGCTATTTACTACTGATTTAATTTCTCCTTAAACATTTTAAAAAAATCCCGATTTATTACTTTTGTTTATTAGTTTCATTTTTTCGCTAAACTTAAACCTACCTACTTATGTATTTCCAATTAAACTTACATTAAAGTGGGCTTCATTGCCATACACCCCATTTTACGAGTCTATTTTGTAATTTTATTCAATTCAAAATTGTCTAGGACAAACGCCATTTATGATTAAAATAATAAATTCATTCTTCTGCACGCATTTGGAAAATCATGCAATTTCCCCATTATACAAACACAAGGTTTATGCTTAAAAATTCGCATATCCGGTCTGATAACAAAGATCGCGAATTCATCACAGTAAAAATGCTATTATACATAGCTGTTTTAGGCGTCAGTACTTGAATCGTGTTTGCCAACCGTCCGGGTTCGAATCCCGTGGTAGACCGTAGATCAGCTGTACCGATGGAGAGGATGGCACCTTCTCTGCGGGTATGGTAGGGTGGAAGAATGTTGGCTTGGGCAATGTAAGAGATTGATACCGGTAGACGTTTGACCATCCTCTTAATTAATGAGGTTTTCCAGATTTCCCTCATTCCTGCACTGAATGCTATCATTCACCTACCAAAGTAAGTCATTCCTGGACGCAAATGCGGCCTGCTTAATAATAATATGCCGCCCCCTATCCTGCACAAGTTTCCGAATTCTGGACCAGGCCTCCTGGTGATTAGAATAAGGAGTAGAGATGTTATTATTACATGGCTATTGAATAACACAGTGGTTTCATTGGAAATTATCCCATCTTATAACAATTTTTTTGTAGAATATTCTTGAGAATTACTGTTTGAACACTTCTGATTATTAGTGTCATCAACATATCTCCATTTCCATATTTCTTTGCTTTCAAGTGTTAGAAAAAGTAGGAGAATATTTCAACACAAAATTTTTTTATTTTCTCCCTCAAACTTCTCATAGCGTTCAGGTGTTCTGAAATGTAAGCCTGCACATCAAATTAATAGTACTGATTGGAATTAATATTTGTTCCAACTTGCAGATGTTGCATCGCCACAACTGCCATAGAACTGTTTTTTGCGTTGTTATAGAATACAGCCTAGGTGCTAATACTGGATCAGATCCGTGTTCTTTGAAGATGATTACAACAATGTTGGGTAATGATTCGTCACTGTATTTTAGAGCGATGACGCATATAGCGTCTTGTGCCTGCAGAAACGCGTAGTACATACTGATCAAGATGTTTTTCAAGAACAAAAAGCGTGACGCCGACCACCAGCAGTATACTTGTCTTGATATAGCGCTTAGTAAACAACAGCCGACTCTGCCGCCGAGGTGCCACAAACCCCATTGTGTCGTGTCGTCACCCTTATTGTCAGTGCAAGATTTTTAGGTTAGGCAAACTTAGTTTAAAAAATAACCCTTGACTGATTCGTTTGGCGCAAGGGTTTATTCAATTAATATTTATTTTTTTAGAAGTGTGGCACAATACCCAATTAAACTAAAGAAAAGAAATGAAGAGATATCTGTTTTTTCTTTTTTGTTATATATTATAGCTTTGACATGTTAATTAAATACAGTATTTAAAACAGGTGACATAATAAAATTGAATAAAGTTTAGAAAATAATTAAAAATTAAAATTATTCATAAAATCTAATAGTTATTTACGATAGATATAATTATGTTTGTATTTCTTGATCTAATATATTAATAATACGGGCATATCCATTTCGCCCTCTTTTTAAATTTCATTGGGAAAAATAATTTATTTTTATTTTTATCGTTATTATTTTGCAGTATTACTTTTAAATAATTAAAATTTTTTGAATTGTATTGAACAATGCTTGGATCATATGGTTATAAATAAATGTTATCTGGCGATTAAGCACCAAAAATTGGCTTAAATATCTTTCACAAGTGTCTTTCATGACTATTTTTATAATCTCATATAACGAAAATAAATATAAATAATAGACATTTTGCACGGATAGTACCATAAGATCCTAACATAAATATTGTATGAAGTAATAAGGTCAAGTTGCAGTTTATCAATTTGTATAAATATGAATTTGTTTTTGATTTGCTGCATAACTCTCTGCACACTGAGAAAATGCTCTGACGAAAATACTTTGCTGACATTTTTTAGCTAACTAAGACTGTAAATATTTTTATAACAATAGCAGAACTGATGCCTTCGTTCAGTAGAATGTACTTTACTGATACCATATTTCTGTTAGTGTTAAATACTTTGTCATTTAAAAATATAGGTATGTTTACTGTTATAGAAACATACATCACTAGTCTAGTAAGATTATTGCCTGTGATTAGATAATTGTTTTTTATTAATTATATCTACTGACGTAGGTAGTTTTTCTCTTGTCCAAAATCCAGTGACAAAATTGTAGCCGAGCAGGATAGTCTTGCGGCACTAAGGCTTAAAGCGTTTGTATGTGATGCAGGTATAACCTCGGAATTTGCAAAAAAAATGAACAAAATGTTGACTTTATCGCTGGCATATTGTTTACCACAAATTTTTCCAGAGATGACATAATGAACTTGCACAATAAACACGTTTGGTCTGATGAAAATCCTAATGCCATAATGAAATCTCGATTTCACCATGAGTTTTCTTTGAATATACAAGGTGGTCTACTTTCGATGACGGAAACTTTAGAAGCAGACAGAGAACAAAAAAATAATATCAGTTTGTATTATAAACTATATTCGAAAAATGCTTTGTTACAAAGATACAGGGTGTCAAAATTTTCAATAAAAGTTCCAAATTTATTAATATTTTTAAAACTATTTCAGATATTCAAATGAAATTTGGAACCTTTGAATAGGTAATCTAGATACAAATGTTTACTTAATAAATATTATTTTTTTCCACCAGTGGCGTGCATCGGACAGATCTTCGGGAAATTTTAATGAAAAAAATGGTACGCTAATGTTTTTTTAGAAACAAAAACTATTTCTAGAATCCTTGTTCAATTTACAACAGAAAAAGGCTCCTTACTTTTTTCGATTGACACACCGTTTGCCAGTAAAAAATTAAAATTCTTTAAGCAACTGGAATTCAAACAAATTTTAATCTGTCGTAGTAGGCCATGAAACAAAAAAGACTACTACTGTCAGTGTTTTTGCATTTTATAATGACAGTTAATTGAATTGTGTCAGGTAATTTAATTTCGAGTGATTGTTAACATTGTTATTAGTGTTTTGTAAGTATTAATTTGAAGAATGCTTTTTTCTAAGAACGAATACGCAGATATTCATTTTTGCTACGGATTTTGTGATGGAAATGCAGAAGCGGCAGTTCGTGAATATCATAGACGCTATCCAAATAAAAGAGTTCCAGATGCTCGCGTTTTCATCAGGACACATCAGAATTTTTGTAACTTTGGCCTGCGTGTTAATAATAACGAACGGAACAGAAACCGTCGATATAATATTCAGAATAATCGTATACTACGCACTTTTGATAACAATCCAAGGCTGAGATTTCGGAAGGCAGTTAAGCACCTTAACATTCCTAAGTCTTATTACAAACACTACACGATGACCGCATACATGCATATCACCTACAGCCTGTTCAGGATTTGCACCCTGGTGATGCTGAAAAAAGAATAAGATTTTGCCAGTGGCTTTTAAACTCGAGGGAAGAAAATCCTGACGTTTCACATAAGATTCTTTGGACGGACGAGTTTTTTTTTACGAGACTTGGGGTAACAAATTACCACAATATCCATATTTGGGCACATCACATTCCTGGAGAAATTCGGCCAAGATCATTTCAAAATGAATTTTCCGTAATGTTTGTGTTCCACATTTCCAAATCCCCAAGGTTGAACTCGGAATTGTTTATGGAGTTTCTTAACAATAATCTGCAAGACTACCTAGAAGATTTACCCATTAAGTATGAGAGTTTGATACAATAGCTGTAAGAGAATGGCTCAATACCAATTATCCTCAACGATGGATTGGCCGGCTAGAGAGGAATGACGTGGTTAATGGTATTGGACCAGTGGCCTGGCCACACTTTTACGTTTGGGGCACTATTAAAGATAAAGTATACGCTAAACCTGTATTAACAAGGTAGGATTTAATTTTAAGAATTCAGCAAGCCTGCAATGATATGCGGCGAAATCTGCATGAAGTATCTGCTGCAATAAATGCGTTAGTGAGAAGATGTCGAAAATGTATTGAGGTGGGTGGACTAAATTTCGAGCAATTTTTGTGATTTTACCCTTAATTTTCTTTCTTTTTGTTATTGTTGTTGAAAGCCACTAATTAAATTACTCATTATCGTTTTTGTTTACTTAATTGTTTTTCAGAAATTATTAGGTAATTTAATTTTTTACTGGCAAACGATGTGCCAAACGAAAAATGTAAGGAGCCTTTTTCTGTTGTAAATTGAACAAGGATTCTTGAAATAGTTTTTGTTTCTAAAAAAACATTAACGTACCATTATTTTCATTAAAATTTCCCGAAGATCTGTTCGTACGCACGCCACTGGTGGAAGAAAAATTATATTTTTTACGTAAAAATATGTATCTAGATTACCTATTCAAAAATTCCAAATTTTCTTTAAATATCTAAAGTAGTTTTAAAAATATTAATAAAGAAACTTTTGATAAGAATTTTGACAACCTGTATCTTTGTAACAAAGCATTTTTCGAATATAGTTTATAATACAAACTGATATTATTTTGTGGTTCTCTGTCTGTCTCTAAAGTTTCCGCCATCGAAAGTGGACCACCCTGTATAGGTGGGTATTATTCGAAATTTTCTTGTTGGGTCTCACTTTTTACCAAGAATTTTAACCAGTGCCTCCTATAGACATTTTCTTAAAAACATTTTACCTGGATTAATTGACGATGTTCCCTATGCGTTAAGACAAAGAATGTGGTTTATGCATGAAGGCGCTTCCCCACATTTTAGTGATTGCTCGTGAATTTTTAAACGAAAGATTTGGTAATAACGTGATTGGACGAGGTACTCAAGAACTAGGTCAACCTTGGCCTTTATCACCCGATATAAATCCTATTGATTTTTTTGTTTGGTGACACCTCAAGGCATTAGTTTACAAGGTTCATATTGAATCTGAGGAGCACTGCAACAAATTATAGCTTGTTGTGATGTGGTAAGAGCTACCTACTTCTGGAATTTTTGCAGGTGTTCAAAAAGATCTGAAGCATATATTTTAGCTGAAAGTGGTCATTTCCAACATTTGTGATAATAAATCATAGTAAAGTCATTCCATTGTTAATTAATTATTTTGTTATTATTTTAAGTAATGTAAATGAGTAAAGATAGTATGTCGTTCGCACATCTCAGGTCCGTACTCAGGTCCGTCTGTTGAAAATCGTAATATTTAAATATTCCTAATTAAAAACAAATATCATCTTCAAAATAATGGCCAGTGTTGACGAATCTCACTCAGTTTATTTACCGGCATGTGTCAAGGTCGCAATGAAACGTGGTGCGTGTCGGATCTTTTTTAAGGATGATAGCGCGTTATTAGCAAATGTTAGTTTCTTGTCGAGTTTCTTGTTGGTTTGTCTGTTTCGGTGCTTGAATATGTTCCGTCGGCCTCCCACTCGTTCTACTGTGGAGAAATGGATTAAAGATTATCCAGATTTAGAATTTGACGAGACAAAATTAAAGTGCAAAATTTGTAAGAGTTATATCGTGGAATTATAAAACAAGTATTGTTGGACATATGCGCTCGGAACAACACAAAGTTCGTGTGAGTAATAGTATGACAAACCGTGAACGTCAAAAACAATTTAACAACGACTTGGTAAAAGTGATGGTGGGGTGTAATATTCCTTTAAATGAACTAAATAATGCAGAGTTTAGACAATTTTTGCAAAACTGTATTAATGGAAAGTACAATAATGTAATGTTGAAAAACCTGTGACAGCCTCAGGCTATTCAATAAATAATGCCGTAAATAGTGTTGTATACATGCGACGGTTTATTTCTCAGGTACCAGGATCTAGTGCTGAACGTTATAACTGCCGTATAGTAGACCTTTTTGAAGGTAAATGAGTAGATTTTTCTAAACCCACCCTAAATGTGCCCCAGTGACCTCTGTGGACGTTGAACGTACGTTTTCGAAACTGAAATGGATTTTAAGCGATACACGTCACAACTTAACAACTGAACATTTACAACAGTTGCTGGTTATTCAGTTTCATTTCAGTACTAAAAGTGAATAGTATAGTGTTTTGTAAGCTACATAACTTAATATGGACTATATTGGACAACATACATATCAGTACAAGGGAAGACGAAGGGAGATTGATATTAACTGTATTTGACATTAAATGTACGTATTTACTTGACTTCCAAAAACGTTAAGTTAGCGTCCTAAGTGCGCCCCTGATAATGACGTAATGTGCGAACGTTAAAATGCACTTGATCAAATAAATCAATTTTGTTCTTAATCGGTTTGGAATACAAAAAAATGTAAAGAAACAAAAAGTGCATATGATGACCTATTTTATTTGTAATATTATACAGGGTGATATATTGTGTTGGCAAATAATGATTGATAATACTCACACCTTCACTACTGGATAAAGCTGGTAATTTTTTATTTCATACCTACTGTCATACTATATATGCACACCGAATTTGGTTAAATTATCTCAAGCGGTTTAGAAATTAAAATTTAAAAATTATTGATTTGTTACAATGGCTTATTTTTTGCCACAGAATACACCCTTGGATTTTTTACCTCTGCTTAAAAAACGCCCTGTATAAATTGTAGATGGGAAAGCGTTCAGCGCATAAAACGACACTGGATTAAGGGCATATTCCTGTTTGTATATTCATATGAAAGGCGATTGAACTTCCAAGAAGACAGGCAGTGTATACAAAAATTATTAAACAAATTGAGGCTAAAATAAAAGAGTTGACCGCTATTCAGTGCATGTTTACCATCAAGATAATTAAAAATGTAATCAATTAAATGTAGTGGAGGTAGGGTAATGGCTAATTATTGACAAAATTAATTAAAACCGAAATTAGAAAAATTTAATAGAACACCCAAATTTTAAGTTTTAATTAATATTACTAAAATTTGATGATATTAGATTTTGAATTTCTTTTGAGAAAGAAAGTGATGACTGTTCAAAGGGATGGTGTAAACTCGCCGTAGCATAAGGTTTTCATCTCGAATCAGTATCAAATTTTGCTTGCCTCTCAAAATTTCTAATTTCGTAACAGTTCACCGGCTTTCCTCGTTAAAAATACTAAACGTGTTACGTTGGAAATCATTATATTGACGCCACTGTACATAGATGACACTAAAAGCAATGCAGTATTTTTAATAGCAGATAAAAGTAAATGGTTATTATTTATTGTTAATTATCAAAATAATTATTTTTGCTGTTGCTTTTTTAAGTATGATAAATGTACATGACACTTAAATTGATTCTTAGAATATTTTTCATTGCTTCAAAATAATAGTCACATATCATGCAATAAATACAATCTAATTTACTTCTAGTACTTCTATACTAAAATGACATAAAGGCGAACCTTTATTTTTATTATGTTTCAAAGTTACAATAACTATAATGGCATATTTTTACATTTTTCTCAAATGATTTCAAGAATATTTCATTTTTGTAGATCGCCATATGTGTATGTATAGCGTTTGCCTGAAGTAAGGCAGTATCACAAAGACAAGAAATTAAAAACGTATTTCCATAATTAAGATATTATTCGTTCAATAAATTTTAAAAAGAAAGTTCAAGTGAAAAAAAAATCACATGAATCTGCTTACAAGCAGCAAAATTTAGGGACATATTTTTAATGAGCACTTTATAAGTTTATAATGTGAACAGGAAATGTAATACAATGTTCTCAACATTAATAAATACAGCAAAGTAGTTATACGGTTGCCATTATGATGTTTAGCTTAGGTGCTTGTAAATATCTACATACTTACATAAAATAATTTCTATATATGTCCATAAATTATATGAACCGTAGTTATATTTTCAATAATAAAATTTCTCAAAAGCTTTGAATTTATTCACATCTTTCAATAATAATTTACCCTGACATGTGAAACATCATGTTTACACTTACAGTTTGTTTACCGATTTAAAAATTTGTAATACAATATCCTATGATTACACGTTATTATGTTATTAAAACCATATAAAAAGTTAAACATTATGTAACAGAAGCTTAAAATAAAAGTTAAATATCATAAAAGACAACTGAAAGCAAATGAAACGGAATAAGTGATTGCAAATGTTAAGCGAAGGTGGAGGTATCACATAGGTATTGACTTACTAGAATGGTTTGGCACATAGGGGCTAGTTGGAGGTACACCCCCTACGGCCTGAGCGTAGCTCGGTGGTGCCGCTGGTGGCGGCCCATATGGGGGTGGCATGGAATTCTTGCTCATGTTGAACAGATGTTTACACTCAACAGCACTATCTTATAAAGAGAACCTCAACCGATGACACACTCAGCTAATTTTAGTCCTTCCTGTGCTAATATAAGAGGATCAAGAGGATAATTGGGTTGCGTTGAACAACAGAACACTTATAAATAATCGGAAAACCACAATACTCCACTACTCGCCCGCTAAAGAAATAAACCGTAGCTAAGGTCATATAACAGCAGTAACAACATAACTACAAGTGATGTTGAGCTCTGAGTTTCGTACGCGAACCTACATGACTTTATAAAAGGCGTGTGATGTCAGCCAACTTTCTATAAGCCGACCAATATCTAACCTTATTTTATAATATACGAAAAATTCGTTGCCGCTAGAGCTAGAGCGGGTATTCCGCTATCTGAATCTTCGCAGAAATGAAGGATGAACATCAATAATTATATTTTTAGAGTGAATTTTGTTGCGCTGCCCTAAATAATCCCACTGACACCATTTGAGAGTCAAATATTAACGTAAAATATCAGATGACAGTGGATTATCTCTTCGTACCCCAATCACTGCAAATTATAGAAATATAAATTACAGATAAAAGTATTTTTGAAATAATACAATTTCGAGAAAAAAATATTTGTTAAGAGGCACTTATTAGGTTATTTTAGAGTATTTATTTTGATTTTCCAATCAACAATAAAAATATATTCAATCTAAGTAATAAGAAAAGGTAAATACATAATATAGTTTCAGGAAAGAAATACTATAAAGCAAAAACACACCGCACAATAATTATTAGAGGGCTATAAAGTACGAAAGCAACATACTTTTTATTTTTAGAAAACTCAATATATTGAAATTATTCTCAATATCTTGACTTTTTTCTCAATATAATGAGATTATTCTCAAGATATTGACTTTTTTCTCTATATAATGACTTTTCTCTTAGTACTGTGATATTTTGATGTATTTATTTACATTCCACTAGCGATTTAGGTTGTAAAAGTATGTTCATTTAGGCATAGGCGTCGCTAGTGGTAATAAAAAAGGAATCAAATTTTCGAGAAATAATATTTGAGATTTTTTTAGATAATTATTTTTTATGGATTCTTTTCAGCTTCGTTAGAAACTTCTCTGCGCCAAATTTTGGTAACCTATATACAGTTAACGATTATTTACTTTTCAATAAATACCTTAAGCATTTATGTCGTCACTTTCAGACCCCTAATAATATCGAATTTCAATCATAGGCGTCCGATATGAGATTCAAAAGGAACCCGCTATGAGCTAAATTTGAATGAAATATCTTTAAAAGTATTTAAGATATGGGCACAAAAAATTAAGTTTTTTTTTTGTTCGCTTATCTGTTAATTTTAAAATTATTAGTTAGACAAACAGTTTAGTGTTACTATTTGTTTTTCATTAAGCTTAGTATCACATTCTTGATAAATTTTTCTTTCACTAGAAATTTTTTTAAATGGGATCCCATCTGTCATAACAATTTTTACATTTATTAGCGTGTTAGATATTTTTTTCTATAACGATATTATTACATAACTATTTGTTCTTATTTATCTTATCATGAAACTTTCTAAATAACATGTTTCACATGAAGTAGGGGTCTGAAACCGGCGACATAAATATTTGATATATTTATTTATTTATATATTTATAAAAGCGCTGAGAGTAGGTTGTCAAAATTTGGTATAGAGGGGTTTCTAATAAATCTGAAAAAGAATCCGTTAAAAATAATTTCCTAAAGAAATCGCTAATATAATTTTTCAAACAGTTAATCCCTTTTTCAATTCTACGTGCGACGCATATGACTAACTTAACATAGTGCCAAAATAGTTACTTTATAAGTATACATAAGTTACGAAAAACTCGGTAGCGCTGAAAGTAGGTTGTCAAAATTTGGTATAGAGAGGATTCTAATAAAGCTGAAAAAGAATCTGTTAAAAATTAATAATTTCCTAAAGAAATCGCTAATATAATTTTTCAAAATATTGATCCCTTTTTCAATTCTACGTGCGACGCCTATGACTAACTCAACATAGTGCCAAAATAGTCACTTTATAAGTATACATAAGCTACGAAAAACTCGGTAGCGCTGAAGGTAGGTTGTCAAAATTCGGTATAGAGGGGTTTCTAATAAATCTAAAAAAGAATCCGTTAAACATAATTTCCTAAAGAAATCGCTAATATAATTTTTCAAAAAGTTAATCTCTTTTTCAATTCTACGTGCGACGCATATGACTAACTTAACATAGTGCCAAAATAGTTACTTTATAAGTATACATAAGTTACGAAAAACTCGGTAGCGCTGAAGGTAGGTTGTCAAAATTTGGTATAGAGGGGTTTCTAATAAATCTGAAAAAGAATCTGTTAAAAATAATTTCCTAAAGAAATCGCTAATATAATTTTTCAAAAAGTTAATCCCTTTTTCAATTCTACGTGCGACGCATATGACTAACTTAACATAGTGCCAAAATAGTTACTTTATAAGTATACATAAGTTACGAAAAACTCGGTAGCGCTGAAAGTAGGTTGTCAAAATTTGGTATAGAGAGGATTCTAATAAAGCTGAAAAAGAATCCGTTAAAAATAATTTCCTAAAGAAATTGCTAATATAATTTTTCAAAATATTGTTCCCTTTTTCAATTCTACGTGCGGCTCATATGACTAACTTAACATAGTGCCAAAATAGTTACTTTATAAGTATACATAAGCTACGAAAAACTCGGTAGCGCTGAAGGTAAGTTGTCAAAATTTGGTATAGAGGGGTTTCTAATAAATTTGAAAAAGAATCCGTTAAAAATAATTTCGTAAAGAAATCGCTAATATAATTTTTCAAAATACTGATCCCTTTTTCAATTCTACGTGCGACGCATATGACTAACTTAACATAGTGCCAAAATAGTTACTTTATAAGTATACATAAGTTACGAAAAACTCGGTATCGCTGAAGGTAGATTGTCAAAATTTGGTATAGAGGAGTTTCTAATAAAGCTGGAATAGAATCTGTTAAAAATAATTTCCTAAAGAAATCGCTAATATCATTTTTCAAAATATTGATCTCTTTTTCAATTCTACGTGCGACGCCTATGACTAACTCAACATAGTGCCAAAAGAGTCACTTTATAAGTATATATAAGCTACGAAAAACTCAGAACAATTGGATAACATGTAAGTCGCCCTTGTAAGCAAGTTACAAAAATGAGTCAATGGAAAGTTAAATCTTTGAGATTAGGTTGCCAAAATTTGGACAGAAGGGTTTCAAATGAGTGAATAAGAATACGACAAAAATACTTACTAACTTAACCTAGAATAGCTAAAGACGAAAAAACTCAACAACTAGAGTGAACATGAAAACTTCTTTATCTTAAAACGAAAACTACTGTTGTCGGTTGTTAGTACATAATTATCACAGATAATTATACTGTGACATAATTGTCTACATAAAGATATTATAAATTTAGCCTAGCTAACAAATAATTCAATTATTTATAAATAGACTTAAAGTAGAAAATACAAGTTTACATACTTACAAAATGTCATTTATATTGCTTCGATTTCCTAATTTATTCTTCTTTAGGGTTTACTCATCAACGATTATCACTTTATCAGCGTCACTAAAGGGAACAAGAACAGTTTGTTTAAACTTTAGATGTTAGCGTTACATCTGGATTCTGGACCCATTTTTTTTTTCAATAGACATGCGCTACACGAATTTTAGCAGCAAATTCAAATTATAACAGAACATGTACAATACTGGACATCCATCGGATGTCCACATATGTACTATCAAACTATGTCCCATAAAGGATATCCATTGGCTTTCCAGTGTATGTTCTATCAAAATATGTCGAGGAATGGATATCCGTCCATTTAATGTCCATGGACATCTGTACGTTAAATGGACGTCCACTGGACGTCTTGTGCTATTAGGGAATTATCACAGCAGTAAGAAAAAAGTCAATATATTGGGATTTTTCTCATTATATTGAGAAAAAAGTCAAGATATTGAGAATAATCTCAATATATTGAGTTTTCTAAAAATAAAGCATGTGGCTGAAGACAGAATCAGAAACGAGAAACGGAATATTACAGTGGACTCCACGTTGTAAGCAGCAACTAAAAAAATATGAAGACCGTAGGTATTTCATTATTTTGCGATCATTTCGCGTAAACATAGTAAAACAATACAAAACAATTATATTTCATAAAAATATATTACGGCATTGTGAACGTGTTGAAAAATTAAAAAATTCGAGAAATCTAGAGGAGAGTTTGATACAGTCTGATATTTTGCTAAAAAAAATAGTAATATACATTAGAAACAACGTATTCTGGAATTAAGGGGAGGGTAGCAAAAAGACTACAGCACTTAGGCCCCATTGGACCCCTTGTACCTCCTCCCATTAGAAGATCAGTCCACCTGAGCCGCCAGCCAGCCGAATAAGGAGAAAAAGGTGGTGACGTTGCTCAGGGGGATCTCTTTAATGTAGGCCATAGAAGGCCATCGCTCTCCCAACACGGATTCTCTTATTGACGAGATGGCAGTGCACTCACAGAGTGCATGGAGTACTGTCTCGTTTTCCTGTTCGCAACCCCTACAGAAAGGTGTATCACACTTCCTCATGTTATAGAGGTGCTTTCTTAGCCAGCAGTGTCCAGTTTGAATACCTGTCACTAGACGAAGGTTTGTCCTAGACATAGCCAGGTACTTTTTGGCTGTATCCTTGCAGGGGTACTCTAGGAAATATTCAGACCCTATGCACTCCTAGCCAGTCTGTCAGCTACTTTATTGCCATTGCACCGGTTGTGTCCCTTTACCCAGCATACAGATACGCTATTGTTAGCTGAGTAGAAACAACGTATATTACGGAAACGAAAAAATTCCGGGAAGTACAGCGGTGTTGAAAAATTATAAAATTCAAGAAACTTAAAGGAGAGTTTGATACAGTCTGATATTTTGCCAAAAAATAGTAATAGGCATTAGATACAACATATATTACGAAAACGAAAATATTCCGAGTAGTATGGGGGTTGCGGGGGTGTTAAAAAATTAAAAAATTCGAGAAACCTAGAGGACAATTTGATACAGTCTGATATTTTGCCAAAAAATAGTAATAAGCATTAGAAACAACATACAGGGTATCCCAACGAAAATTTGACCCCTCCTATAATTGGAAAACCGAATAATATTTCAAAATCGCCAAGACCCGTCGATTTTTGTTCTTGGGGGGAGCTTTTTTGATAGTCAAGCCAACTCGATATATTCATCCTCCTAATGCCTAGCAACCCCAACTTAAAAATTTCAAATGCAACTACCCCACTTTTGGCACATCATTTTAAAGCCCTTTTCATTGCGAATACAGTGACGTACCGTTTTTAGAAATCGGTTGAGATTTGACAGAATTATTGGTTACAAACGAAAAGAGGACAAACCAACTTACGCGTAGTAATTTCTACACAAATGCCCACCACTAATAAGTTTTTCATCTACTACACATGACCGCATTACCTAATTGTTATTGATGTGTCTATCAGTTTACAAAAAAGTCAGAAATTACAGGCATTGGCGGGCAGCAAAATATGGCAAAAACAAAACATGTGCAACATAAAATAGTATTTATATATTTTTAGGTATTAATAATATTGTGTGAAACTAACTACTCTGTGGACAAAAGCCCCAACCAGCGTTGAATTACACCCACAATATCTACCCATATATTCCTTATTATTAGCTTTTGTAACATTTTTTACTGTATTAGAAAGGTATTTTAAGCTAATATAAATCAAATCTCCTACAATTCCTATCAATAAATTCATATGTATGTTCTCTGATACCAAACATCTAGGTATGCTAATGAACAATTCCATGTTCTAAGCTCCAAATATTTTTCAACGTCTTTCGGAGTTAGGCTCATTTCAGAAAGGACCAAGTCCTGGAAGACCTTTGAGTATTATAATGCCTGCGATGGAAGAAGCCATTCTACATGAAATTGAAGATCAAAATACTACAACTGATAAGATCGCTGCAAATCTTAATAGTGAATCATAAATTAGTTTGGTGTGTTCTGAAGTGTCAACAGTTCAACCCTTACTGCCGCAAGACTATCCTGCTCGCCTACAATTTTGCCACTAAATTTTGCAAAAAATTGAACAAAATGTTGACGTTACCGCTGGCATATTGTTTACCGACGAAGCTAATTTTACTTTTCAGAGATGCTAAAATAAACTTCCACAACAAACCCTAACCCCTTTGATGAAAACCCTAACGACATAATGAAATCTCGATTTCAACATCAGTTCTTTTTTAATGTATGGGTGGGTATTATTGGAAATTGTCCTGTTCGGCCTTACTTTTTACCAAGAACTTTTACCGATGCCTTCTACAGAACGGTCTTTCAAAACGTTTTACCTGAACTACTTGGAGATGCTCCCTATCACTAAGACAAAGAATGTGGTTTATGCACAACCGGGCTCTCCCATATTTTATATTGACTGATCGTGAGTTCTTAAACGAAAGATTCGGTAATAACGTGATTGAACGATCCACTCAAGAACCAGATCAACCTTGGCCACCCAGATCACTTGATATGAACCCTATTGATTTTGTTATGACATCTCAAGACATTAGTTTACAAGGTTCACACTGAATGTGAGGAGCACTTACGTCAACAAATTATAGCCGGTTGTGATGTGATAAAATATACTCCTGGAATTTTTGCACGTGTACGAAATGCAATTTAAAGATCTGAAGCATGTAGTTTGACTGAAAGGTGGCCATTTCCAACATTTGTTATTTCAAACGGTTTAGAAATTAATAACTGACTTTTGACACGCTGTAACTGGACAATAGTTGTCCTAAGACCTCCACATTTATATAACAAAAAAATTCTTATTTCTGGCCATAAAAAACGCCCCTGGATTTTTGACCTCTATTTAAGAAACACTTTGTATCAAGCGCCCATTTGTAGACTATTGATCGACATCTCAGGAATGTTCAATAGTGCGGAAAACGAACCTTCTTGGGACATCCGTCGGACGTTCACCGTCCTCAAAGAGACCTCCACTAGACGTAGAATATCCGTTAACAGACGTCCTAAGGACATCTTTAGGATGACTCTGTGCTAATTTCTGTACAAATTTGCAACTTTGGAGCTTGTTCACAAAGATATAACTTTAATATAATTCAGCTAAACTACCATAGAGCGTGTGTAGAGCGTTACTGCTTATACTAACATCAATGGTCTTACAAACGCAGATGTTTCAAACGCTAAGTTGTTACCTCTTAGCACAGAAAATAAGTGGTGCAAGCCTTTCACGAAGGAAGCCCAACGCCTGGGATCGTTTCCTGTAGCGCTGTGCCTGTTCAACTAACTTACAGACGCTGATGTTTTAAATGCTAAGTTGTTACTTCCTAGCAGTACAAGCCTTTCCAGAAGGAAACCCAACGCCTGTGAGCGTGTCCTATAGCGCTGTGCGTGTACTGTACACTGACTGACTGTACTGTGTTGCTTCTAGAGGGAAAATGTAATATACATATATGCAGTCGAGCCATAAACAGAGCGATTGTTTCAGTTGACACTACTTCATAGTCCATAGAGCGTGTGTAGAGCGTTATTGCCTATACTAAACGGTATTCTGAAAGAATATTGTCACGGAATTTGCCCCACTCACTCCCAAACCGACGACTGTGGCACCGCGAATTGCCTAAGATTGCCCCGATCGCCCCTACGCCGTTCTGGTAAACAAACAACATGCGTGAATCGAGGCGTTACTAGAAAATCGTGGAAACGACGAGAAGCGTTCCAGTCGTACGAGAAAATGGATCTAGAGATACTGGAATATACCTGGAATATTCGTTGGGTCTATAAAAAAAGAATAAACGGCCGAGTTAGTTAGTCTTGTATAAGTCTTGTATTACAGTCTGAATTAAAGTGTTTAGTTGGAGATATCAAAGTGATTTAGATAGCGATTTATTAAATAAGTGTTTAGTTGACCTGTAATTAGTAGTGTTCAGTAGTTAATAAAGAAGTAATTAATTAACGGATTGTTTTTCTGGAAGTAAGAAAAAAAGACGGATTGGGAAATCCGTGACAATTTGGTGTCGGAAGTGGATTTAACTGGAAGTTTCAAGAGCTTTCTGGAACCCTGTCCACAAAGTGGGATTTAACTGGAAGTTTGAGGAGCTTTCTGGAACCCTGTGCGTGAGTGGGTTTAAGTGGAGGTTTGAAGAACTTTCTGGAACCCTGTGCGCGGGTGGAAGAAAGCCCCAAGTGTGATATATCACCGCACTCGTCGTGACTCAAGGAAGTGAACGGTGGTATTCGCGAAGGACAATCTCGAACATTCTAGAACTTTGTACAAGAGTGAGACAAATACCCAAGTGTGATATATCACCGCACTCGTCGTGACTCAAGGAAGTGAACGGTGGTATTCGCGAAGGACAATCTCGAACATTCTAGAACTTTGTACAGGAGTGAGACGAATACCCAAGTGTGACATATCACTGCACTCGTCGTGACTCAAGGAAGTGAACGGTGGTATTTGCGAAAGACATTCTCGAACATTCTAGAACTTTGTACGGGAGTAAGACAAAGACCCAAGTGTGACATATCGCCGCACTCGTCGTGACTTAAGGAAGTGAACGGTGTTATTCGCGAAGGACATTCTCGAACATTCTAGAACTTTGTACGGGAGTGAGACAAAGACACAAGTGTGACATATCACCGCACTCGTCGTGACTCAAGGAAGTGAACGGTGGTATTTGCAAAGGACATTCTCGAACATTCTAGAACTTTGTACGGGAGTGAGACAAAGACACAAGTGTGACATATCACCGCACTCGTCGTGACTCAAGGAAGTGAACGGTGGTATTTGCGAAAGACATTCTCGAACATTCTAGAACTTTGTACGGGAGTAAGACAAAGACCCAAGTGTGACATATCGCCGCACTCGTCGTGACTTAAGGAAGTGAACGGTGCTATTTGCGAAGGACATTCTCGAACATTCTAGAACTTTATACCGAAGTGAGACAAAGACCCAAGTGCGACATATCACTGCACTCGTCGTGACTTAAGGAAGTGAACGGTGTTATTCGCGAAGGACAATCTCGAACATTCTAGAACTTTATACCAAAGTGAGACAAAGACCCAAGTGTGGCATATCACTGCACTCGTTTCATTGTAGGGAAGGCAACGGTGATATCTAGAAATACATTCGTGGACATTCTAGAACATTCTAAAGAAAATAAAGTGAATGCCTGTAACTAGAAGTCAAGTCAATATGGATGCACAACTGGCAAAACTATTAGAAATGATGCAGACAATGCAAAATAAATTAGAAGAGCAGGGACATAAAATTGAAGATCAGACTCAAATGATGCAAGAGAAATTAGAAAAGAAATTAGAAGATCAGATGCAGATACTACAACAGGAAATGAAAGCTCAGACAAATGAAATGCAGACGAAGTTAGAAAAATTAGAAAATACAGTAGAGGAGAAACTGTTAGAACAAAGAAAAGAGATTGACGAAGTACTGTTAGCACAAAAACAGGAAATACACGAAGAAATATACCAGGTTAGAGAAGAGCTTCGACATAAATTAGACAAGATAGCAAAGGAGGGCGTAATCAAATCAGAAGGACCTGTTTTCCGAACTCAGAAGACGAGACCCCCTGAATTCGACGGCAAGGTTTCCTGGAATGTATATCTGCGCCAGTTTGAAGCAGCAGCATCAGCAAATGAATGGTCGGATTATGAAAGCTACTGCTCTGATAGTTGCTCTACGAGGGAAGCTCTTGACGTCTTACAAGGAGTTCCTGCTGGGCAACAGAATAACTACGACATTCTAAAACAACATATGGAAATGAGATATGGGGATAAGCACCTGCAGCAAGTGTACCAGGCACAATTGAAAAATCGTCACCAGCAGAGTGGAGAGAATTTACAACATTTTGAGACAGACGTTGCTCGACTGGTTCGATTGGCATATCCAACAGCCCCGTCCGAATTTGTAGACCAGCTCTCCATCCAAGTGTTTATCGACGGCCTAAGAGATTGTGAAACCCAGCAGGCACTACGACTCGCCAGACCCAAAACATTGAACGACGCTCTTTCGCATGCACTGGAATTCGAGGCAGCAAAGATGGCATCCGGTAGACATGTTAAAGTTCGGGCCATCAGTGATAACAGCGATAATATATGGGAAATGGAGACATAATCAAAACGTTGAAGGAGGTCATTGAGAAACTCAGTCCAACTACCAATCCGAAGAAAGAACAATCTGATAGTCGAAGGGATCGCCTTGTTCAATGCTGGAACTGTGGGCAGATGGGACATCTGAAGAGACAGTGTAGGGCCCCAGTCGCAGATCAGCAAAGGCGCGACTCCCAAGCGGCAGCCTCCCAGGAATATGTTAAAGTGCGAACCATCCGTGATAATAGCAATAGGATGGCAAATAGAGAGATAATCAAAACACTGAAGAAGGCCATTGATAAATTCAGCCTAACTACCGGACCCGATAGACGAAGAGAACGCCCACTTCAATGTTGGAACTGTGGGCGGGCGGGTCATTTAAAGGGGCAGTGTAGGGCGCCAGTCGCGGATCGGCAATGGCGCGACTCCCAGGCAGGCAAGGAACATGGAAACTCAGACGCCCTGTCTAGACCTTGTCCTACCAACAACAACAAACACTGTAGTAATTTCGAAAGAAAAGAGGACATATCATTTGTTCCTTGCAAGATAGTAGTAGCCCAAACTGAAGACAGTTGGATTTCAGCGGCGATTCGGGAAGACCAGCAAGCTGACTGTGACATCAAACCTTTACTGGACTGGAAAGAAGCCAACAAGCGACCGTCTTGGCTGAAGTCAGTAGTAAAAGCCCAGCATTAAAGAGTTATTGGGCTCAATGGAATTCTCTGGTGTTGGAAGACGGTGTCCTAAAAAGAGCATGGGAGAACAATGACGAAACGGAGGTCAAGAAACAAGTACTACTCCCGAGGTCCCGGGTCAAGGAAGTGCTGCAGGAAGTACATGGAGGTACTGGTGGTGGACATTTCGGTATCAATAGGACTCTACAGAAGATTAGGGAGCGTTTCTACTGGTTGAGCTGTAGGACGGATGTAGAAGATTGGTGCCGAAAATGTGACATATGTGCAGCCAGCAAGGGACCGAAGACCCGTTCCAGAGGCAAAATGCGCCAGTACATCGTAGGTGCACCGTTCGAGAGAATTGCCATTGATATCGCTGGCCCATTTCCGAAAACTCAAAATGGAAACCGATATCTGTTAGTCGCCATGGACTACTTTAGTAAATGGCCGGAAGTATACCCCCTTTCCAATCAAGAGACCACAACCGTAGCAGAAGCGCTAGTCAACAACCTGTTCTGCAGATTTGGTGTGCCCATGGAACTACATTCAGATCAGGGCAGAAATTTCGAATCAGGTGTGTTCCGAAAGGTCTGCGAGCTTATGGGAATCCGGAAAACCAGGACCACCCCACTGCATCCCCAGTCAGATGGTATGGTGGAACGCTTCAACGTCACACTAGAAACCAATCTGAGGATGTTTGTGAACGAGAACCAAACAGACTGGGACAAGCTCATTCCACTCTTCCTGTTAGCTTACCGCTCAGCTGTCCATGAAACTACTGGGAAAACTCCCGCAAGGATCATCTTTGGAAAAGAGCTTCGCCTTCCCGCAGATTTGGTATTTGGTCGTCCTGCGGAACAGCCCACAGAGCCAGACACTTATACCCAGGAGCTAGAACGAAGACTAGCAGCCGTACACGATCAAGTCAAATCTCGAATGCGACTAGAGAGCGATCGCATGAAGACTCGATACGACGTCCGGGCCAATACAGTCGGATTCCAACAAGGTGACCTGGTGGTGTACAACCCCACGCGGAAGAAAGGAAGATCGCCTAAACTACAGAACCGTTGGGAGGGCCCTACACCGTCATTAAAAGAATCAATGATGTCGTCTACCGGATACAGAGGACTCCCAGGAGTAAGATGAAGGTCGTCCATCTGGAGCGTCTGTCCCCGTATAGAGGTGTAGCCGATCGGGACGATCGGTCCTAAGGAGGGGACAGTGTCACGGAATTTGCCCCACTCATTCCCAAACCGACGACTGTGGCACCGCGAATTGCCTAAGATTGCCCCGATCGCCCCTACGCCATTCTGGTAAACAAACAACATGCGTGAATCGAGGCGTTACTAGAAAATCGTGGAAACGACGAGAAGCGTTCCAGTCGTACGAGAAAATGGATCTAGAGATACTGGAATATACCTGGAATATTCGTTGGGTCTATAAAAGAAGAATAAACGGCCGAGTTAGTTAGTCTTGTATAAGTCTTGTATTACAGTCTGAATTAAAGTGTTTAGTTGGAGATATCAAAGTGATTTAGATAGCGATTTATTAAATAAGTGTTTAGTTGACCTGTAATTAGTAGTGTTCAGTAGTTAATAAAGAAGTAATTAATTAACGGATTGTTTTTCTGGAAGTGAAAGAAAAGACGGATTGGGAAATCTGTGACAATATCATACGTAAGAGAGAATGGTCTGTGTTTTACATTATTAAGGCCTGAGGGCAAGGTTAAGAGCAAATTCCTTATTCTAACAAAAGCAGGGCGTGAAAACTGAAATGGTTTTGTTATAGAGACAGTGGGATCTAAATAGAGATAAATGATTATGAAGGCGTTCAAAGTTATAAACGGCCAATGACAACATTATGAAGCAGAAATGGACCATTTATACTTTTTAGAGGAACAAGTATGTGAAGGTACACTCTATAAGTAGCGGGAAAATAGACTAATAGGTTAGGTAGGTCACATAAGGGTAGAGATCTGTATGCGAGATATATATTTTAAAGAAAATGGCATCAGCAAAGCAAGTTTCTGTTTTACACGAAAGGAAAAACTAATCTCTATTTTAAGTAAGTATAATGTACTAAAAATTTTAAACCTCACTCAAGTGTATATAGGTATTAGTTCAGTAATAAAGTATACTTTAAAAATCTACATATTTTTGACATTCAGTTATTATTTTACTTAGAGAATATTATTTAAAAATATAGATAAAATATTATTGAATATAGTACCTATATGTTATTCTTCTTTAAATTATAGGTTTATAAACCGTCAAGTTCAGCATGTGGCCACAAGGTGTAGCTACCCATACAACATTAAAAATTATAGAAATATTCAAATATAGTTATTATTGTGCAAAAAATATTTATAATATCCTATAAATATTCACGTACATCATGTTATAAATATTCTCTTAATAATATTTAAAACATATTTTTTATAAAGTTTATAAAGACTTAATAATATGCATAAAATATTGAGGAACAACATTTTAAAAATATTTCTTATAATCATTTAAAAACATTCCAAAAATCAGCAAGTATATATTGTACAAAATAAATATTAAATATACATTGTCACAATAATTAATTTATCTTTTTAAAATGTTTTTTTAAACAAATTGAAAACATTTTTCTAATACTTTTTGAAATCATGTAAAAAGATTTGAAATTATAAACATAAATCAATGCATGCTTACAGTTATGAAATATTTAAGCTGTGGACAGGGAAAAATAAAGGTAGCTAATATAAATTATAAACGGCAAATGGAATTCCTTTTTTTGTGTCTTGCATCTATTATTCACAACGTATAAGACCCATAGACACGTAATATGTGCTTCATGGCGTCTATATAGGTTCGTTTCTGTCAGATAAGTCGTCGATTGCCTCACCTTTGATGCCGAAGAGAGCTAACAAGGTAGAAAGCGGTATATGTCTGGTGTACCGCTAATGAATGACTTTGGCAGTGTGTTGTAAATCGATCAAATATTCATTTGTTACTTTTGCCATTAAGCATGGTTATTTATATACGAAAAGGTCGACACCAAACATTTGGTAATATTGATTGTCATTTTTAGGAAACAGGCAGGTTTGGGACAAAAAATGAGGATAGAGGTTTTATGCGATGACTGTTGAAAAAAGGGAATTCTTGAGAGAGTTTAAAAAACAACCATGTATCGCAGTCTACGATACAACATAAGTTGGACGTTCTTAAAACTAACTTCTTTGAATAATATAATAATAATATCTCTACCCCTCATTCTAATCACGGCGAAGTCGAAGACTTGTGCGGGATAGGGGGCGGCATATTATTATTAAGCAGGCGGCCACATTGGCGCCCAGGAACGACTTACGTTGGTAGGCCCTAACCATAATTCACGGCAGTAATGAGGGAAACTTGGAAAGCCTCATTAATTAGGGGAGTAGTCAAACATCAACCGGTATCAATCTGTCACATTGACCCAAGCCAATATTCTTCCACCATACCTGCAGAGAGGGTGCCAACCTCTCCACGAATAGGAGCTGATATACGGTCTACCGGCTGCGGGAGTCGAATCCTCAGCGATCTAGTCACCTCGATTCAAGTACTGATGCCTTAAACCGCGCGACCACTGACCGATCTATTTTTATTTTACTTTACAAGAATAATAGTAGGGAAGTTGCACGAATTTTATATTGGTTTGAAATGTATTATAGAGTAATCTTTCAAACATATTAAAAGGTCAGAACATATGTCTGTCACATAATAATTAAAATATTAACATTAATAAATTGCCATAGAATATAAAGAAAACTACGTGGCCTAAAACGAGATAATCATTGGTGTGACGTTACACACCGTTCAGCGCGGTTTGTTTCTATGAATACAGATGCAGGTTACGGTGTTGGTAATGTAAACAAGCGTTTGTTTCTTATACTTTTACGTTTTTGTGGGTCATAATATAGTAGTGTAAATACTATGTGGGTAATCCCATAATTATTATTGGTGATGGTGATGTGGTGAACTTACAACATTGTTAAACGTTAACTTGTTCTTGTGTACAATATAGATCCGCTCGTGACGATTATGGTGATAATGCTGTGGGGTAAGTTCCTGATAGATGGTTTTACTTGAGGTATTCATAAAATTATGCCATGTGCTTTGACATTCACATTTATTACTTGTTTTAAAAAAATAATAAGTAAA
Organism: Monochamus saltuarius; assembly: GCA_025584915.1. Taxonomy (NCBI): domain Eukaryota; kingdom Metazoa; phylum Arthropoda; class Insecta; order Coleoptera; family Cerambycidae; genus Monochamus; species Monochamus saltuarius. The sequence continues at coordinate 48,903,922 of CM046721.1, read as the reverse complement.
AGTAATTAAGTAATTAGTATGAAATTTAACATTTATTATTTTTTTTATATTAATTTTAATACATTTTTATTGCTTTTTTAACTTCTGATTTAATTTCTCCTTAAATTTTTTTTAAAAATCCTTATTTATTACTTTAAGACTAAGACTAAGATATAGAATCTTTGGCACCGAGGAGCTGCAAAGGGAAGAGATGAGGGGCCTACCATGGACCAGGATCCTGGCGTTCATTAGGACGTCGGGTAGGTTCGAGGAAGGCCGAGGGCGAATAGTGGAGGGGTGATGGGATGCCAGGGTAGGCAAAAAGGGCCCACGTGTGGCCTACTTGCCAGGCTAAGGCCGCCCGCACTTTACTACTATTTATTACTTTTATACCGTGTTTAGACTTATTTTTCCACGAAAGGACAAAATCTAGGACAAACTCAATTAATTTCGATTAAAATAATACATTATTTCTTCTGCACGTATTCAAAAAATCATATGTAATTTCCACATTGTTAGATCCATATCTTACTGCTGTTCGGCGTTCCTTTTTCTCTGCTTATAATGTGTTAACAAAGGTTATACTTTTAAGTTTTAACTATATTATAATAAATTTGTGATATATTTTTTCGACTACGACAATAGTAGGTAGTAAATTTCTGTAACTAAACTAAATATTGTATTATATGTATGTATATAAATGTAGTAGTTACCGAAACAATTGAATATGTTCTCACCTTTAAAATAAATCTATTTCCGTTAATAACTCGGGCAAACTTAAAATAAATATTGAACAATATTTAGTGGATAAAGTGGTTCTTTATTGCACAAGTGCAATACAATGTTTATTGCATTCATATGTCATTCTACTACAGCGTTTTGTCTTTTGTCATGACAAACATAAAACGTTCAAATCGGCTCATATTTCCTAGACTTAGTGTCATCTAAATAAAACATTTAGAAAAAATATAGTATGCAACTCGTACAAAAAGTCTTTATTGTACTCGACGTGTTGGTCCTACTCGGCCTCTGACGGCGTCGTGGGACAATTTCACGTCGTGTGCAATAAACACTTACTTTTTGTACTTGTTGCATAAGTAACTATTAACACTTTTTGTCTATGGTTACACAGAATCATAAAAAAAATATTATTTTGTATTTTTGTGTAATAATAGGTTTGTATTAGCAGCAGTTGAAAACTGTTTGGAAACTATCAGAAATGTCCGTCCAACTATTTATTGCGTCAAATTCAATGATAACGCGTTTACAACTTAACTGGTTGAATATTTCTGAGTCTCCAAACCGTTTTCAAATGCTGCAAAAACAAGCCTAATGATATTCCTCAAAGTTTAATTATCCGTCATTCCCGCCTCTATAGATTATTCTCTGTAGATAAAGTAGGTAGTAGGAATATGAGAGTTGCCTTCGATCAATTAATTCTGGTTATTAAGTTACCGTCTCCGAGATGGCAGTATTAAGTTTTATGTTATTTATGTAGAAATAAATTTAGTACCTATACTTATGTTTATTTTAATGTAGTTTGCTATTTGGTATTATTTTCTATATTTGTAATTTTTTTTTAACAATATAAGCACCTCATTTCGTAATAAAATGATATATAATACTTAGTGCTCAATGCCCAAAAAATTAATAAACTCATCAAGCAAGTACCACCAACATTATAAACAAAAATATCATTAAATTTCTGCACTTCGAAGAGGAAGCATTTGGAGAGAATATTTCTTTCTTTGCTATTGTTTTGCGAAAATAATATGTTTTGAGTTTTTAGTTCACTGCACCAATTTCAAGATGGATAAAAATTATGTCCATATAAAAGATATGCGACAGGGATTAAAAAACGTTACTGTAGTGTTTATCGTGTTGGAGGTCGGCCACCCCACCCTGACAAAAGAGAACCGGGAAGTTCGAACCTTCAAAGTAGCTGATCATACTGCTTGTATAAATGCTAGTATTTGGGATGATGCTGGTCAATTATTAGTCCCTGGTGATATTGTTAGATTAACCAAAGGGTATGTATCTGTTTGGAGAAACTGTCTAACTTTATATACTTCTAAAGCTGGTGACTTACAAAAAGTTGGTGAGTTTTGTATGGTATTTAATGAACAACATAATATGAGTGAACCTAATCAAGTGCTACAACAATTACCATCTGCATGTGGTCCACCAAACACCTTATCTTTAAACAATGGTACTAATAACGGTGCCGGAAGAGTAGGACCTCCGCCACCAATCCCTGTTACGAGCACGGCTCCTATGCAACATAATAATATAGCAGGTCCTGCAAAATCAACTCCAAATAATGCTGGTCGACCATCAGGAAATGTAGCTTCAGATAGTCAGAAAAGACAGAGAGGGTCTAGAGGCGGACAACATAGAAATAGGCATAACCGAGCGACTTAGTCCATATAAATTACATTACTTTTTTGAATATTGTGATAAGTATATTTTATAAATTAGTATTTCAAATAAACTGTTTTATAATTACTTACTGAATATTAAAATCTCTTAAATTTATGATTTATTAGAAACAAAAATTGTGATTACTTATACGATAGTAAAAAAAAAAAATTTACTGAATAGATACCTTAAAGGTAATAATACGGTCTAATAGTGAATAAATTTTGTATATAATTTGTAAATCAAAAAATGTAACCCATACTCGTGTATTCCGAAGGGACAAAAAAGGTAGTAACGTTATTGCAATCGTGTAAAAATTAAAATTTATAAATAACTGAGATTGTTTGCTATCTTGTACAGATCCCTTAAATACAATTTTAATCATTTTTAGTTATACATTTGCTGGTAGACGTTTTTATTTATTATAATAATTGATTTTGTTAAATTAATATAAGGAAAAAAATTTAAAATGTCAGAACTGACTAGACCAAAGTATGTATATAACAAAGTTGTTCCAAAATCAAAAAGGCAAATATGAAGTTGAAAAACAAAAATTGTTTTTAAAAAATATAATGCAAAAATATAAATCTTTGACATAGATGGAAAAGTAATATGAAATGTCATTGAAAAATAAAAAATAGGCATGCACATTTCTCAATTTCCACCACTGTTCATCTCAAGTACGGAATTTTTTTATCAACATGTTTCTCGAAAAATTGACAGTATGGAAATTTACAAGAGTACAGTATAAGAATCAGGGAACACACTGTATATAAAAATTTTATTATTTAAAATAAAACAAAGGTATTTAAAAATGTAAGAAACAGATTGTATTTTATACAGAATAAGTAGGTAGTTAAAAAAATAATAGAATAATAATCATCTTTATATAATCAGTATTATTTTATAATTTACAGGGTGATTCACTTAAAACTCTCCAGGCAAATTACAAAGGGAAGCTAAAAAATACAGGAGTCTTTTAGCTTAGCTTTAGCTTTTAGGGTTTGTTAATGGCTTCAATTTCCTATGCAGACACCACCGTGATGGTCTAGACTAGACCAAGGCGTCGCAACACCCTCAATTTTTTTTCCTTTTTTAGTGGGAACTCTGGTGCCTTGTGTATCTTCGGAACTGTCTTCATAGAAAATTGAAGCCATTAACAATCCCTAAAAACTGGCTTTACAGACCATTGCTATCTTTTTTAGTTCCCCTGTAATTCTTTTAAAGGAATTATCCTGTATATGGTATAACTACCAACGGAAATTAACACTTTTACTAAAAGAAGCAATCTGCTCTTACATGTTTTGCAACAAAAACCAACAATTTTCCTCTATGATCCTTGATAAAAACCGTCTTTTGTATTTCTCATTATACCACACAGGCACAATCTATTGCAATAATAATGGTACTCCCTAAAATCTGTTTTTGAACTAGGTACTGGATGTTCTGAGTAGAAATTCCATGAGATCTGTATTGGCGAGTGAAACGACTATATAAGAGCTAATGTTAAAAACTGAAAGCAGATTTCGAATAGGTACGTCAGTATGCAGTTCCAAATAAATCGCCACATTCGTTTTAAAGAGTGGCATTTTTATTGCAATAGATTTTACCATGTAGTGATTAGACCTTTTTTTTTCAATTACTAGTAGAAATATATTTTATTTCTGTGAATTTAAATTACACTGTTCTATGAAAAATTTATCAACAGAGTCTCAAAAAATTAGCAACAAAGTATAATAAGTGTATAGAAATTAATACATTTTCTTATTTTCCCTGTTTAACAAATGAGTAGTGTAGATACCGCATTTCCGAAATAAAATTGGCTTACCACTTTTTATAGACACAGTCCGCATTAATAGTGAGTCACAGATTATGCAACCAGCGTTACAAGATTACTGTCTATAATCCCTTTTAAAATATGACATCCCCCTATATGTAAAATGATTAGGAATATTTTACTTGCCACTGTCAAATAACAACATTTTTGTATTCGTTTATAGTATGGAAATATCAGAAGAGATTTTAATTAAATATGTGGCAACGCAAAAATAATTAATCCAGAAAAAAAAATAATATTCCATAGAGGTACCTGGAGGCACATACCAAGATAATATATATGTATACACTCGCGGCAAGAATTTCAGACGACTTACGTCATACGAACAAATGAATAATTCATTATATTTGCATCAACATTTTTAAGAAACTGCAACTGATCGAGAGTAATAAAACTACTACACTAAAGATTTGCATTATATTATATTGCACTAAGTTCCAAAAAATGATTGTTTTTTAACGCGACCAAAAAATATTGAAAATTACGTTGACAATAAAAACAATTGCGTAACGTCATGACGTATGAATTCTAGCTGCGAGTATACATTCTTATCCAATCCAAAAAAAATAATAAAGAAAGTATTAAATACTGTTACTAAGCCACACACATTACAGCATCAAATAGTGTAATGTTACATTTTTCAGCCGCAAATGACCCCGGGATATAGTAATAATAATACACGTTATATAGTATAACGATAACAACATATTATGCTGATTTTAAAATTATGTATTTATAAGTATGTTGAATAAACATGACTATATAGTAACTAAGAACAAATAGTTTAGGACTATATAATATAAATTATACTGTAAATCGTGTAAAAGTGCCAATGCTTTTTTATTTGCTATTCTCTTATTAACAGCTATAGTTGTTTTTCCGCGTTTTACAATGTCCATTAATTTTTTCCTAATGATTTATTTTGCCCATTATTTGACTGATCGCAAAGAAATTCTACAGATTTTGTTTTGATTTTGGTGTATGCGTTGAGTGAATAAGGTGTAAGATAATGTTCATACTTCATATAGAGTGATCCACAGACATTACATCTGAACGCACTTTAAAATCGATTTAAACTGGAAAACGTGAACGCATTCTGTTTTATGGTATGCAACAAAAGTAATCTATGGTATGCAAGCAATTTGTGTATATTATACGTCAAAAGTCGTCAAACGTCAAAGAAGAAAAGAGATGCTGGAAATGTCACTGTCATTGCCAAATTTTTGCAACATGTGAGTTCAAAAAGAATGTGGTTTTACAAATTTTCATTATATTTCACCAATAATGAATATTGCTACTATAAAACGTATACAGGTTTTTACGAAAATAATGGATTTAATATAAAAAGAGCACTACAATATGTTTACTAAAAGTTATAAATCAAAGTATACAGCTGTTTTAAACCCTGATGAATCCGAAGATCAAGATATAGAACCAATGAAACGAAATATATGCACGTTAGGCTGCCTTTGGTCGTCTCTATTTACTGGCGTTTTGATTGGAACCTACTATATACCTTCAATAGGTTTAACTTTCTATCAGAGATGGTTATATCAGGTTTAAAATTTTTATTTTATATTATTATTGATGTATTAATATTAATACTTTCAGAGTTTTCGATTTCCATTAATAACTGTCTTAGTCCACATGACAGTAAAGTACATTCTTGCTATGTTAATTCGAATAATTATTGCAAAGAGGCAAGGTAAAGAACGTGTTCTCTTAGGATGGAAAGAATATGTACTAGCTGTTGCACCAACTGGAGTATTTAGTGGTATCGATATAAGTTTTTCTAATTGGGGTTTGGAACTCGTAAATGTGTCTTTGTAAGTAATATAATAATAAATAAATTTAAGTATATTAATTTAAACTTGTATTAAAACAAAAACTTAAGTAGATACCTAAGTATTAAACTGAATGAAAGTAGGTGGCATAATTCTTATACAAGGGGTTTTCAAAAGAAGTAGCACAAATGGTACCGGTAAATCTACAGCTAAAAAGAACAAGATTGCATAAAAATTGCCTTAGTAAAATGTTCACCCCTTATAGGAGACACAGCTCTTCAAAGTTTCCAAGAAAATATGGAATAGTGATTGTAATTTGAAAACCAAAAAAGGTATAATAGTCAAATTTTCTACTAATGCAGGTGCAATTTTTCGAAAATTTCTGCCCCTTGCAAAGGATTGAAATAAGCATCTAAGTGATTTTTTGCTACAACTTATTTGTTTGACAAAACTTGAGTGTTCAAAAATACATACTTATCAGATAGCCTCGTTTATTTTAAAACTTTTACCTCTCTTACTTTTTTACTTTAAATCTAACCATTTATTAATAAAATATGTTGATATACCTACTGCGAGTATTTTTTGAATGTGTGCCACAATGAGAAGAAATGCCGCAAAAGGTTTAATAACAGAAATTAGCATGACAGCCGCCTACTTAAATATTTCTTAGTTGTAACTTTCTTCTCATAACAACTTCTGCAGTATTTTCTTACAATAGCAGCTGCTCCCTCTTTTTTCAAAAATATATGATTTTTTAAAGCCTTTCTTGTAACTGCTGGTGTTCCAGGTGCTTCGTTCGAGGCTGCAAATCTTTTACCAAACAACAGGTCTTGCACAATTATTTCTCTAAATTTGCTTCTTGTCATATTTGCATCACACAGTTTATTGTAAATATACGCATTTACCGCCACTGACCGCCAATGATGACCGCCCGGCGTGGTAGACTTATTATGACCACCTGTGCCGGAGCGGTCATATCGGCCAATTTTGAATTTTTAACTATAAAATTTTTGATAATTTGCGGAACTGCACTTTGTTAATGTGAAACTATACTGGTAAGCATCTTTAATTAAATTATTACTTTGGCGCCAGAGAAAAAAATACAAAATTCTGCTTGGCAGTTAACCTGTTAACTATACGGTCGGGGCCAGGTGATGTCACAAAAAAGACAAAATGTAGTCTTTCTCGAAAGATGGACATTATACAATGCAATATTTTGCTCTTGAGGCATTTTGAGCGTAACTACTTCCATACCACTGTGAAAGTCTGTTTCTTTACACTTTGCTCTCTACTCAACTCACCACTCAATACGTCACTTTGCATATAGCCTTACTAAGAGCTAAGATCGGTAATTTGATTCCCAGATGGGTCAACTTTTTTTTATGTTTCTTTTACATTTATTGAAAAATTTCATATTTTTCAAACATATTCCTTTATAAGACATTGTACATAGTGTTTTGCAAAACTAGACCATCAGACTTGAATGTTTACTTTTGTTATTTATTTTTTTATGTTTTTTGGTACAGTATTATATTTATTAATGTACCTTTCTGAGACTTTATATTCAGTGTTTAATAAAAATGGTACCAGATTACTTCTTTCATGAAGAAACATTTTATATTTACTAATCCGCATGGAGTGCATCATGGTGAGAGCAGCAAACTTATCGCAAACTGACTTACCTACCTTTCTAGTTAATATGTAGTTAATTTTTTAAAACTTTATAACATGACAATATAACATTATGATTGAAATAGCAGCAATAGATTATGCAGTATCACATCATAAATATGACTACATCTCATTAAAAAATAAGCGAATAAAAATAATAGTCACTGAACATTTGTACATTAAAATTTCCAAAAATTTAGTTATTTCAATTACTTATAAAGGGTGTTCGGAAATGATGAGTAAAAAATTCAGGGGATAATTCTAGACCGAAAATAAATGCTACCTCTTTCTATAACATTTTTTCCAAAACTGATTACTAACGGAGTTACTGGGTGTTAAAGATAACATTTTATTTTCGATATTTGTAAATACAGTAAAGCTTGGTTACAACATATACGCGCTTATTACGTACTTATGGTTATAACGTACTGAATAAATAAATAAAATTATTATTATTATTATTGTAGGGCCTTCTTCTGTTGCTGCTTTTTGTTAAACATGTATGTACATATATATGTTTGTATTTTTGTTAAGAATTAATAGAAATTTTAAAAATTTAATATATTTTTTTAAAACGTACTTCTTATATAACGTATCGATTTTTAAGTCCCTGCGGGTACGTTATAACCGAGCTTTACTGTAACTTCTTAAGAAGTCCAAATATTTACATAAAATTTGTAAATCGGAGGTTTTTGCGGATGAGAAATTCAAATATGTTTCTAATTTTGACGTCAGTAGTAGAGGGCGCTACTTATGGCACATCATGTTTCTTTTAAATGACAGAACTTTTTTCCTGCTTAGTGTATCCATCTGACTATTGAAACAATCGATTCTCCTACCTGTTATATCTGAATTTCTTGTCCGCAAAAACCCTCGATTTACAAATTTTATGTAAATATTTGGATTTCTTAAGAAGTTATTTACAAATATCAAAAATTAAATTTTAACAACACCCTGTAACTCCGTTAATACTCAGTTTTAGAAAAAATGTTATAAAAAGAGGTAGCATTTATTTTTGATCTAGAATTATCCCCTGAATTTTTTGCTCATCATTTCCGGACACCCTGTATATACATAGATAAATTTGTATGTTTTTAGAATTAATGAAATTACTGTTACACAATTAAGAATTGTTAATTTTTTAGGTACACAATGACCAAGTCTACAACTATAGTATTTATACTATTCTTTTCCATACTATTTAAATTAGAAAAAAAGGTATGTTTCTTGATGTTTTAATATGCTTATATTTTTTTTAAAAAAACCTTGCATTCATTTTGTGGCAAGATTACGAGATATTTTAAATGTAGTTGTACATATTTGATGCTACCCATAAAGATGTAATAAATGTGAATATACTATTTGGTAGAAAATAGTATATCGAATATTATTGAATATATTATGTAGCGTTCAAAAAATTAAAGGAAACATGAAATATCATTAACAATTTAATTTAAACTGCTTATAATATTTTTACTTCAAGTAGAAATATAAGAATTGTACTAGTGGAGCATATACCTATGTTCAGCAAATTTGATACCTATTCCATAATTTTTACCACATAAAGTGTTACATTTCTTATCATTAATTACTTTATTACAATATCATTCCATATCAAATTCCTTAAAGCAAATTATGAAAAATATTTACTGATAATAACCACATCCTGCTACTAATTGTACAAATGTGTCTTGTTTTATTGTATATGTTTTATCATTAAAAAAATATCAATTCAACTCCATACTAGAAAATGTATTTATTTTATATATAACACAGCCCCACAAAAAAAAAAGTTCATACACAAGAGAGTAACATATGTATTCCCATGTATTTTTCGACGCTGAATCCGATCCCGAGCTCAGAATTGGGCCTACACGTCTGGAATTGGCCCCAGGGGCTAAAAATGGCCTGAAATGCGGTTCCCGGAATAAGGCGAAGTCGACGCTGAATTTTGGAGCTAAAGTCGGATTTGTGCTCGAAAAGTTCATGGCCAACTAAAATTCCGGGTGGAAAATCCTGTTTTGGACGTCCCGGTCGCGACTGTGGTATTTTCGTGTGTTTTTCAATTCTGGCTGAGACTGGGTGTGAAAAGTTTTTGGTGAAATTCCCAGTTTGGGTCTGGGAAAATGGCTCATTGGGGCCGGAAAATCGTGTTTTGAGACCTACAAAACACGATTTTCTGGCCCCTAAGGGTCATTTTCCCGGTCCCGAACAGGGAATTTCACATGGCCATAAACCTGTCAAGCACAGTCTAAGCTACAGGAATTAGTACATAAAAATCCCACTGTTGCGATTGGTACGTCCGAAATATGATTTTCCGGCCCCAATGGGCCATTTTCTCAGACCCAAACTGGAAATTTCAGCTGTCCAAAAACTTTTTGAGCATACTCTAAGGACCAAGATTGAAAAATACATGAAAATCCCACATTTGCGACTGGTACGTCCGAAATATGATTTTCCGGCCCCAATGGGCCATTTTCCCGGACCCAAACTGGGAATTTCAGGTGACCAAAAACTTTTCACACCCAGTCTCAGGTCCAGAATTGAAAAAAAACACGAAAATACCACAGTCGCGACCGGGACGTCCAAAACAGGATTTTCCCGCCCCAAGGGGTCATTTTCCCGGACGCAAACTCGGAATTTCAGTTGGCCATAAACTTTTCGAGCACAAATCCGGATTTAGCTCCAATATTCAGCGTCGACTTCGCCTTACCCCGGGAACCACATTTCAGGCCATTTTCGGTCCCTGGGGCCAATTCCAGACGTGTAGGCGCAATTGTGAGCTCGGGATCGGATTCCGCGTCGAAAAATACATGGGAATACATATGTCACTCAATTGTGTATGAACTTTATTTTTTTTTTGTGGGGCTGTGTAATCAATAATTAATTTCCTTCAACTTGTATATAAAAATTTAATATCTGGTTACAAAATAATCATTTCTCACTTCTTCCTTTGTTAAGTGCACTTATTTTATGAAATAAAAAAAGTTCATACATTTTATTTTTATTTTAATATTATAATAATAATAATTATAGGTATCTATGCATTTAAGTTAATTAATTATACACATTCAATAATAACATTGGAACATTTTGTTACATAAAAGATTGAATATAAGATTAGGTAATGTAAAATCGACTGATAAATAGGAACTATAAAAATTAGTTTAGTAACATATTTGCTCTAATTTAGAAGTGAAAAATAAATATCGGCCATTTTTTGTAGCCCCCGTCGAAGGACCAGTGGCAGCTCAACATTGACAAATGACCCTAACAAATTGCTTAACATTTCTCACAACATTTCAATATAAAGTTTTGGTGTCATCTGTTGTTATTTATGTGATCATTATTTTGGAATTATAATAGGTATCTATCTTGTGTGTCAGTCCCAGTGAATTTTGAAAGTGTCAAATATTTCGAAATTTCTATTTTCCATTTACTTGCAAACCCTTCTTAATAAAACAACAATAATTTTAGAATGTAATGGGACATCTTTGGTCTAATTATTCAGTATTTAATTTAAATATTTCCATTATCACCAATGGCGTAGAAACTCTGTGGCACTTCCCTTTCATTTACAATAAAAATAGTAAGCCACTGACTTAATTATAACAAATGTAAGATACGCGGTGTAGAACTAACTACATCTATCGACCGCGTACTCATGGTCCCTTCTGTCGGGTTAGACAGACGAAAGCAGCTAGGATTATTCGTCGGATACCTCACCTATGGCATACTGATGAGAGCTAATAAGCTCGAAACCGGTATATGTCTGGTGGGCGTCTGACGAATGACTCTAGCTGTTGCTATAGGTTTTCCAGGTGTAATTCAATGCTGGTCGGGGCATTAGCCCGCAGAGTAGTTGTTTCCTGGAATTCCGTGTTTGCAAAATGTAAGATACTTTAAGTTTTGATTATATTGAACAAATTATTATTCGTTGATTTTTTTTTCATTTAAAATATATTTGTATGCCGTAGTTTGTGCGTGGTGAGACCTACTATGCTTTAGTAGTATTTTCAAACTGATGACATAAACACTTATTATACCTTTCACAAATTACTTTAGCACTTTCATTATTAGAGTGGACTTTCAAGTTTCCTTCAGCTTTTGATACAAATTTGCGTGAATATGCACAAACTAGAAAAAGCAGATATTTTAAATGAACAATTAAGTACTATGCATTTTAAAAAAAAATTCAAAGAACCTTATTTTTATTCTAAATAAAATGAGAGTGCCACAAAATTTCTAGGCCACTGATGGTAGGTAATGGGAATATTTAAACATATTGAATAATTGGACCAAAGATATTCCATGACAACCTAGAATTATTGTTGTTTTATTAAGATGACACCCTGTATCTCAGAAACTGTGAACTTTTAGATATATATCTATTTGGGTAAATCTCATTTATTTTGACTTTTCAAGGATGCCAGTAATACCTGAGATACTCTTTGTATATAAGTTTAAACATTTTAAATTTTCCAGTGATGAGAAAATATTATTTTTCAGTCATGGAGCCTATCTGGAATTGTGATGATGATCACGCTGGGTTTGGTACTATTTACATATAAGTCAACACAATTTAACTTTCTTGGTTTTACTGTGTTACTTTTGGCTTCAGCTTCGAGTGGATTAAGATGGACTTGTGTTCAGCTTTTACTACAGAAATCTAAAATGGGAATGAGAAATCCAATTGATATGATATATCATATGCAGCCATGGATGATTGCTTCTGTTTTACCGTTTGCAGTATGGATGGAGGGTAAACTTTTAAATAATGATAATTTATAAATGATTATTTCTTCCATATAAGTTGTTATATAGATGTTCAAGGAGGCCTAAAAGACAAAAAAAAATAATTTTGGAATTCTAGCTGGAATGTTTAAAAAATCATTTCCTTTGGAAAATCAGCTATGATAACCATCGTCCGATAAGTCTTAGATCTGTCACCTACCATGTGGTCGTTTTTTACAGTCTTACCAAATGTACAAATGATGAAAATGAATAATTTTAGTAATAATAATAATACTATAATACCTCATAGTCAACAATTAATCTGGTTAGCTGCAGTATTTTGCATTCATTTTTTGTTTTTTGTTATAAACTGCCAAAACCACATATTTACTTATTACAGGTTTGTCAAGATTACCCATTAACTAATTGGCAATACAAAAATAGGGATTTAATATTTTATCAAAACAATTTTTTTTTTACAAATAAGTGGAACAGCAAATCCGTTCATTTTTATTTTTCTCTATGCTCTCTTAAAATATTTGTATTTAGTTATAGTTAATCCTCTATAAGATTATGTGTAAACTGGAATGAATTTTACTTTGACAGATCATTAAAGGCTATCACTGCTAACAGTATTTGAAGTTTTAGGCAAACAAGATTTAGGTGGTATTGCTGTTGATGCCTTAAGATTCCAAAAATTGTGTATTTATAATCATTTTTGTTATTATATTTATTAATTTGGGTACCTTATTATAACAGTCTGAGTAACAAATGGTTCCTGTTTCAGTGTTGCCAACTCAGCAGAATTCCCGCTAGTGGAATTATTGATGGCATATGAGTTTTTTTTTTAGCGGAGTTTAGCTTATTTTTGATGAGTAATATGCACTAAAAAAAAACCGCTGCTTCTTTGTTTTTATGTATAATTAACTTTGCAAATATAATTTGATTAATTTAATGGTGCCTATGCCCATTGGCATTGAGTAGCTATTTAGCAACATTATATGTACAGCTATTATGAAGCAATACAACGATGGTGCATATTAAATCTTATTTAGCAAAATATAATTTTAAAGGGACGGTATTTATAACATCTGTTATTTACTCTTACCAAAAATATGTTATGTTCTTATTTTGTTTTGAGTTGAATGTCAGTTTTTAATAATTTATTTATTTCTTTTAGAAATAAGAAATATGCCAATAATTTAATAAAATATTTGTGTTATATTCATATACAAGTAAGTCTTCGGCATGTAAGTCCTAAATGCTCCTAAAAATATATCCAGTGCCCAAATTAACATAACTGACATAGTAATCACATATTAAAAACAAAGGTTAAAAATAAAAACAAGCTTAAAAATTTTAGTACCTAAAATAGGTACTTAGGTACTGTTGAATGTTTCAAAATTGGCCAATATATTAAAATCAGTTCTGTCACTACAAATTTACCCAGATCTTACCTCTAGTTCCATGGATATTTTTTTAAATAAAAAACATTAAAATTGTTAACTAATCCTTTTAAGTGCTGCACATTTTTATTTTTAGGATGATCATTGTAAATGAGACTAGTGTATACAATAAATAAAAATAATACTGAGAGTAGTATCCTAAAATATAGAGTGTTCTTGAAATAAATGTGTTTTTTCAAGCAGGTAATAGAGGACATGAAAATAAACAATTCTCCTTAAGCATTTTGTAGCTCAGTGGCAGCTTCTGATCCTTGGACAGGGGGTTTGATCAGCTGCAAAAAATATAATAAAATCTTACCTGCTTAGCGACTTCTAATTTACTGTTACAGTATAGATATATAAGAACTATGTAGATGCACAAAAACTGTATTCATTAAACTAAAATCAGTTGTGTTCATGAAAATAAACTGTTGTCACTTTTCTTCGAAAATTGTCTATGTTTGGGGATCCAATTGTTACAGTGTTCTACACAGTTTATACAACAAAAAATTTGTTTTCAAATATAACGGTTTTTTTAACCTTTTTCATTATGTTTCATAATATGTTTCCTATGAACAGAATTAAATTCGGCCATAATATTTGCTTTGCCAAATAACGCAAACTCTGTGCAGGTATTAATATGACTATGCGACTCATGCTTTCTAATTTTGACTAAAATATGATGCAAATCTTCTATCTCAATGATCTAGCCCATAGTCTAAGAGCCAGTGGCCGGCAACCTATAAGTAAATGATTATACCTGAAATTTTGCACAGTGAGTCTCTTATACCTATCACTCATGATGTGGGGACGCGCTAAGCCCGGCGAGGCCGACTGAAGAGTTACTCAGGTGCGAGAAGTATGAAAATGTAACCAACTTCGTTATTAATTTAACAAAGCTGCCGTTTGCAAATTTTAAAATATACAATTATTATTATATAAAAATAACAAAGGCAGACGATTTCCGTGCTTCTAAGGTCATGACAGATACCTGTGAAATTGGGAAAAATTATAAATTTTAAAAGTATTTGATTAAATCTGATTTTTGACGTTAAAAAACTGTCAGAAATGTCAAGCATTGTAATCGACATCACCAAATCTCAGAACCTGTGCCAGAAATAGAGGTTATTTGTTACTTAATTACTTACTTATTTTAATATAAAAAGGTGCTAAATATAATAAATAATAAAAATAAATGCCTAATTTGTTAGATCTGAAATTTTAAAATTTTCAAACGGCAGCTTTGTTAATTTAATAACAAAGTTTGTTAAATTTTCATACCTCTCGCACCCGAGTAACAGTTGGGTCGACCTCGCCGGGCTTAGCGCGTCCCCACATCATGAGTGATAGGTATAAGAGACTCACTGTGCAAAATTTCAGGTATAATCATTTACTTATAGGTTGCCGGCCACTGGCTCTTAGACTACCAGCTTAAATCAGATGTCCCTGACGGATTCTTAAACAACATATACAACAAACAACGTAACAAATTTGTCACAACCATATTCAGTTATTACTTGTTATACATACTTGTAGAACAATGCCTTGTAAAAGTCCGGTTTTCGATTTTTATTTTATATTTGTCTTCCAATTTCAACACTGGTAAAGGTATATCTAGTTCTTTTGTTATTTTTACACAGGTTTTAGAAAAGGCCGCCACTTACTGTGGTGGTACTGTCATATTTCCAATATATAAAAAATTTTATCAAAACAAATAAACAGGAAATGTTGAACCAGCCCTGTTATTTAGAATGCACATAGCAATTTAAAGAACATCTCACAATATTTTGTTGCCAATCAAAATGTCTAAGTCTCTCCCTAACTTCGCTCATGCTAATTGCTGCAAAAATTTTGGATTTAATTAGTAAACTATTTTTAGGATCCGATGCAATAAGGAATTGTCAGCTGTTTGGTTTTGCAGATTTTTCATTATTCTTAAACCTGAGTTTTAAAATTTTGTTGGGAGCTTTCATAGCATTTTTTATGGAATTCAGTGAAGTTATGTTGGTAACTTATACCTCAAGTTTAACTTTGGCGATAGCTGGAATATTTAAGGTGAGATATTATTTTTTATATTCTGTTGATTTTTTTTTAATATTTAGAATAGTGCTTACTAGCTTTGGTATGTGTAAATTTACATAATAAATTTTATAAAGCAGATTTCAGTTTGGTGAAGTACTGAGTTTACGTTGAAAAAATATGTTGCATATATATTGATATACTGATTGAAACTTTTTAATTGTAATAACATTGAAATGTGATTCACATATTATATTTTTACCAACTTTCATTAATACTAACATCCAACCCCAACTTAACCAATAAATGAAATAGAAACTAAAATCTGTTAAATTGTAACTATGACATCATGTAAGTGTACCCAAGCTCCAAAATAGTAGAGAGTGATTTATTAAATAACTTAGATTAGTATGGGAGGGGAGAGTTGCAGGGGACAAAATTTCTTAGGCGTGTTTCTAGAGAACTGTTCAAAGAACACAAAATTAGCAAAAATAAGTCGATGTTGAGTGAACCTAGCACTTTAATAGTATACATAAAAAAGACGGCGATGGCCTACTACCACCTACACCACTTACCTTATGTGCACTCCGTGGATATCATACTTTAACACATAATACATTACACTATTTACTCACACACTATACACTACTGGTTACTAGCACTATCACTATAAAGGTCATACATTAACATTTACTGTTGGCTGTTATAGGGTCCATTAAGTACCAGTGTAGGGACTCCCGAAATCTCGATTCGATCATTTTTGATTGAGATCGAAATGATATCGATATATTGGTACTCTTGAAAATTTTACTATCGAAATAATCTCGAAAATCTGTCCATTCGAATCGAAATGATTTCGACGAGGCTTGGCTAGCCGAAATGATTTGTTTTCTTCTTCTAACACATGTATTGGATTTGCTGTTTTTTTCGAACATCACCGTAGTGACCGTCGTACGTGTAAAATAATTATTTATTTATTATTTTGACTTAAATAACGTATGTAATGTAACCTATAAGTGTGAGATGAGGTGTGAACTTATTTGTTTATCCTACAAATAAATTGTAAGTGGTTTTGGAAGAGGAATTAATATAAATGTGTCCCGTAAATTTTTAGTAAAGACTAGGAAATGTTTACAAGTATATACCTATTTATTTTATCTTTTCCTGAAGTGGTAAGGTTATATATAATGTGTTAGGCTTAATTTGTATATATGACTAGAGAAAAATAATATTCAACGATTAACTGATGCCATTATTTTAAATAAACAAGAATGAGCTTTATATGTTTATATTGTAATGTATAGTGTGTATATGAGTGTAATAATAAATATATTTTTATTAAGACCATTTTTTTATTGTTGCAGTTTTTATATATTTATATAAACATTATTTACTAAAATGAATTTACAAAAAGTAAAAAGTGACACTATTAATATTACTTAAAAGATAAATTTTAAAATGATTGTTTCATTATTAAGCCAATAAATTATCAGAAAAAGTAGGTAAGTATACTATCAGTTAAATTTATCTAAAATAGTGTTGAATAATTCTATTCGAATGGTTCGCCTTCATTTAATATCTCAATTGGTTCTGAGATAATTTGTACAGCTTCTCTATCAGGCTCTTCAATGATCAAGTTTTGATCCCATTGTTGTCCACCAGCAATGCAGATATTATGCAAAATAGCACAAACTGTGGTCATTATTATTAATATATTAAATAACAAATATAAAGCAGCTTTTGTTTATTTATTTATTTACTTGTTCATATATATATTCATTTTTAAATTCACATAAACAGCGGGTCTGGGGCATAGAAAGAGATATATAACGCAATCCCGTATGTTAGACAGAGATAAAAATTGCCGCTGAGTGAACGCAGTTGGTAACGCTGGTAATTTGTTTCACATTACACTCGATTTGCCGAATATACCCGAGTATCATTTCGATGCGTTTCAAGAGTAGCAAATTATATTTCGATACGGATGAATCGAGATCGACATCGAAATAATCTCGATATCGATAACACGACATCGAGATTTCAGGAGTCCCGCTACTGGTTCCGTATGTGGCAAAATAATGTCACACTTTTGTCACTGTATAGCGTTCATTTATCCATATTTCGTCATTTTAATATATTCTTCGATTCAGATTTTGACCTAATATATTTTTTAAACACTTTCTTCTCACTATTTCGCATACTGTTTCAATTTCAATTTATAAAACGATCATTTATGTCACGGATAATTTACAAAAGCACCGTTCTACATTTTCTAGGCAAAGTGTGATCCTGTGGGATAGCAACCTGAATATTTTTTTATTGTCAGAAGCTCATTTTTAAAACACCATCCATGAATTGTTCTACAAATCGCATATTTTATATCATCAACCTATCTTCTGCAAGTTTCCACTATTTTCCGTTTACAGTTATATATTTTTTGTCATTCTTTATTGCATGATATGCCTACAGTACTCATAGTTTACTTTTGTGTCCTAAACCCTTTATACATGTTTTTTATCATCCGATATTCCTTACTTTTGTTATATTAGTGCGTTTACGAATTAATAATAATAACTTTATTGGAAAGAGGAACATCCTAATATTACAAATTTAATTGAATGTAGTCTAGAATGACATAAAAAGAAAAAAGAAACAACAATAGAGAAAAACATTAATTAATTAACCAAAATTACTAATAACATAATTAAGGAGATTCTTCTTAAATACAGATAAGGACTGAGAGGATTTAACATCAATTGGTAACTTATTATAACTGTCTACACCCATGTAGAATAAAACATTCTTTGTGCCACTGTAATTAACCCTCGCAATATGTATACAATTTACACTTCTGGTAAAATAGGAATGAGTGTTATAATTAAACATAAAGTATGGATCAAAATATTTAGGTAATTTCATTCAGATGCGGACCACTACAAGCCAATAATGTATCATCTGCAAATAAATTTATGACACAATTAACAAATAATGACATATCATTGATATAGATAAGAAATAAGAGAGGTCCCAAAACACTCCCCTGTGGCACACCAAAGTTATCAACAATATTATCTGATATACATTCCCCAATTCCAACTCTTTGCATTCTGTCAGTTAAGTAATCTTCCTTCCACTGTAATACTCTACCATATCGTTTTAACTTTTCTATTAAGATAACCCATTCAAGAGTTTCACAAGCTTTTTTTAAATCTAAAAATACAGCTACAACATAATTGTTATTGTCAATACTATATTTAAATTTAGTTAAACACAATTGAAGTGCTGTTTCACAAGAATGCTGTTGGCGGAAACCCGACTGATTTGTAAATAAAATATCATTAACAGTAATATGATTTAAAAGTTGGTGATAAACGGCAAGTTCTAAGACTTTTTCAATAGGTGGTAATGTATTAATTGGACAATATGCACAGGCTTTAATAGTATTAGATATTTTTGAATAGGAGTAATTGTACTTATTTTCAACCTATTCGGAAACTCACCCGTTTGTAAAGAAGTATTGACAAAATTCAAAAATATATGACCAATTGACTTCATAATATGCTTTAAAATTTTTGAATTTAAAACCACATTACTACACTTATTATCCAACGATTTTACAATATCAACTAGCTCATGCAAAGTGATTATTTTAAACTCATTAAAAGGTCGATAAAGATTACAATTTATATTATACAACTTAGTTTGAACATTACTAATACTACATAAAACGTCTTTTATGCTATTTACAAAATATATGTTAAAATTATTTACTATCTCAGAATTATCGTGTAAGATAATATAATGTAAGTTTTCCACATTCATTTAGGATTATTTATATATTTGTCGATTTCATTACTGTAATATTGCTGTTTTTTAGATTTAAGTAAGTTTACAACTTTATTTCTTAATATGTAGTTTAAAATTATTCCAGCACACTTCCTTTTCCTGTGCTGCCAACCTTAAAAAATTTTTATAAGCTAAGTTTCTTTCTTTAATCTTATTTTGGACCTCACTAACTATCCGAGGCATGTTAGTACATATTATACCTATAGTTTTGAATATGTGAAATCTCATTAACAACTCTATCACAGTTATCTAAAATCTCATCATATATCTTATCAACATCAACCAAATTTAATGACCAATCACAAATGCTTAAGTTAATCTGAATATGATGTAAGTGAGTATCATTAAAATTACGAAAAGTTTTATTAACATCATTTCCAGAACAATACTAATTATTTAAAAAACAGACTGAGATAACAGAATGATCAGAAACTCTTGGACAAGTGTGAACTAGTGATTTAATACAATTTTGATTTGTCAAAACATAATAATCAATAAGAGTTGAACTAGTATCAGTAATACCATAGGCTCTAAATAGATTCTTAATAAAAACTAGACTCCAAAAGATTTAAGTTAAAATCACCAACTAAAACACGTAACCTACTACAGAAAGCAACATCACACAAATCTTCTAATTCTTCAATAAAAGCAGTATGAGATGAGGAAGGGGAATGATATAAACATCCAATCAACCATTTCGAAGCAGGAAAAGTACATTTAATCATTTTACACCAAAAATTATTTTCGTGGATGAATGTTCTAAATTCAGTTGTGCAAATATTACGTTTAATATAAATAACGACTCCACCTGTGTGACGACTATTAATCAAACTTTGAATATTTACGTACAATATATCTGAATTAATCTTAATATTAGGATAATCATTTAGTTTTTTTGTTGGGACTGATATTTTTTAGTAACAATTGTGGGTTTCTTATTTATGTACTTTATAGTTTTAGAGTTGTCATCTTTATCAATCATCTCTTGAAGTTGTTGCTTAATATGAGCAAAGTATCGAAGCTGCGCTTTTGTCTGATCTGCATATATTCTAATGCTAGGTACCTTGATGTTCTTTTTATTTTTGAGGACATAACGTACATCTTCAGCTGATTTAAATATAACTTTGATGGGATGGGTTTTATTTGGATCAAATTTGCCTAAACGAAATACTCTTAAGTGTTCCTTATTCACCTTTATATCCTTTAGACAAGGTGACCAACTCCTGAAAGTGATAATCCGGAACATTTATGAAACCAAAAAAAAACACAATTTTCAAAAACGTTGCTTTATTAATTTACTATTCTACACAATAAACTAAAACTAAACCCTCAATAAAACTATGTAACAGGTGCAAATGTGTACCTACTATCCTAGTAGTAGGTACTTTATTTGAATTTATACTTTGTTTGGCTGTGTATTATAGCTTTTAAAGCTTTTTCGTTTTGAAATAAATATTTATAAAACTAAACAGGTAAAATTATTGTTACATTTTGTTATAATTATAGACTTTACTGTCTCTACGTTAAATTGAGTTTTTTTGCTCGTTCAGATATTATTTACTATCAAAAAATTCTTTCAAGCACCGCATTAGTACCCGGTAGACAAAGTGCATATTCTACTAATAACAAAAATATTTTGAAATGTAAATCTATTATTTACACAAAAATTGAAAACTTCTGTCCACCGAGCACTAACTTTGGTGTATTTAGCTTGCCATTCATCCAGATTTTCTTGCGTTACATATTGTTTTATAAGAGCTATTTCATCAAATAACTCATTTTCATTAATGTTTGTGTTATTTAATGAAATAACTTCTAGGCATGGTTGGACGCTAGAAAATGTAAGGGGCTCTTGTAAAAGAACAAATTTAAAAGTGTCTAGTTTTGCAGCATCTGGATTCTCCCATTGGCCAAGATATTCTTCTGCCGTTATATAAAATTCAAAAACATTTTTCTCAATTGTGTACCTTTTAGAGATTAGGTCATCAGAATTTAGCATATTTTTCAGAATTAATGGCATAAAGTTCTCCTTTCTTGCTGCAATTTTCTCCTTTAAATTCCTAAAAATTCTTAAGCACTCCACTGCAGATATCTCATCATTTTGAATTAATGAAATAGTTTTATGAAATAATGATGCTACATTATGGACAAAAAAAAGCCAGAATTCCGTTGGTAGATCATTAAAAAATTGTTTAATTATTACTAGACATTTTTCTATAGACAAAAAATAAGATTTTAAAGCTGGATATAATTCTATCTTTCAATAGCCGGTAGAAGGGCAAGCCAGCGAGTATTACTGTAACCTAATAAATTGTTATGCTCAATTTCAACAAAACTGACAAAATTCCTTAAGTTTTTCTACTCTAACAGTATATGTATTAAAAACAGCGGCATAGCCAGAAATTTGACATGGGGGGGAGGGGTTCTGTGAACAAAAATGACAAAAATTAAATTAGAACTTAGTTGCAGGTGAACCCTAATGTAAGGTTGCCGTATGAGATCTAGTTCACTGACCGCGTTGCTAAATCTTAACGAATAATGATTGCAGGTTTGTAGTGAGACATTACCTATATGACCCAACCAACCCAACCCATGGGGGAGTTCTGATCCCCAAAACCCCCCGTGGCTACGTCACTGATTAAAAAGCGTATCATTACATGCCTAAACTCCTAAACATAGGCAATAAGGAATACTATTGAAAACGCGATTCCGGTACAAATCGTAAGGAAACAAATAAATCAGGTACAATTCCGTGACATTATATTTGTCGGAACGAGGTTGCAAAAACTGGAACCTGTCCCGGCCAATCCGGTACGGTTGGTCATCTTGCTTTAGAATATCTTTCACCGTATTAATATGCTCAATATTTCTTTCAGACCGAGACATTTGTTTAGATTCATTAATATTAAACATAATAACATTTGATGTACGATTATGACGATCAAGCATCTCAGTGATCAGTTCTTCTTGACTATTCATATCTATTGCTGGAATTCCATTATTCTTCAATTGATCCAATCGACTTTGCAGTTCTCTCACTTTATTAATCCAAAAAGGAATCTGAGAAAGCCCATTTTCACATTGATCACATAAAAATTTCATTTTTCGTTTTCTGAGAGATGCATTTAATTTCTGAAGCAGTTAACTCCGAGCAAGTACTGCATAACAAAATGTTACAGCTATCACAAGCACATAAAGAATCTTTTTGTTGATTAACACACATGATTTACTCATTTTGAGTCAAATATCATATCACACAATATTTGAGGACACGCTGTACGAGCCCTAACAACTATATGTTGGAACAAGCATTTATTTTTTTAATCATATGACAATCTATCAAAATGAGTTGACAGATTTTCTTGTAATTTTATGTATGCGTTAACAACATATTCCTTGCCATTTTAAGCCATTATTAACCGCAAGCTACCTTTCCTTTTTTTGTTATAATTTATTTAGTTATAAAATGTTTGAATTTGGTGGCAACTAAATGTTGGAACAAATAAATTTTATAATAACTGAAATACAGTTATTAAGATGTAACATCGCCATTAGCCTTAACAACCTTGAATTCTAGCAGGCATTGTATCAACAATGTCTTCACACATATTTGGCGAAAAATGCTCCCAAATTTCTTGCAATTTGGCGCGCAACTGGGGAATTGTCCGCTGGGGATTGTTTAGCAGGTGTTGCTTCATTTTATTCCACAGTGTATCTATTGGATTAAGATCCGGCCTGCTGGATGAATGTGATAACATCTTTATATTGTTATCCCCAAACCATTTTTTTGTAGATTTTGCCGTATGGCATGATGCACTGTCCTGTTGAAATACAAAATCTTCGTTTAAATATAATTTTGGGATACTTGGTAGCAATGCGGTATGAAGAATTTCTTGATATTTCTCCGCATTGATAGTGCCTTCTATAAATTTCAAGGTGCCTAAACCCTTTGCCGACATGCATCCTCACACCATAATACCTTTTGGAAACTTCACTGTCCTTTTAAGACAATCCTTATGAAAAGCTTCAGTCTTATCTCGGATTACACGTTTGCAATAATTGTCTACACATACATCAAATTTTGATTAAATCGCTAAAGATAACTTTATGCCAGTCACTTTTAAATCGGCGATAGTTTAGACTTTGCCCAAATGTATCGATTTTGAATTGCGGTCAGTAACGGTTTTTTTTTGGCCTATAAATTTCAGTCATTTATAAATAAACGTACTGTACAAAAAAATATATTAAACATACCTTATAAAAACTCAAACCACATTTGCGCATATATTTTGGGCAACATTCTCTTGAAACATTGAATCCAGTTTCATTATTCCACCGTGCAGTAATATCTATCAAAGTTCCCTTCCTTCCTGACTTGCATACTTTAACCAAATGCCTAAAATTTCTTTGAGAAACTACTTTCGGCCTACCAGAACTTTTACCGCTAACTTCAATATTTGCAGATTCTGTATTTTTTTATAATGTAAAAAATAGTTGTCTCTACTAGGGTTAATTCACTTGTGATACCATCCACAGTCTGGCTTCTAAAATATTGCTGGATAATTATTTCGCGTATTTTTCTATCGATAGATTTTCCTCGTCCCATTATTACAAGTAAAATTGCGAAATATGACTAACTAACGTGACACAACAAACTGCTGGTAAAACGTCAATACAACAATATGATTTGTCAAAAGACTATTTGTTTTTATTTTAACGCGTACTTAATAAAAATATGAAATAGTGTGTTCCAACATTTAGTTGTCAGCAAATTCGAACATTTTATAACTTATGCCCGTTTGCACCGACATTTTACTAAGAACAACTTAATAAAGTTGTTCTTAAAGTTAAGTTATGCTTATTTTTTTAGAGTATTGCACCGACGTATTATAAACCATACTTAGCAAAGTACGTCTTTGTATTGGCAACAACGCACAAATCTAGTAACTTTCATTAATTTATGTTAGGTATTTTAGTTCTTTTTATTTTTCTTCAGTTTGTTACATGGAAATAAGGTTAGATTTCGGTATAATGTCATATCTATGCTGTTTATTTTTGTTGTCATTATGTTGTCATTTGTAATATAGGTATGGTTGTGATTGATGTTGATCAAGACCAATATCAGAGACAAACTAAAAATAATAGTTTATTTTATTTTCTCTGTGGTTAGTAGAATTAGTTGCCAAATCATCTTCATTCAATTCGTCTATTGTATAGAAATGATCAGGTCTTGTATAATTTAATTTGATAAATGCAAAATCTATAATTACCAAAATTTTCAAATTATCAAATATATCATTCAATCTAATATCCATTATATTTTTTTTTACTACTATAATACTACACTCATTAACATTGACCACTATATATGCCTTTTCCGCATTTTATAAATTTTTATGCTTGTTTTGCGCACATTCCAACTCTGCTTGAATTAAAGAATTTCATAAGTCACTGTCAAACATAGGCTTAAATTTAAGCATCTGTTTTCATACTTAAGAAGATCTTAACGTATGGTGCAATAGGAAAAGCTTACTTAAGTGTATCTTATTTTTAAGTAATGCTTATTAACTTTGGTGCAAACGGGCATTAATAAATTATAATAAAAAAAGGAAAAGTAGAGCGCGGTTAATACTGCCTTAAAATGGTAAGGAATATGTTGTTAACGCATACATAAAATTACAAGAAAATCTGTCAACGCATTTTGATAGATTGACACGTGATTAAAAAAATAAATGCTTGTTCCAACATATAGTTGTTAGGGCTCGTAGTACTTGAACTATTCTCCATTCAAAAGAAGACAAAATCACTAATAAATTAATTTCAATCACAAATTAGAGGAAGTTATACTCGAAATTTTCCCATGCGCACACCCATGGCAGCGCTGGAGATGGAACAGGTCGTGGATTCATCAATTCGTTATTACTAATACAAATTGAGCATCCTTATCTGATGTAGTGTATGCTTGTTTGCTGTAGCAAAAGCTGTGTTATTGGGTATGCTCTGCCAGATATACGAAACATAGAATTCAATACAATTTTATAGAAAAACTAGGTGACCCGGCAAACGTTGTTTTGCCATATGAATTATTTCTAGTGAATATTTTGGTAGTCGGCTTCGTTCTCATCCCTACTCCGTGTTGTTTATTGGGTGAAAAGCACAAACCTAGAAAAAATATAGACCCTAAAAGGTCCAGAATCACTAAAACTTCCCGACCCGACGCTGTCTATATTTTTTCTAGGTTTGTGGTGAAAAGTGACACCGGTAGACGCCTGGCGGGGATAACTGATCAAGTGATAATCGATCAGTTATCTACCAGGGTTAAAATTGATTAAATTACTAAAAAGGCTATTAAAGATAGGGGTTCGTGATAGAATGGTAAAAATTAAGGGTTGTATGTATTGTTAATGCCACATCATAAAAAAATAAAAACTTTTGTCCAATAAATAAAAAAAAATGTTTGGAGTGGACCACCCTTATCACTTAGGGGTATGAAAAATAGATTACGACCGATTCTCAGACCTACCGAATATACATATAAAATTTCATAAAAATCGGTCAAGCCGTTTCCGAGGAGTATGGCATCTAAAACTGTGACACGAGAATTTTATATATTAGGTATACGAACAGCATGCATGTATTTCTATTTGTATTGACTGTTATAAATTGTGTGCGGGTTTATAACATGAATCACTCGCTATTATTTTGAAATTCAACTATAAACTAGTAAGCTGTAGAAAATGTAAGGAAAATCACCTAGTATTAAATCTTTGCTGAGTATTTAAACACTGAAATTATGTTTTCTGCTGTGCTTTTATTACTCGACCTCAAAATTTCAATAAAGGAATCAGTTATTTTATGATTTATAGGAAATAATCTGCACAGTTGAACAACATTTTTGTCCTTCTACTGATCTGCTTTTAGAAATACTAATGCACAGATTTTTTGAAATATCAGATGTTATGTAATAGTATTATATTGACATTGTTAAGGTACAAATCCTCATGTTATTTAAGAATTGGTTAATTTCAGGAAGTGTTTCAACTAGTCTTAGCTGTAGAATGGAATGGGGATGTAATGACCCCACTCAATGTTATCGGCCTTTTTATATGTATTTGTGGCATATCTTGTCACGTTGTCCATAAAATTAAAACTCAACCAATAAGACTGCCTGGACGTTCATACGATAGTGATTTAGAGCGTAAAGAGTTAGAAGAATACTTAATGGATGAAGACTTACCGTATGATGTAGATAGCGACAGTGACGATGGAGAGAAAAGTGATACACAAGTTTTATTTGATATTTTAAGCAGACATGAAAGATAATACACCTCTGACTATTGCTGACTTTTGTCATAGTGAGAATATATTTTTAATTAACAAATTCTATTTTTATGCACTTTTTATTTTAAACATAGTCAATGCTGTTATTGAATGTCACGGATTGTAGACTAGTAGTTTTTTAGTTTTACATTCCATTTTTTTCCCAGTCTTGTACTTAATAGTATTTATAAGAAATTAATGTTTTCAGAAACTTTCTACTTTTATAAACTTAAATAGTAATATTCTACTTAAGATTGTGATGTTTTTTTTCATGGTTCTGTTTATTTGCTTGATACCATTGGTATCGATTGTTTTAAAATATTTGTATAGTAATAAATGTACATATTTACAAATTTATATTAATTATTTTGTTTCCTATTGAAAATGACATTGATATTGTTGAAGAGTTAATTTATTCTACAGTGTCTCCCGTTTTTCAGGTTAACACCTCTAGAAATGTGTGAAGGCTGTGGAATTTCCGCAAGCCAATTTTTTTATTAATAGTACCCTGAAGGTAGGGTATTCTACTAACTATTGATGTGACAAAATCCTGGCCTATTAGGATTTTGTTAAAAAGGTTGTTTTTCCAGAAAGTTATATTAGGTTTTTTTTATCAAAAAGATAATGTTACCAGGCTACAGTGTATCAAATAAATACCGTAAATACTTGAATTGACATGACTTTTTTATCAATCAAAGATATTTAATTTACATCTCTGAAACAATGGAGTTGCCGTTGCTAAACAGTGTACATCACTCAGCAATTACCTGCAACTTGGAATTCAATAAAGAGCAGCAGCTTCAATATGAAGAGTTCTATTACGATTTCAAAAATCCAAACTATTTCGAAATTAATAACTTTTTGGCCGGTGTCAATTGGGATAACATGGTATTTGGATTTAGATCAGGTTCTTCTGATGTTTTATGAAATAGATTGACTCGATCTATACTGACTTTGCAAAAGCATTTGATAGTTAATCATGACCTTTTAATTGCAAAACTCTGCGTTAGGCATTGACAGTCACTTTTTGAACTGGATCGGATCTTATTTGAGAGATAGTAATCAATGTGTCAAATATGCTGTGTCAACAGAAATTTCTGTAACATCTCTGGGTTCCCCATGAATCCCATATAGGTCCACTACATTTTTTGTTATTTATTAACGACATATCAGAAGTACTTCAAACTCTATAGGATTGTTGACAATGTATGTCATGCTGAACTGTTGCAAATAGATTTGAGTAATTTGTCCTGTTGGTGTGATATAGATATGCTTCATCTAAATATAAACATATGTTATCAAATCACATTTTCAAGAATTAAAAATCCATTTCCATACTCTTACCAAGTGAAAAATGTTGATTTGTCAGAAGTTGATAGTGATCTTGGCATATTCGATTCCAAAGTTACATTTAAGACACATTGATAATATTGTTTCTAAACCATTTAAATTATTGGGTTTCGTTACAAGATCTTCAGATAAATTTTGTCTTTACACTTCTAAAATATTATACTGCTCTGTTGTGCAGTCAGTTATTGAATATAATTGTATGATATAGTGTTCATTTTATCAAGTGGATATCAATAGGATTGAGAAAGTTCAAAATAAGTTTTTAAGGTCACGTGCATTCAAACTTGGATATCGGAGAAGAGACTATGGATATTCTGATATTTTGAACATTTTAAATATATCAAGTTTGGAAAATAGAGATAGATTTGAGATTTCTGCATAAGATTATAAATGAAGCTATAAGTTGTCTGAATTTAACTGACCTTTTTTTATCTGAATGTCAATCCCAATAGAACAAGAGTTTCAGAACTGTTCATGGTTCCTCATCACAGTACAAATTATGGCCAAAATGTGTCGATTACAAGGATGGTTAAATAGGCAAATAAAAATAGTGAAATAATTGATTTGTTTGACATATCCATGTATTCAAAAATCAAATGAGGCACATTAATTTGTTGCAAGTTAGTTTTAGTTTATTATGATTGTATTTGTAGATGAGGTAATGTAAAAATTGTCTCATAATATTTATGTTTTGTTGTAAATTGGCATGTCCGTGTATAAATAAATAAAATAGTATAAAATATTCAATACGCATCAAAATATCCATATATACTCGCTGAAAGAATTCAGACAACTTACGTCATACAAACAAATGAATAATTCATGATATTTTTATCAAAATATTTAATAAAGCGCCACTGAGATTTATACAACTATATACTACACTAAATGTTTGCATTATACAGGGTGTCCGGAAAAGACGTGTACAACGGAAGACCACAGACTCCTGGGTTCAAAATAAGCCGATTTAGCCCAATTTACTTATTTCCAAAATTGCTTCGTTTCGCCGCTAGGGAGCGCCAAAGTTCGCGAAAAATTTTTGTTTATTCCGAATATCTTGAAAACGACTTGATCGATGTTAACCATTTTGGGCTACGCAGTTATAAGTCTAACCGACACTTTTTGACATTATTTAAAATATTTTGCAGTCATTAAAAATATAAGAAAAATCATGTATCATGCAAATATAAGCACATATTTTTCTAACCCCCCGTACAATTACTCTCAGTTTTTTTTTATTAGTAGTTGACTTTATTTAGAAACTTTTTTTACACTTTCATAATTTTGAACAGATGAGTAGTTTAGGCAGAAAAAATATTTTTCGTATGTCAACAAAATCAGCATTCGTTCTGCAACAAATAACGGAGTACCAGAAGTAGATATGCTTTTGGTTTATGGAGTTTGTCAAGATAACGGCCGCAAAAGTGTTAGGATCTACATGGACAGATTCCCTCATCGACGAGTGTCAAATCATCAAACTTTTGCCAACATCGAATAGCGACTTTGCGAATTTGGTTCTTCCACTAAATGAATACGGTTCAAGGGCGTCAACGTACGACGAAAACTATAAAGGTGGAGGAACAAATCCTAGATAAGATAGAAGAGAACCCAAAAATAAGTGCAAGACGCATTGGACAAGAAATAGGGATACCAAAAACCATAGTACATGATGTTTTGAAAGAGCAGTTACTACATCCCTACCATATTCGATCAGTTCATGACCGGTTCATCAACCCATTGACACTTAAAACAGATTAGCATTTTGTAATTTTATACAAGATCAAAGAGCCCATGATATCAATTTCAGCAAAAACATTTTATTTACAGATGAAGCATATTTTGCTAGGTCAGGAATTATTAATAACCATAAAAAACACGTTTATACTGATAAAAATCCACACTGTACTGAAAATAAGACATTTTCAATATGAATTCAGAGTAAACGTGTGGACGGGAATTATAAGGCTTGTTTTTGCAGCAGTTGAAAACGGTTTGGAAACTATCAGAAATATTCGACCAGTTAAGTTGAGAACGCGTTACCATTGAATTTGACGCAATACATAGTTGAACGAACATTTCTGATAGTTTCCAAATAGTTTTCAACTGCTGCTAAAACAAACCTATAGACAACTTTATTATTGGCCGGTTGTGTTTCTACATCGATTAAATGGGGTCAACTATTTAAATTTTTACAGCAAGTATTACCTAATTTATTGAACGATTTACCGTTACTACTTACGTAACATGTGGTTTATACATGGTGCACCCTTCATTTTACAATACCCGTTAGTCAGTATTTACATAATCTGTATCCTAACAGGCGGATTAGAAGAGAAAACGATGCTCCTATAAAATGGCCACCTCGAGCACCAGACTTACCTCCTTGCGATTATTTTTGTAAAGTATATGCCTCACGCAGTTAATAATAAAGAGGAATTTTTTGGCGAATCCAAGACGCAGTTAACATTTTGGTAATCCATGGAGAGCACTACAACTTCAGAAACCGTAAACGGATTACTTATTGCATACGAAAAAAGGTGGTCACTGAGCATTTATTGTAAAGAGATCATAACTTTTATTTATTTGCTATATTAATATTATTATCTCGTATTTATTAAATAAAATATAAATGAGTTTTGGAATTTTTGTTATTTGTTGCAGAACGAATGCTGATATTGTTGACATAAGAAAAATATTTTTCTGCCTAAACTACTCATCTATTCAAAATTCTGAGTATAAAAAAAGTTTCTAAATAAAGTCAGCTAATAATAGAAAAAACTGAGAATAATTATACCGGGGTTAAAAATATGTGCTTATATTTGCATGATACATGATTTTTCTTATATTTCTAATGACTGCAAAAGATTTTAAATAATGTCAAAAAGTGTCGGTTAGACTTATAACTGCGTAGCCCAAAAATGGTTAACATCGATCAAGTCGTTTTCGAGATATTCGAAATAAACAAAAAATTTTCGCGAACTTTGGCGCTCCCTAGCGGCGAAACGAAGCAATTTTGGAAATAAGTAAATTGGGCTAAATCGGCTTATTTTGAACCCAGGAGTCTGTGGTCTTCCGTTGTACACGTCTTTTCCGGACACCCTGTATATTGCACTAAGTTGCAAAAAATGATCGTTTTTTTACGCGACCAAATATTGAAAATTATGTTGACGATAAAAACAATTGCGTAACGTCAGTCATGACGTAAGCTTGTCTGCTTGGCGCGATTATACCGAATTTGATCGGCAAATATTTATTGAGTGTTTTTTAAGGGGTGCCAAACTTCAAAAAATCAGAATTATACCATACGGTAACGCTGCAGATGTATTACAGTACATTATATTCATAGTCCGTTCAAAATTATATTAATTTTATTATCAAATTCACATAATTTCTGGCAGGAGACCGCTCTCCGGCGACTGGAGAAGGACTATGAATACCACTGTAACCGTTTATTTTAAATGCCCCCTGTGCCATCCTCTCCACAAATTAGCATGCCGTTCTGTTGGATGGCCCACCGTCACCCACTTACCTACCTGATGCGCACTCCGCAGATATCACACTTAAGTCTTGTCTTCATGAACGCGAATTCACGGATTTTTGCAACTTCTATTTTAATTATTTACGAGAGAGAAAAAACAACGGATTTTAATATATAAGGATGGCGGGAAAATCTCATCTTTTCACAAATTTTGCAAAACACTACAAATATTATTACTACTATGTGGTAGTGTTAATAAATTGTTTTGAGCTTCTGACAATCTACCATGGCAGTTTCATGATGAAAATAATAGAAAATGTTATAGTTGACAAAATTTGTTACAAGTAGAGATTTTCGCAAATATTCGCGAATCGCGTCCAAAAGGATAAAAGGCTTTAGAATACATTGTACTATACAGGGTGTATCTTAAGTGATGACTTTAATTTCAAGAGGTGATTCCTTGTCATATTTTAAGCAAAAAAGTGCATATGAATATCAGTCCGCAAGTGCTTCGTTACCGAGATACAGGGTGTCAAAGTTGGGAAAATAAATCGCATTTTCTTAAATATCTTTCGACTGATTCGAAATAATTTAATGAAATTTCATACACGGGGTTTTTTTGGAATGACAAATTCAAAGCTGTGGTCAATTTAGGTGTATTTTTTTGAGGGCGCCAATAATGAAGTAGCTAGGACACCCTGTATCTCAGTAACAAAGCACTTGCGGACCGATGTTCATATGCACTTTTTTGCTTAAAATATGACAAGGAATCACCCCTTGAAATTAAAGTCATCACTTAAGATACACCCTGTATATACAAAGTATTCACTATTGGTTACTAGTACTGTCACTATAACGGTCACACATTATACTTATATTGTACCACCTTTCGTATGACCTTCATGTAGCCATGTTTTGTCAAAAGTTAACATATTCTTCGATTCAGATTCCGACCTTTTTTAATATTTATTTTAAAGAGTTTCTTCGCCATATCACTATTTTGTCTTTCTCTATCAGTATACTCTTTTCGATTTCATTTATAGGGAAATTCACATACCATAATTCATATATCACCCATAATTCGGAAAAGCACCCTTCTATATTTTCTAGACAAAGTTTATGTATATCTAGCAACCTATTTTTTTTTTGTCAAAAACTCATTTTTAAACGATCTTCCTTCCACGAATTTCCACTATTTTCCGTTTTGCAGTTGTATTTCTTTACCACTCTTTTTTGCACTGCTACTCATGTACATTTTTGTTAATGAACTACATACATATGTCAACATAACTTACACTCATATTTTGACCTCGCATCCTAAACCCTTCATACATGTCATCATCTGATATTCCTCACTTCTTACCGTGGTATTCATAGTCGCGCGCCAGATGAAGCGCCGAGGCAACTTTTGCTGGTGAATATTTCGGCGAGCGGAGAGCCGATGAATCTCAAGTGTGTGTTGCACCCCAACAATCTTTTACCGAAATGTTTTTCGGCGAGCAAACGGCCGGCGATGATTTTGCACATAAGTTTCATAATCGAGCGCTGCAAAATTATCCGCTGGTGGTGGAAGGGTAGAGTGAGGCATTTAATTTTTATACATATTTATTTAAACCGAAAACATTAAACGCAGAAAAGCATATTGCAATTATGTTAGTTGCTTAAATCTGAAAAAATTAAATTTCATCAAAATTTAAAAAATATGTACTATTATTGAAGATAAGCATATGATCATACCGAAGGGTAGTGCCGTTAGATGAAAAATAAAATAACTACGTCTATTTACTATCTAGAAACATCTGAAAAAACTAAACATTTTCTGTGATTTTTGTAACCCTTACCTAAATCTAGTCTATTTGAAATAAGTATTAGAATTTTAAAATAAAATAATCAAATTCATTCAACTTACAAATGTTTCTTAGGAAAAGAGGGATAAATCAAAGACATTCATTCGTAGGTACATTAGTAGTAGCACCTTGCTCAATTTTGTACAGAGCGGTGAAAACGTAAAACAAAAGGTTTATTCAAATGATCTGCCACATGATATTAAAAGAGCGCCTAAAAGAAGAAATAAACTATTCGTAGTGTGTAGAGTAAAAGTTAAAATTGAAATTTTGATTTTAAAATTTGTATTAGAACTCTATTTCGGGTTATAAACATATTTGTTTTATAAAAATATTGTGTAAAATAATAAATAATGGTATTTCTCTCTTGAGTATTTTCATGTTTTTTTAATTTATGAGCACCCTGTATATCTGATCTAAGACGTTTCTATGATAGTTTAATTTTTTTGAAAAGCAGAACTTTTTATAAAGAGTGACATTTTTCGATAAAGTCAAAAACAAACGACTTTCTCCTCTTGTCAACTCCATCCGTGGACACACTGTATAATTCACACCTGTCAAATCTTTACTTTGACGTTTCCGTCACTTGCGTTTGGCTCCTGAACATAAACTGAACTCTAGAAGTGAAGCCAATCCGCTTCTATATATTTTTAGGGCCCCCAAAGTTTCCGCGATCAACGAGAACGTATCTAGAACCAAATCGAATATAACCTGGAATGTTCTAAAAAACGTGAAAATAGGGGAATTACAGAAATTGTAAATTCGAAAGAAAACAGGGACATAATTAACAAACTAAAAAGGTATGAGAGCTTCTGTATCAATATTACACATTTGTAATTCAACTGTTTTGTGACAGAAATATGACTTTCAATATGTTAATAATCAACATAATTTTTGAATAATGTACACTTTCTGGGCTGTGCTGTTCATTCAAATGACACCAGCCGTTAAAACCTACGAACTACAGTAACATAATTTTTGTTGTTTACATCTATTCCGCAACTAATTATTTTCATCTATTTTCGAAAGAAATTTTCCATAAAATACAAAAAATTAAACATATTCAGTGCTTATAACTATAAAAGCGGAATGAGTCAGATTTATGCAGTGGCTATTTTTGACTGTTAGAAACATACATTTTCTTGAAATTCCGTTGTGATAACTGTTTTTTGTTAACCTCTATTTCTTAATTTAATACTCCGCTGTTGAAAAGCTAATGTGACTAAAATGCACATGCAGCAACAGCGTGAATATACACACTTGGAACTGTGGCATGTATTATCACATCTCAAAATAGGACCAAGGTGGGCAGGAATTTTATTAGAAAATAAATTTCCACATTACTTATAGACAGGTTTCAGAGAGTGACACATTTTATAAACCCGCTCACAATTTATGGCAGTCATTACAAAGTGATATACGAGCGATAGTAATTTTTTTTTATAAAATCATATGTTTCCCATATCTGGGAGCATACCTGCATTATACAACCTCTGCTGCAGCATATGCACCACATCAGCTCGATTTTTATTAGTAATGACACCCTGAGGATCCACCTATAGATAAGAGCAGAGGATATTCCTCAAAATCGTCAAACTTAACTCACCCTGCGCTATGTGGTAAATTCGTAAAGCAAAGGAAGTAAAATAAACAAATACACAAATTTCAGTGTATATTAAATTTACATAAAGATCGGGTAAAATGTAGAATGTCTATTCTAAAACAGTACCTTATTCAGAATGCAACAATTATAAATAAATGTACACTGATATGTTGAAGCAAATAGTATTTTAAAAAACAAAAAAAAAAACAAATATTCAAAGTTTGCAATAAAAAATTCATATAAAAATACTGCTTATGTCAAGCAAGATAATCGGATAACGCATTATATACAATATATAAGCAACTAAATGCAAATTCCTTTCTGTTTATAGCTGTGAAAAATTAAGTTGTTGAAAACAGCAGTTATATAGGAAAATATTGATTTGAAACAACCACCTAACATGTATAATCTAGACACTGAAAATTACAAATACATTTGTTTTTTATGCATCTGTGTTGTGTCGGCTGTTGGAAATTATTTCAGCAAAGTTGGCATACCAGCATATTTGTTTGGAACTTTCTTCTGTAGTTTATTTTCTATAGTTACTTTAATTTTGCTTGGTAAACTTTCTATTTCCTTGTCGTCATATGTAAACATAAATTTGCAGTTGCTTATTTGGGATGATTTATTCTCAATTGCTTCTAGAGCATGATCTAAGCAATATGTTACTGCATCGTGAGTGTCGAAAACCTAAAAAAAAATTATAATTTAGAATAAAAAAATATTAGTTATGATTTCACCTGAAACATATTGTTTGTAATTTGTAACAATCACAATGACATAATTAGTATCTACTTATTTACCGAGGTCAAAAGTTGTATTTTTATGAATGATCGTGCCTTTGTTAGCTGACGCCTACAAACGGCTTAAGCCAAATAAAAATGCAGATGATTTGGGTCGCATAACAAATTTGACTTCACTTTATCAAATATTTTTGATTAGGGTCACCTTTTAGTTGTAATAAGTTTCCGTTAACTTCAATACAAAATACAATGTTACAAACTCTTTTCCAGTTAAAAATGTCACTTTATAAATGTCATTATTTTGCGTACATTACCATAGGGTGTCCGGAATATGTGCCAATATTCAAACGGCTTCTACATCTGTCCAACAACAACAAAAAAACTCTTTATGAAAAAATGTCTAAAGCAAATAGCTTCTCTAGAAATAAATTTCAAAAAATGAAAATACAACCTACATACTCTGAAATGCAAAACTCTGTTGCAAAATTGAAAACTTAGGTAAGACTAAGCAAAAACCCTTATAACATACCAAATTTGTTTTTTGTATAAGTATTAATGAAGCAAACAATAGAAACTTTCCTAAAAATCCTACAAACTATAACAACATTGCAACCCATTATGATCTGTAGCTGCTAACCTCAAATTAGTTGTGTATTGTACATGCTGACTTCGTTTCACTAGCCGCGTTTGGCAAATCCCTCGGATCGCTCAGATTAGTCAAGATCGTTCTTTTATTGCACATGGAGGTAGGGGAGGTAAATCTGGATCGTTCGGCAAATAAAATCGGAGCGATCTGACGTTCATCAAAATGGTCTAGAGTTTTAGATCGAGCAAAGCGATTGAATTCAATTTTCTCAACTGCCTGTATTCAGAGTGCGTCAGTATGACAGTTACAAGTTGTCTTTGGCACCGATTGTAGATTTGCATATATATTTATTTTTATTTATCTATAATTGAGGCAGTTAGAAGTAAAGAGGTGTAAAATGTAAATTTTGCAAATTTGAGAAAAGGAGGATCAAAGTAAAAAATCTATTAAATTATCACAGGCATTTGAAAATGAAGAAGATGTAGTAGCAAATTATGTGTAACACCAGTACCAAATTAGTAGAGTGGAAAAGTAGCCCGTAGTAGCTCAGTTGGGAGACCAATCGCCCGGAAAGCGAGGGGTCTCGGGTTCGAATCCCGGCTGTGGCAACCGCTCTTTCATTCTATTACAAAGATAAATATATTTTATTTTCTAATGCCTTTTTTTTGTATTTCTAAAGATTTAATAAATTGTACTTGTTTTCAAAGTAGGTATGAGCTTATGCACATACTCGATTTTAGATAGACATCAATTTCTGCTTCTAACTGCCTTAATTACTGAATATGAGTAGCAGGGGACATAACATATTATAAAATGGTCTTCAAATTGTTTATTACTAAGTTTCGATATGGTCTCAGCAAAACTATTCTTTTCCTGCAGTACTGATGATGTCTTCATCTCATAAATACAAGAATTTAGTGCCACTACACGACAGCTGCTATATTTAAATTCCATAAAAATTATATTGACAAGTAATAAATGACAGAACAAAATCACACATGTGAAAAGCAAGGTTAAGAAAAACAATCAGATCTGTTCATTTATTACAGATAAATTCGTTTCATCTATAGTCACGTGGTAAAAATTCACTCGCATCTGGGAGCATATTGCTGAACACCGTCATTATGTTGTATCTAGTGTTTGCTTCATGTTTGTCAGCATACAAAACAAAAGTGAAACTTTTTAGTAACCCTAAAATGCATGACACATTAATTTACCGCAAAACTGGACACGACATTCTGACTACAAAACGTTTGTACAGTGAATGTTTTCTGCAAGCAACAGCAGTCACTTTGAACACTGTGACAATATAAAACTTTATTCTGAGACAAGTAAGAAAATCATTCACAGTAATTACATTTACGACCACTTGTGATTATTGTGTAGAAACACCTGACATAGGTCAATTATGTTTTGCTGTGTGCATTTATCATACGCAACATAAAGGCACTCATATTCTGACCACCCTGGGCAGTAGTAAATGTGAAGTAATTGAGATTAAAGTTTGAACAAATGAAACCAATTTATCAGTTTCACAGGCTCAATTATTTCACATGCTTTTACTTCATAATCAGTAACTCTGAGATATTTGCAGACTTAATGATATGACATCTGAAACATGACATATTTTGTGCAGAAATAAAATAACTCATTCTGCTAAAAGCTCAACAATTTGATATGATTAACCTGTTTAATTGATCAGTTTGCCAGAACTCGTAAAATCCTGCAATATCATAATTAATATCAAATGTTGCCAAACTTTTTTCAAAAATTTCAGAATTTTAGGAGGTGCAAATTCTTTTATTAAATATACAGCATAAGGGAAAAGTAATGCACTAACTTGTTTATTTTAAATTTTTTCAAAATAATGTAAACAAAAATATTAGAAACATGACAGCTCAACAATATGCAACATTAATTTTCTTCTAATTGTTTCATTATCATTTTATGTATCTTTAACGTTATTCTAATGCATTTTCAATTTTTGTAAACAAAAAAACATTTTATCTTAAAAACTTTTATAACCTATATAAAACATCTGACAATTCCAAAAAATTGAAAAAAGTTGCATAATACCAGGTTGTGACTAATTGAAATCCTAGATCATAGAAATGTGACATATTCATTGCCTGATACCATTTGTTTACAATTTTTCGAAAAATTGAGAATTATTATTAATTTTGAATTTTTTGTTTTTTTTTATAAAAACTGATATAAGAAGCATTATCATCACTATGTCTTTATAATTCTCCATGATCAAGATTATACAAAGTGATTCTTAACCTACACGCATACACTTGGAATGTCATAGCTGAGGACAAATAATGACAAATTGTGAAAAAAAATGTAGTACATTATTTTTAATTTCGAAAGTACAAAAATTAGAAAATCTATATGTCACTCGGCAAACACACTTTCAATAACGATTTTCAGTAAATGTGTGGACTGGAATTGTGACTTTTAATACACAGTTGAGTTCGCTGAATCATCTCACATGCACAGCCCAAACCAGGCTGTAGCATGTACAGGCAGAATGTATGTAACATGCATCATAGTTTTTATGTGATCCCAAAAAGTCATGCGAATTTAGGTTGGGTGATCACGGGGGTCATCCAATTGAACCTTCTTGGCCTATCCAATGTTGTCACACTAGTCCTGCAAAATGTAGTGAAGCACCATCGTGAAGAAACCACATATGCTGTCTAACATTGAGATTAATCTCTTCGAAGAGTGTCGGTAAATTATTATGCAAAAATTCTAAATAAAGAGCATCAGTTAACTGATTTAAGAGAATGAAAGGACCAATAAGTTTTTTGTTCACAATTCCAAACCACACATTTGACATGCGGATTTTCCAGTTTTTGTAAATTTTTCAACCTAATAATGTTTTCCTACATTTTTTTCACTATTATAGTTTTCTTTTGTTCTATAGTATGTACCAATATTTATTTTTAACTTTTAGTAAATCTCGCAAAATAAGGAAGCAGAAATATTATTGCTATTTTCATTGTTATGTAACCCACATAAGGTAAGGTAAAGTTGTCTACAGCTTCCGACAATCTACCATGACAGTCAATGACAGTTTTATGATGAAAATGTTAGTTGATGAAGTTTGCTAAAAGCTGGGACTTTTCCCACCATTAAATACCCAACTTAAGCTGTAATAGGTAAAAATGCTATTTTGACAGTTTACGACAGAATGAATGTAACATTCGGCAGCAATCCAGGTTAATTCATATCTATCTATCTGTTTAATAATAATGTTAATTTGTTTTCACGATTGGGAATGCAGTGAAAAGTGACCGCACAGCATGTTGGCAGTCCGAAGCTATTCTCGGACGACGACTATCACAAATGCCGATTTTTTAAATATCAAGCTAAAATTTTCAAATACATTTTTTATCGTCTTTTAAACCTCCATGAGCAAGTGCTGAAAATGTTTGTACTTAGTACACACACAAAAACCAAAATTCTATGAATGGTTGAAAGTGATTTCTCAAGAAAGTAGTGAATTAAAACTCTTAAAAGTTATAATGATTACATTACTTACCATAGATACAAATAGGTTCATCCTACAGACTTCACACTCATAATCTCCTTCTTCTCCCTGCAGCCTCTTCTTCTTCCGGTTTCCAGCCTCAGGCAAAGGCATCCTTTCACTTTCCATGGTACCAAGCTTGCCCAATTTCAACCTTTTTTCCTTTTCGTTATCACAGAGTGCTTGTAGATGTGGAATTATTTGTCTCAATATTTCGGTATTACATCTTCCGTCTGAAGCTATATTCAAAATAAGCCTATCCAATGAAAACATTGAGGGCTCTTTACTGTTTCTCAGCGCATCAAAAAGAGAACGGGCAGTTTTAAGCCAATAGGGTGGCGCAAGATATACACTTTCTGATACAACATATCCAGTGCTAATACTTGAAGTGAAAGCTTTTGGAAACACAACAATAAATTGTCCTGGGTCTTGAACTGTACGAGATAATGAAACATTATTTTCGACTAATAGACTCGGGGGTACCATTACAGTGTCAGAAGGTAACCACAATTCTTTATTTTTACAATAATTAGGAACTAGATTTTTTAGAGCAGAGTGAAACATTTCGCTAGTGGAATTGGGGATGGCATACCAAATTTTGCTACCTCCAGTATGTAAGTACTCAATCCATGGAAGTCCATGTGGATCACGATACCAACAGCATGCACTAAATACCATTCCTACATGAAGTGTTGGTACCGTGACACCTGCAAGAATGATATATTTCCGTTATTGTCTGGCGGAATTACTATGTTTTTTTACATGAAGAAATAAGAAACACAGAACAGATCACCACACGGCATACTTTGCACTAAATATTAAATTTTTTATGTTTTGGATGTTAATACTCTTTAAAGCTTAACATTTTATACAAATTCTGAATAACTAGCATTATGTAATCTGATTCTGATGTAGTAGCACATTGCCGTTCTGTTAAGAACACTTCCATTTCAAGACAACAGCATACGTAACTGAGATCAAGATATGCTGATCTATTTTTATATATTTCTTTTATTGGAGGATATTCACTTTAAAAAATTAAGGAAATTATTGAAAATAAATAATGTCATTCAAAAAAATACATACATAAATACGAATATACACAAAAAATATATAAATAAAAAAACTTAAGATATTTTATCAATAGCCAAACTCGAACACAATAGGAAGTGATACCATTAAATCCTAAATAAATTAAAAAATTCAAAAATTTATAAGAAAGTGATCAGAGTTAAGGTCCAAGGGTATTATTTCTGTTTCGGAAAATATACTGGTAAAAGGTTCACTCCAGGATTGCTTCAGAAATAATTTTATAAAATTCCCTAACATTTCCCTGTTCACCAGTATAAAAAATCATATTTTCACTGACTTCTTATAATAAAGTTGAGTAAATGTGTACCTCAAAATATTTTTTTTTTTTTTTAATTAAATATGTGCATAAACGTTAAGGAATTAATCATTAACTGACTTTAAGACACAACCTTCATTATAAACATGAGTTTGATTTCCAAACACAGCAAGTCAAAATTTAAAAAGAATTAGAAAGATTATGCATTTCTATCTAATCTGTATATTTCTTGAGCCATATCCATGTTCATAGTTGAATTAAAAATAGTTTAACATTTAGGGCCAGTACTTTCAGTCAAATTTAACCATGATTAACGTACTTTAACAGTTGATCAAATTTAACACAGATCTTTTGAGTACTTTCGGCATTAATTATGATTAATCATGATTAAAATGTGGGCGTGGTGCTGTTAAAGGTAACAGACCTATAGACATGATTAATGCACAAATCAAGGTTTTGTAACCTGACATTTTGGTTTCTCTGTCATTATACTTTCATTTTTAATTGAAATTGTGAAATGGATCTCAAAGAGTTGAATGAAATATTCGATGATAATGATGAAGATATCATAGATTTTGTAATGAATATGAGGACATACACAGTTCA
This sequence comes from Monochamus saltuarius, assembly GCA_025584915.1. Lineage (NCBI taxonomy): Eukaryota > Metazoa > Arthropoda > Insecta > Coleoptera > Cerambycidae > Monochamus > Monochamus saltuarius. The sequence continues at coordinate 48,861,773 of CM046721.1, read as the reverse complement.
AGAGAGAAAAGATTATTTTGTTGATTTGGATGATAAAGAGTTTTTCCGTAGGTTTCGATTAAAAAAAGACTGAATAACTTGTTACGTGAATTTGAACCACATTTACATAATGATAATACACAGTAAGTTTTTCAAACTCGCTCATAAATAGTAGAACCTGAAGCATATCATATTTATTGTAGATATCATGAAGTCTCCATTAGAAGTCAACTTTTATTGACGTTGAGATTTTACAGCACCGGAAGTTTTTATATTACAATTTGGGATTTTATCGGTATTCCCTAAAGCAGGTCGAATAATAAAAATAATTACAAATACTATTGTATTGTTTTCTTTATTCATCTTCAAATAATGCAGAAAAGCTCGTCTTGTACCCTGTCACCACAACTATTGCACATCCAACATCTAACAAATTATACTTTTTCATACTATTTTGCATTTGAACACCAAACTAAACTAAAAAGAAAACAAGGTTACATAACCTCAAATCAACAATCCAGAGAACTATTTCTCTCTTATTTCTGTGGTACATGGAACATTAGAACTATTTTTTAAATATTCATTGCTGCCAACAAAGGTTAACCAACGATTTGCAAACAAGCTGTTAAAATAGGAATAAAGTACAAAGCAATTCTTAATCATGATTAAATTACTTGATTAGTTTAACAACACTGTTAATGAATCGTCTGATTAATTTCCGAATGAAAGTACCAGCCTTAAGACTATAAATGTGTTAGGGTTTTTCAAGTTTTAATTAAGTAAATATTACTATTCAAAAGCTATGTAAAATTTTAACATTTTAATATCTTGAAAACAGCTGATTTGAACTTTTATTAATTCCTAAAACTGTATGCCCATATTTAATTAAAACCCTGCATATTTGGTAAAATATATGCAGTCCACATTATCAATCAGTGAGGTGATAAATTTAACGCTTTTAAGTTCTATATCTGAATTGTAACCGAATTGTGATGCATTTCTTTTTGTAGCTACTGATAACATTCCAATCAGGATAAATATACACTGAGATCTCTCATCTGATAAAACAAAATGAAATACAACAGTCTCCTGGAATTTATTTTTCTTCACTTTAGTTGCCCGAGTACTTCCTTTTCACCAAAGATAAGTTAATGTGGAGTTTGCCCCTTGTAAAATATAAACAAACTAGCGCCTTAGATTAACCGCTCAAATCTATAATCTGGAGGATGTCGCAAATTTGAGACCGAGCAGGAAGTTGAGTGACGTCATCGCTGGCACAAATTAAATTATAAGTCGATAGTTCAATATTCAGATTTTTCAAAACTTATAAAATATATTAAATGTTCATCTTTCAGTTTGAAAGTTATTTATGTAATGTACCTTGAAAACAATGAGAACGCCATTAAACCCTACAAACTAAACTCGCTACAACTGTAATAGATAGAGTAAATGATATCAATTAAGAATCAGCTTTTGCTCAATGTTGAATATGAAGTTAACACTTAAATTTTGATCAATACACATCATATTGAACATTGTGAATATGGCTACAGGACTTACCCATAATTGGTCCCAAACATCTCAATACAGAACCATTATTGTTAGTTAACACTTTAAGATTCCATGGATGCCTAGCAAATGGACTATTTTTAGAAACAGCAAAACCATATCCCCAGCTTCCCGAGTCTATAGATCCTGAATGGACACATATATGGTTTTGCCGCATAGTAACGTGCTTCCAATATTCCTGTTCCACCTAGAAAACAATATATATTAAGTAGAAGTTGTGCCATTTTTCTATACTGCTACATTTATAAGTTTTATAACAATATGTCAAAAATGAAATAATGTTTTCATCATCCAAACAGAATATTTTCTTATACAGATTCGGAAATTGCGGATCTTTACAGAGAAAGTAGAAATTGCCGCTTGATCCCAGGGAAGGTACGAAGTTTAAGAGGCGCGGCGACGTGCATTGGTCTAACATTCCCCACTACTACGGTAATCGGTTCCGTATCGCCAACGCCAATTCGCCATTGCAAATCTAACTGTCCGGTCAACTGATGTCAGGTCTCATGCTTTTACATGAGATCTCATGCATTCCGAGGAAATCTCATGCTCTCATATTTTGATTACAAAATCTCATGCTTTTTAATAGACAAAAAGAAATAATAAAATTATTAAAATTACTCTTTGAAATCTACCAAAACAAAGACCTAACAAAAAATAAAGGCAAAATCGAGAGCAAAATTGAATAGATAGAGGTAGGTATCTACAATATTTGGGTACTTATGCCCTTTATTGTAGACTGCTCTCTTAATAATTAGCAATGAATACATAAATGGGTATGACAGTCTTTGGATATGCGGTGTGTGTGCTGTATTCACGCTGTATTGCAGTGATTCTTAACTCTATTCATTTTCTGGAAACAACAGATTTTACGACCCGTGAGTCACCCTGCGTCACGTCAACTGCGCCTCAACGTTCGCCCGGCCTAAAAATAAAATAAATTAGAAAGGTAACGTGGTTAATAACTTTTAAGTAAGTACCTGTACCTACCTATTTACAATGTAATATTATGATAAAATAGCAGAACATAATGCTTTTTAATGAAATAAAAATGGCATTACAAAAGTAATTAAAAATTAAGCTGTGTCAAGAGGTGTATTTTGATAAATTAAGCCATCTCATGCTTTTCTCTCCAAACCTCATGCTTCTTTGAAATTATTCTCATGCCGTTATGAATTTTTCCCACCTGGCAACACTGCTTGATGCGAACACGCTGTGGTGGAAGTATGTGTGTAGCATGACACAAATACACTCAAGCGGCAAAACACAATTCACCATCAAGATCCTCACTTTCCAAATCTGTACAATCATTTGTCTTGTAAACTCTTGTTTTTGAGATAAAGACTGTTGAAGTTTCAAAACACTTGTCTAAATACATTTGGAACAAATAATAAGGTACATATAGGAAGTCTGATAATATAATTAAGATCCTGAACTTGCCATCATACATATTGTTGGTAGCACTGTACACACAAGGTAGTATTTTTAGAACCTTGGGCATCAGTATAACTATTTTTCTGTCAAGATACTACTGCAAGGCTTTACTGAATGACATTCATTGTTATTGCTGCATGTTTTGTGTACAGTCGCGATAATATCGAAATATACACAATTATTGTTGTTTTTATTCATATCATAATAAAGTTTGAGTTGTAAATAAATAATCTTTCAACATTTTGAAGGTTATATTTTGGATCCCCTCCCATTTTTCCTTTTTCTTTACAAAAAAAGAACAAATAAAACAAAAGCACTCCAGAGAAGAGCTGATCGAAAACAAGGATCTGAATTAGACCATTATGATTTCATTAAGTTCTTTTATATGATTTCGATTACTTCTGATTTTAAATTTTCATCTTGTCGGTAAAATGCCAACTGAGCAATGGAATAAAGGATTGAGCAAGTGTATTAGTGTCAGTGAATAGTACTTTGAAGGGGTTTGGAGGTTTTTTGTTTATAGATAAATGGTCTTTAACCATCATATTTAAATAATTTCTTAAAACAAATGAACAAATTCATGAACACTCAACAAGATTGAGAAATCATTTTCATATAAAAAGACGAGTTCAAATTTTATTTGGAATTCTCTGTTTTTTAAAGGATTGGATAGCTTTAATAAATTACCAAATAACATAAAAAATGTAAATAATTTAACTACCTTTAAAAGAAATATACTGGATTATGTTAGAACAGTGCCACGAAATATCTAAATTCAAACATTTAATAACATCGAATGTAATTGCTACTGTTGATTGTTATTAGTTAATAATATATTAGTAATTAGATTAATAATTAAATAGAATTAGTTAATGTGGTGTAATCTTAGGATACGATTTAACCTAATGTTTTTTTGTTTAAAATAAATTAAATTTTGCATCGGTAATTAAAAACTTCTAAGGTTTCTTAATTACTATTTGATCTGAAAAATATTAAACAGGCAAAAAAACCTATTTTATTATCATACTTATTTAGTTTCAGAGATAGTTAATATTTTAAAGAATGCTTGCAATGAATTTTTTGTTTTAAGCATTGAAACGGTACATTTTAGACTTAACATATGTTTATCAAAGTAGGCCGTAATATCACCAAAATATTAAAAAAATTAATTCAGAGTATAGGGGTGTTTCATTTAAAAAATAGTTAGGTAAAGCATAGGAAAAATAGAGTACTCTGTATAATCAGACATAATTTTAAAATGCCATGAAATTAATTTAGTACAACTTTTATTTGAAATACTTTTTTGCATTATTCATATTAGGTAGGTACAGTGGCGTAGCCACGGGGGGAGGGGGTTGGGGGTCAGAACCCCCCCCATGGGTTGGGTTGGGTTATATAGGTAATGTCTCACTACAAACCTGCAGTCACTCTATTCGCCAAGATTTAAGCCCGCTTTACACTAACAATTTCTTTGTCAATTAATTGATCAAGTGGCTTTGTCAAGTCAATTGACAAATGTAATACTAAAACTTGAACTTCAAATAAATTGATGAAGAACTTCGTCAAAGTTATTGACGACTTAAAACTTGTTCTAATTTTTCGTCAATTTTTACTTCAATTCACGAATACCAACCTAAAATAAATGTAAATATTTAACCAGTAACCGAGTAGCAGCAATAATAAATGCAATGAAAGCTTTTTTTAACTGTTTCTCACCTTTTTTTTTTTGCCTTAAAATATACTTAAGTAGTAAAGTTACTTTTCATTTTTAACAGTTTTTGTTTCGTATACAAACGGTAATGATATAACGTCAAAAGTTAAAATTACTTTTAGGTTGGTACGGGTGACATCTGACAGCAAAATTGTTAAGAAACTTGACAAAACCCTGAACATGTGTAAAACCAAAGTGCGACCTTGAAGAAATTGATGAGATTAATTCATCAATTTCTTCGACAATAAATTGTTAGCGTAATGCCCGCTTTAGCAACGTGGTCAGTGAACTAGATCTCCTACGGCAACCTTACATTAGGGTTCACCTGCAACTGAGTTCTAATTTTATTTTTGTCATTTTTGTAACAAATATTGTTCGTACCTGTTTATTATTTACTTGTTTATAATGAGATTGTTTTTTTCATTTACTTTTTATTGTTTCAATTTATTAAAAATTATTTATTTTTCTTATTAAAAAAATCTAGTTTGAAATACTTTGTTCACTGAACCCCCCCCCATGTCAAATTATTATTATTATTATTACACATGGTATTTCAAAGTCGATAGACGAAAAATTTAAATAAAATTTGGGACATGAGGTGTTAAATAGGATGAGATAAGCTTCATTTTCAATTTAAAGTATTATTTTTGAGATTTGACTCCATAAACATACCCAATATTTTTTCCTGTTAAAAAGCCCTTTTTTCTAATAAAATTTTATTAGAGAAATTTTTCTGTATTACTTCCCGTTTAAAAGTTATAAGCAATATCGTCGTAAAAGGTTTAAAAAAAAAATACCACCCAAAAAATCACATTAGCGGTGGAAGGATTAAGGGTGCATTCCACTAAGCAATCGCAATGCCCAGAACGACCAATGAGTCGTGCCACAAAGTGACCACGGACGTTGCAATTGGGCTCGCAACGTCATGAGTTGACGTCATCGCAAACGACCGCTTTGAGCTCACAACGCCCACGGTCTTGAGATGGGTCAACACACATCATTTGTCATAAATGACGGGAAAAGTCAAATAAAATAATGTCATGTCTAAGATATATGGTTGAGATGGAGAAAATAACTTTATATAACTGTGAAACAGGCACTGTTATTGAGATCAAGGTCCCAGTTGCTCAGGCAATACGTGCAAGAGATGGTATGTAATTCAGTTATGCTTTTATATTTATTTTTTTATCAGTATTCATTTTTCTTACAGATATTGCCTTTGCAACAAAATTAATGAATGCTGCTTTACAACAAGAGTCAAATTCTTTTTCTGATGAATCTGCTGAATCTATTGTTAAAGACGTTGCATTATCTGTAGTTGAAAGGGCATTCGAAAAGGAAATAAGTCACATATGCAGCTTAGAATTATATATTCATACATTACATTCTAATGCCCGTTTGCACCGAAGTTAATAAGTATTACTTAAAAATAAAACATGCTTAAGTATGCTTTTCCTATTGCACCATACGTTAAGATCTTCTTAAGTATGAAAACAGATTCTCAAATTTAAGCCCCTGTTTGACAGTGACTTAAGAAATTCTTTAATTCAAACAGAGTTAGAATGTGTGAAAAACAAGCATAAAAATTAAAAAAGTGCGGAGAGTGCAAATATATTAGTGATCAATGCTAATGAGTGTAGTATTAAAGTAGTAAAAAAAGTACCTATAATGGATATTAGATTATATTTGATGATTTGGATACTTTGGAAATTATAGATTTTGCATTTCTCAAATTAAATTATACGAGATCTGATCATTTCCATACAATGGATGAATTGAATGAAGATGATTTGGCCACTAATACTAACCACAGAGAAAATAAAGCAAATTATTATTATTATTAGTTTGTCTCTAATATTAACTAGTTTACATGAACATCAACAGCAACCATACCTATATTACAAATGACAACAACAAAAACAAACACCACAGACATGACATTACACCGAAATCTAACCTTACTTCCATGTAACAAACTGAAGAAAAACAGAAAGAACTAAAATACCTAACATAAACTAACGAAAGTTACTAGATTTGTGCGTTGTTGCCAATACAAAGATGTACTTTGCTAAGTATGGTTTATAATACGTCGGTGCAATACTCTAAAAAAATAAGCATAACTTAACTTTTAGAACAACTTTATTAAGTTGGCCTTTGTAAAATGTTGGTGCAAACAGGCATTAGTTACATTAGTAAAATCTATGAGTAACACCAATTTACCTTTCTTTACCTAGAATATATAAAAATTATATATAATTACCTTTTCTACCTAACCGTCCACATCATCATCACCTTTTGTTTTAATTGTGTAAAGAATTATCGAGTTTCATCCTTTTATTTATTCTTATGCCCGTTTGCACCGAAGTTAATAAGCATTACTTAAAAATAAGACATGCTTAAGTATGCTTTTCCTATTGCACCATACGTTAAGATCTTCTTAAGTATGAAAACAGATACTTAAATTTAAGCCCCTGTTTGACAGTGACTTATGAAATTCTTTAATTCAAACAGTTAGAATGTGTGAAAAACAAGCATAAAAATTTAAAAAACGCGGAAAGTGCAAATATAGTGGTCAATGCTAATGAGTGTAGTATTAAAGTAGTAAAAAAGTACCTATAATGGATATTAGATTATATTTGATGATTTGGATACTTTAGAAATTATAGATTTTGCATTTCTCAAATTAATGCCCGTTTGCACCGAAGTTAATAAGCATTACTTAAAAATAAGACATGCTTAAGTATGCTTTTCCTATTGCACCATACGCTAAGATCTTCTTAAGTATGAAAACAGATACTTAAATTTAAGCCCCTGTTTGACAGTGACTTATGAAATTCTTTAATTCAAACAGAGTTAGAACGTGCGAAAAACAAGCATAAAAATGTAAAAAAACTTATATTTGATGATTTGGATACTTTGGAAATTATAGATTTTGCATTTCTCAAATTACATTATACGAGATCTGATCTTTTTCATACAATGGATGAATTGAATGAAGATGATTTGGCCACATTAACCATAGAGAAAATAAAGTAAATCGTTATTATTATTAGTTTGTCTCTGATATTAACTAGTCTTGATGAACATCAACAACAACCATACCTATATTACAAATGACAACAACAAAAACAAACATCACAGAGATGACATTACACCGAAATCTAACCTTACTTCCATGTAATAAACTGAAGAAAAACAGAAAGAACTAAAATACATAACATAAAGTAATGAAAGTTACTAGATTTGTGCGTTGTTGCCAATACAAAGACGTACTTTGCTAAGTATGGTTTATAATACGTCGGTGCAATACTCTAAAAAAATATGCATAACTTAACTTTAAGAATAACTTTATTAAGTTGTTCTTAGTAAAATGTCGGTGCAAACGGGCATCAATTATACGAGATCTGATCATTTCCATACAATGGACAAATGAATGAAGATGATTTGGCCACTAATACTAACCACAGAGAAAATAAAGTAAATTATTATTATTATTATTAGTTTGTCTCTGATATTAACTAGTCTTGATGAACATCAACAACAACCATACCTATATTACAAATGACAACAACAAAAATAAACACCACAGATATGACATTACACCGAAATCTAACCTTACTTCCATGTAACAAACTGAAGAAAAACAGAAAGAACTAAAATACCTAACATAAAGTAACGAAAGTTACTAGATTTGTGCGTTGTTGCCAATACAAAGACATACTTTGCTAAGTATGGTTTATAATACGTCGGTGCAATACTCTAAAAAAATAAGCATAACTTAACTTTAAGAACAACTTTATTAAGTTGTTCTTAGTAAAATGTCGGTGCAAACGGGCATTAGTGACCTTTAAGCAGTTTACACAACAAACATTCAATTATTGTCCAAAGACTGCTTGATCCTTCCACCGGTAATTTGATATTTAGTTGGTATTTCTATTTCTTTTAAAATTCTTTAGGACAATATTGCTTAGAATTTTTATGGGAAGTAATGCAAAAAAAATTCTCTAATAAAAGTTTATTAGAAAAAAAGAGAGTTTTTTAATAGGAAAATAATTTGGGTATGCTTCTGGAAAAAATATAATTGATGACGTCGTTAGTCATTTCGAAATATTATTTTCGATTGAAAATGGAGCTTACCTCATTCCATTTATCACCATGTGTCTCAAATTCTATTTAATTTTTTTGTATCCTTACAGTAGGCCGATACTATCGAGTTTGAGACATCCCTACATGCGACACCCAGTATCTATTGGTTTAATTTATTCTAAATATATTAAAGTTATACTGACGTCTTGTGCTGAGGGTTCTGGTGTTTTGAAGTACATGCTCATGGTGTTTCTAGCAATCCTATAAAATGCATTTAAAGCCATATTTCGACCTTTTGTAATACATTCTTCGACCTCATTATCATCACCATCCGAGTCACCATCAGCTTCATCACCAATTAATTTCTGCTGCGCTTTTAACAAACTCTTAGATTCTCTTTTAGCCCATTCGGTTTCGACTTCATCAAACAGTTTTTCCCTCTCAGCTGTAACATGCATTCTAAATTTTTAATTTTTTAGAAAAGTGCGCCAGTATTTACCTGGAGACAAAGTATCATATGGAAGAAGATATTTACAATAAATATCATCTAACTTTGTTACTCTGTCTTGCGCTGATTTTGGAATTTTCATTAATTCTGAAACACGGGGCCACCTCTTTTTTTCTATAACTTCTTTAAGCCCTCCTAAAGTTTGTACAGTCTGATATAGTCGTGGAAGATCAATTTCCATCCCTCCAATCTAAAAAAAGTATACTTAGTAAGATGAAATTTGCCTTTTACCATGTAACTTACCCATGGCGGATGTGTTAAGCTAATATTTTGGGTCTCCAAATATTTTTTAATTGCCATCAGTTCTTTAAAATTAGGTCCCCACCGATACAACATCTTGTGAACATATTGATTGTAAGCAGTGAACCTCATGTCGTCTAATACTTTACATTCGGGTTTGAATGTACTCGGAGGTACTATACGACATATACCGAATTGCTCAGCTTTATGCCTAATCCTCTCGATATATTCTAGTGGATCTTGAAATTCTTGATCGGTTGGATGAAAAACAGGGGCCTCTACTAATTTGGCTGCATCAGTTTTCTTAGGAAAATCGGATACATAAATAGGACTAACGAATTCTGGTGGTCTGACCTTCTGCTTTTGTGTTTGACGTTTGTATAGCTTTGCACTAGACGAAGAACTGGCGCTTGGTGAACTTGGGACTTTATATTTGAAATCGTCCATTTCTGAAATTTTATCTGTACTTTTACCTGCTTTAAGAACAGATTTGCTTTCATTTTTTAGTTTGTTACATAAGTTAATTCCCGACTGTAGTTTAGAAAAATTGTGTTTGGTTGGATTCTGTGGAATATAAAAATGATGAGAACTTTCATCAGTGTCAATATTCACATCAGATTCTTCTTTGTTGTATTTTAATACATCTTGTTTTAACGTTGGTTTTCGAAATGGACCTTAAAATGAAAAATAATTATTTACACATATATTATTATAGACTGTAAATTTTTTAAATATATAAGTAGAGATAGGAGAGTTCCCATTTTTTTTTTAAATTTGTAGTGTCCTAAATCAAACTACCTTGTAGTTGGTTTGAAGATCTCTACTTGCAGCTAAATGTTTTCCAAAGTATTGAAATGTTTAGTGGTCAAAAAGTTTTTAAAAATTAACAAACTAAATTCTAATGGTGAAATTATGCACAATATTCCACACTATTCTAAAACATAATCTAAAATTTATTAGGCACATTTATCAGAAATAATTTTCCTCTTTCTATAATAATTAAGTAACTTTAATTGAATGATGGCCTTTGTTTTGTATAGTGGCAAGACAACTCTACACAAACAATTGTCAAATCATTGTCTGCTAAACCGCAGCAGACATGCTTTATCTAATCTGTACCATTGCCCGGTTGCAGTGTCATACCACATGTGGCAGCACAATACAATACATTTAACGTATTTGTCTATTATTTGTATCAGTAATTTGATGTTTCTTAAAAAATTATTAATTAAAAAATCTGCTAAGTGTACTCTTCTGTTTATATGTGATTTTTAAATGTATTACTTGATACTTAACATAATTAGGTCAAATATTTGATGACAAAGGAGCCCTCTAAGGCCGGTTTTCGACCCCTTCTGTTTTTTTTTCAAAAACAAATTTTTTTTTTGTCAGGAAGTATAGGTGATAAACAGTCGATTTGACCCTAAACGGAACCTCAAATACCCGCCCCCCCCTATTCACTCTACAGTCCCTATGATAAAATAATAAGGTAGAATAAACGCCTTGTAAGTGACTAACTATTTGCCAAACTACTACCCTTGAGCCCTTTTACATAATAATTCACTCATACCAGGCCCCCCCCAAATAGTACCCCTCCCCCCGCTGATTTTTATTTATAAAGCACCCCATGAAACAAATACCTACCACGTCCACGTCGTTGTTTCTGGGTAACGCTAAGAGTAGTTTCAATAATATCAGCGGGGGAGGGGAGGGGTACTGTTTGGGGGGGGCAGGGTATGAGTGAATTAATATGTAAAAAAAAGGGCTCAAGGGTAGTAGTTTGGCAAATAGTTAGTCACTTACAAGGCGTTTATTCTACCTTATTATTTTATCATAGGGACTGTAGAGTGAATAGGGGGGGGGCGGGTATTTGAGGTTCCGTTTAGGGTCAAATCGACTGTTTATGACTTATACTTACTGGCAAACAAAAAAATATTTTATTTTAAAAAACAAAAGGGGCCGAAAACCGGCCTTAGAGGCCCTCCTCCGCATTTGAAATCTTAAATTTCATTTCGAAAGCTTTTCCTACAAAAATTACTAGAAACTCCTAAAAGCTTAAACATTTCTAGATTCCAAAAACAAATATTTTCCAAATATGAAAAGTTCCCTACCATCATTTCTATTTTTAAGTGTATAACTCACCAATTTTTAGGGAATCATCATGTTTAGAAGATTCATCTTCAGATCTTGATGTTGCCGTACTAGAAGGTCGTCTAGAAGGTCGCCTAAATGGTGTACTAATAATGTCCTCATTTTCTTCTCCAAAAGCATAAACGCTACTTTCATTCTCAGGTGAAAAAGCATTTACATTGGGTATGGTATCTCTTTTGCTTTTACGAAATATTAATTTTCTATCTACTACTTGTGGTTTGGCTTGAACAATTAAAGTAGATTCCACTTTTACAGATTTTAATGGATTATTGACAGTGTCTTCTATTATTTTCTCAGTAGTTTCTTTTTTTAAATCATCAACCTCCAGTAAAGATGTTTTTAATTTCTGCGTGTCTATGTGATCGCCACCATCTAATGTTGTTTCAGTGGGAATCCTTTCTCCAAATTTTAGCATTTCATCATTCTCTTTTTTAATGCTACTTCCAGCTAAAGCAGAGTCTTTTAGCCATTTTTCTATTTGTTCGTTTGACATGTTAACTTTTTCTTTGCCAAATCTGCGTCCGATATCTTTGCTCAATAAATCCAAAAATGGGGGTGTGTGTGAACAATGTGGTTCAATAGATGACACAGGATTTATCATTTTTTCTTCAATTTTTTCATCAAATCCGTGAAATATGTCATCTTCATCTGATGAAGACAGCATGGGAAGGTAATTTTGAGGCCTTTTAGCACATTCTCTTTTAGGTTTCACATTTTCTTGTTCCATTTCAAGGGTAGTTGTTTGAATAATTTTACTATTACTTCTATATTTTGAATTAGATTTTGGAAGTTCTTTTGCTTTTAAATCTTGCAAACATTTTTCTTTTACTTTATCTTCAGTAACTGTAGAATTTTGACTACTTTCTACACTTCTATTTGTTAATTTTGATAAAGGTTCTTCATCAGAATCACTAAATGCTGTTTCTGGTTTTTTCATCGATTTGGTTTTTGAAAATTTCTTGTTTTTTGCTCTGTTCATTAAAGTTTGTAAATTTATATCAGAGGTGGTTGATTGGTCAGAATCAGATGAACTGGATTCTCTTTTATTTTTAGGAAAAACTTTTGGGGGTGCAGCTGTTATTTTATTACCTATATCTGGTTTCTCAATACTGTCCTCATTTTTTAATGTTTTTGTTGTTTTGCTTCTTGTTAATTTCTTCACTCTTGGAATTTTAATATCAACATGAAAACTTTCATCTGAATCATCACTGTTGTCTTTTTTATTACTTTGACAGCAATTTCTTGTTTGCCTCTTAGAGATAGACTTTTCTGTTGCTATACCAATTGTATTATCCATTTCGTTATTAAAATCTGGCAATTTTTTTGGAATCGATGAAGTTTTATTAATTTTTACTTTCTTCAGTTCATCTGTTGGATTTACTTCTAAAAGTAAATTAATTTCATTTCCAGTCTTTTTCTTTCCACAGCTAGATTTTTGTATTTCTGAAAAAATCGTTATTTGTTTAGCTGTTGATATTAATTTTGCATCTTCAACTTGAACTGACACATCTTTTATCTCTATTTCAACTTCATTTTCATTGACTTTAGATTTAATCTTTATATCATCTTTTGTATATTTAGCTTGTGCTTTTAATTCATTTTCCCTTTGTTCTGTTCTTTTCACATTGGGTAATTCTGGAAAACTGTCTATTGATACATTGTCATCATCAATTTTGCTGTCGTTGACAAGTTTATGACTTAAAATTTCCATATAAATTGCTGCAGCCTCCTTTGTTTTCCTGGAAGGTCTCTGTGATTTAGGTAGTGCAGACGATACATCTTCAAATTTATCGCAGTTTTTCTTTATATGTTCTTCCTTAAGAATATCTTCCTCTTTTTTCAAAATATCTTTCTTGAATTTACTAGTACAATTTTTACCCATTTTAACATTATCACAAATTTCGGTTTTAATATCTTTCTTTAACATTTCATTTGGTTTAGGTGGATCTTTTTTTGACATCATGTCTTTTTTAGAACTAGTTTCAAACATGTCTTTTTTAACACATGACAATTTCTTTGAATTTCCTTGTGTAGATTTATCATTCATCTTACAATTCTTTTTCAATTTCTCTAAATTTCCAATGCTTTTTTCTTTTTCAGTAACATTATCAGTATCAGTTTTCAATATTTTGTCTAACGGCACAGTTATAGTATTAATTTTTTTGCTTTCCAAAGAACTGTTTCTCGAGCTCCTCTTAGATTTTTCTGTACTACATGTTTCCTTAACATTTTCTTCAATTTCTTTTTTGACCATTGGTTTGTCTGATAATGAATTGGAAGCCTGTTTTTTATTGTCAACTAATTTATTTTTACTAGTCCTTTTACATTTTTCAGTTCCTAAGTTTTCATTTTTAATATCTCTATCGATACCTTTCTGATCTGAAATCTCTGCTAGTGGTTCTAGTACAGTTTTTTTGGTTTCAACTGGGTTACTTTTCAAATTTCTTTTAGATTTTTCAAATCTAGTTCCCTCATTTTTGTCCTCCACAGTACTCTTTTTGTTTTTCTCAGATTGTACATTAACACACGATTTTTTATATTCAGGGCTAATGCTTTTATTCTTTTGAGATTTCTCCAAGACAATATTTATTTCATTTTTAGTATTTTCATCTTTTCTCGTTCTTTTACCTTGACCTAAAATGCTGAAAGGTTCTTTATGATCCAAAATATTCTTACTTTTTTTAATGTTTTCTAAATTTTTTACTATTTCTTTTTTATTTTTCTCTACAAATACCTTTAAGTCTTTTTTCATATCTGAGGTTTTATCAACTTCAACAATTTTTATTTCTTTCTTTACATCAGTTGACTTTGTAATTTCTTTATTAACACTTTTCGAAACAATTTCCTTTTTTTCAATAACTTTGGTATTAATCTTCTTCATATCTGTGGTTTTATTAAACTCTTTCTTAATATCAGTTGATTTAGTCACTTCCATTTTTATATCGGTGGTTTTATCATGTTCTACAATTTTGGCATCCTTCTTAAAATCAGTAGATTTTTTAATATCTATATATTTTTTAACATCACTAGGTTTGCTTGTATCCTTTTTTTGATCGGAAACTCTAGGAACATCTTTTTTATCCTGCAACTTTGCATCTTTCTTAACGGTTGTTAATGGTTTCTTTATTACTGAAACCTTATTTCTTTCAACTAATTTCGATTTACTTGCTATATAGTTTTGTACCCTCTGTTGAGCTTTTAATTTTTGTTTTGCTTTAAGAGATTTACTTTTCCTTTGCGATAGGATGGTTTTTTTCATAGTAGTCGACCTTAAAGATCGTGGTTTTACAATTGCAGTAGGTGCTGATATTAAAATCCTTTTTTTAATTTGCTTTATTCGTACATGTATTTTCTTATTCGATGGACCAGATCTTGTAATACGTGGACTGTAATATAAATATATGTCTTCTTAATATAGTTCTCTTTTAAGTAACACACATTGTTTTTCAGAATATTTACATCATGTGGGATAAAATGTTTTTAGAATGAAAACCTGATTTCATTTTACTTATTTTGGAACAAATAAAAAATATGAATCAGGTAAAATCAGCTTACAAAATTACAAAAAAAAAAAAAAAAAACAACAAATAAATACTTAATAATAAATATTGATATAAATCATTATTTAATGTAATTATTATGAAGACAGATGCGTATATTATTTCTAAACCTCACTGAAATATATAAAATATTATATTTATAATAATTTTATATTAATGGAGCCTTCTACAGATCAATTTTAATTTAAGTGCCATAGAAACGTTGCATATACATAAAACATAAACATAACGCATGTGTAAAGCAGCCAAAAAGTGAATTTTGTCATAAAAGTGGGTGTAACCACCGTCAGTGCAAGCACATTAACATATTAAATGCCCCTAATTCTCTAATAATTTCTTCCAGAAATGCTGGATTTTGTATACAAAATACCACAGCGGTATAGCCATCACAAATAAAGCTAGGCACCTGAAAAGTTGCCTATGCAAATTTAATTCAATAATCTAAATTAAGTTACTTAGGTATAATAATGTAGTTAAATTAAAAAAAAACTTATTTTAACAACCTATATGAAACCAAATTGTATTAAGATAGCTTGACCTAAATCGATTTATTTGTATTTAAAGCCTTTTTGTATTCAGACACTGTAAGGTTTGTCCAAAAAATGTTGTATTACAAGTACTGCCACAATATATGCTGTAGAAATATTAATTACATGTAACCAAAATTTACAGAATAAATACAGAAGTTGGTTCACTCTCTGTCGGCACTTTGATATTTTGAGAACAAAACCGTACCGCTGCACGTGATATGACCTCAAATTTGCTGTCAATTGTAGATTAAGTCACCTACAGTACTTCACATGTATTTAAATCGTCACAAATTTTTTGTGCACTAGTGTATTCATTTTTTATGAATAATTCTTAATTTTTGACCTTTTTTTCTTAAAAAAAATCTTGAAGAATATTTTTTTATAGGATTTTAATGTTTTATGTCATAAACACACATCCTTGTCTTCTATCATACATTATTCAATTAAGTACTATCAAATTTTAAACTAAGGCAAATTGGATTAGATCATCATATCTTTTAGAGACACTCTGTACTGGATTTATAGGCACAATAAGTTATGACGATTTAAATCCATGTGAAGTACTGCAGTTGGCGCTTTCTACAAGTGACAGCAAATCCGCAGATATATTTAAATTTTTCACGTCAGAAAGTTCATCCGTACCAAGTTTGATGTATTTACTATAATTTATATGAAGTTATTGAGGAAAAACTAAACTAAAATTGTAATTTCAGCACCCTATATCTCGGAAACTATAAAATTTTGTACTAAAGTAACTTAATTTAGATACCTATTCATATTTTGGCCTTTGGAATATGTGATAGTACAGCTTTTACGGACACCCTGTATACGCGTGATATCGAAAAAATGTTAAAACATCCCAATGCATTAACTCAACAAAAATAAACTTTCTAAGATTACTCAGACCTGTGACATTGTTGATCAAAAAACTGATTTTTTGCATGATCCTAGTCACACCCTATACAAGAAAAAAGACATAAAAAAATTATTTGATGCCAGTGACGAAAATGCGAAAAATGGCGCAACATTAACTGAAACTCAGATTGACAAAAAATTGAAATTAACAGTTTCTTAAAGATAGCGATTTTTTTATTTTGCACAATAGTTAAATTGTTTCACAAGGTGCAAAGCGCCGAGGTTAACTCTTGAGTTAACCTTCGATTTCCCCCGCCCCCAGGTAAAGAGTGTTTGGTATTAATGTTTACATACTTTTAGACAAACTAATGGATGGGCACTAATTAAAAAATTAACGTTGAAGTGCAAAATCAATAAAATGAAACAAAAAACATTAAAGCTTGAAGACAAGTAGCCTTCCAGTAGTTCCAAACAACCATGAATAAGTGTAATAATGTCGATAATGACGCAAGATGACAGTACTGTCAACCTTTACAGATAAACTTGCCTCCAGATAATGCAAAATTTTGCTTGATTTCACTCGATTTCTCGGGATCTCACGCGATTTCTTGTGATTTCAGACGATTTCTTGGGATTTTCATTGATTTTGCAGGATTTCGCAAGATTTGTGCCAAGATTTCCATGAGTGGTTACCCACTTCGAAATAACATGTTAATTTCAATATTTAAAGAAAACAAGAAATACTTGCATTATTTTAAAACTAAAATAAATAATAATATAATATTATTTACCAAAATGACAAATGTATTATAACTTTTGTACATATTAACTTTGCTTGATGCTCTCCTGGTTTTTATATTTTATTTAGAAAATTTTAATGTAAATTATGTACGTAAATACGAAATATGGAAAAAATAATAAAATTGTCCAGAGAAAAGATTTTATATAGGTGATTTAAAATTATATTTGCGAAATAAATATTTAGTGTTTCTCCAATGTGTTTTTGGCAAATTATTTTCTCAAATTTACTAATTAAAATCCGTTTTAATTCTACAACAAATTCCACTATATTTTTAAAGGGCGAGACTAATCCTGAGATATAGTGTTACCATAGGATTTACGATCGTAGAACGTAGTATCTCTGTCACAAAGTGCTACATTTCAATAATATTATTTGAAATAAAATCAGAATCAGTTTAATAGTCAAGTGTCAACCAAAAAGAAATTTAATTTTTCCCATTAAAATTGTCTACCCGTAAATCTTTAAATAAATTGGCCATCTCATTTAAAATTGAAGTTTGTTATTCAGTTCCTATAAAGGCTTCAAAATTAGTCACTGTTGAATTCAAAACGTTGAAAAATTAATTCATTTTTTTTTATAAACTCATACCGACTGTTTCAGAAGCAGATTTACATACTTCAGTAGGTATGTTATTCTACGTTCAATTTTAAGCAAAAAATTTCTTATAACTTAGGTCTTTAAATGCTTCATTTGGGATATACAGGATGTCAAATTTAAAAAAAATAATTACATTTTCTTTAATAACTCACGACTACTTTGAGTCAAATTCATGAAATTTTATAAGTGGAGGTTACTTGAGACAGGATATTCAAATTTTATGAACGATTGGCTGTATCTCCCAAATAAACATTAACTTTCGATTCACTCTAATGCATAATTTGCATGCATCATCATGTTTAGATGAGTTTTTAACAGAAACGGCTGCTCTTAGACACATTTAAAAGGATCCTAATGGTCGCTTGTGCAGCCCTCTACAACCAATCGTCCATAAAATTTGAATTTTCCGTACCAAGAAACCTCCGCATCCAAAATTTCATGAATTTAACTCAAAGTAGTTGAGAGAAAGAAAGAAAATAGCGGGTGTTCCCTCTAAGACTTTCAGTGCGAATATCTCAGCTACTAATGCAGCCAGAGCGAAGAAATTTGGTATACAGGCACTATATGGCTTTAGAATTTGATGATGGGATTAGTTTTTATACAGGGTGTTCAGTTCTGCAAAAAATCGATTTAATTTTGATTTTTTGGTGGTCAACCTCAGTCAAATTTGTATTTAAATCAAAATATCCTTAATTATAAACACATTCTGATAAAAAAAAGTCACAAAAAATTTTCATTAAATACGTAACACCATGAGGTACATTGAATGTGCATACATATTTTCAATTATGCTACAGTTTTGTTTAAAAAAAATGGAATTTTGAGGTTATTAGCTGCTCGTGAGTGCTGAACTTTATCCGACATGAATACTCTCAGAATATGTGAAACATTTATTGTTTTTCTTATTGTATAATAAGACTATTCCCGGAAATAATAAAAGCGATAGGAGACAATCCCTATGAGCAGAAAACTAAATTTATGAACACGTCACATGTCCTTGATTCTACTCGCATCTCGCTGCCACAAAACATATCTCGCTGCTATGCTGCAAATATTGCTGCAGAGAGAGCCCGAGACCTAAACGATATGTAAAACTTAACCTAGAGTTCCAAATAATGAAAATAATTAATAATGTCTCGGAAACAAGTGGTAAAAAGGTTTTAAAATCTAGAAACATTCATAAATAAAAATCTAATGGATTCCTTGAGTGAAAACTTGAGTTCCAGTATTGCAAAAATATATCTGTTACAAAAACTACTCCACTACTCCTACTAGGTGTGCTACAAATTACATTAATACAGTAAAAAGTTTGATAGTATGAGATGTGTAAGTAACGATTAATGGAAACTAAGAGGAAAGACGAAAGGAAAATATCAGTATACTTAGTAGTTAATTATAACTTGCATATTATTTTTCACCTCTTTACATTGTATATATGAGTTGTAATTTCTTGTACTTATGTTTCATATTATTTACTTTACATTTCAAAGAACTATGGGGTTAAATTTATAAGAAATAAACCAGTTACACAAAGACTAGAATTATCTTTACCTAATTAGTTTCAGATGGAGAAGCTATTGGGAGTTACATTCAAGAACAGAGACGAAAAAACATTTGTTTTTGTAGAACAGAATGAATATAAACGTATTCATTTCACCTTTGTGATGTACAGAAATTAAAAATGAAAATGAATTCTTGCTGCAGCTATAGTAGGTTTTGCAATTTTCCTTGAGAGACAACAATCCACAGTACAATATACACAGATATTTTTAGAAACAAAAATAATAATAATAAAATAAACACAACAGATATTCAGTTATTTTTGCAGTTATACTTCTTTGCGCCCCTTAGACACATTGGGATGGGATGTTGGTCGAGAAACCGCGTCACGCTCAAAAGGAAGAACAAATTTTTAAGAACTTTTTTTTTTTGTACGTTCAGGCTTTGAAAGGAAGTTTTTTTTAAAAAAAAAGAAGTATAACTTCCACCGTCTGGTCCGACGCAGACCCAGTTTTTTTCAGTCTATCCTATCAATCGTGCACAACAAGTTAAAGGTCGGTCACTGTATGTCTGGGTACTTAACAGTCTCCACGTTGGGGTAACAAAAGCGGAATAGGTAGCATGTGGCATGGTCGATAGTGGCATGTTATATTTATTCCGCAAATTTTGACTGCAAAATGAAATATTTTGCAATTAAATCAAATAAGTAATTACAATTTATATCGTCTACAACTACAAAATATATTTTACCTGGTTTCCACAGTAGAAACTCTCTTTTTTATGACCTTAGCAGGTATTGGCTTGGGTTTAGATTCCTTAACTGGGGTTGTCAAAGGTTCTTCATCTTCAGAGGCATAGTCACTTTCTTCCTCATTCTTACTTTTTCTTTCCATTTTTGGTACTAAAGGTTTTTTAATAATCTTTTTATCAGTTACAACACGTTTCCTAAAAGGCAATTCTTTTTGTACAAATCTTCCTCGGAAACTCCTCAAACACATTTTAGGTTTAATTTTAGGTCTCAATGTGGTCTTTAAAGTTTGAGTAGTTACTTTTACATGTTTTGTAGCAACCACTTTAGTTTTCTGTAGAGTGTTGGTTTTCTTAGTAACAGTTTCTGTTTTTGATACAGTATTTGTTCGTACCAATGTTTTATTTGTTACTTTCTCCGACAATTTGCTTATAGTTAGAGCACGAATCTTGGCCATTTTTTGTTCTTGATACTTTCTCCGTAAGGCTTGCAAAGCCAAAGCATGTCTTCTTTTTCTATCCATTTGTCGACTAATCACGATAGGATCAGCTCTTTTACGAACCCCAAATGCAATAAATGGTTTTTCTGAGGAAGTTCCACATTTGGCAATGTCAATAGGTCCATTTTTTGGTGATTCTCCCTTAATTTCATGTACCTGGCCATTTGTATCCACTATAGATGCTGTATTAAAAAAATTTAAACTGGGAGGGAGAATAGGAGTCCCACGAAAACATAAAAAGGTTAGAAAATCTTCTGTATTTGGCCTCTTAATAGGTAATAATTCCACTGGCTCTGGCAAAACATCTATTTTTGGTATTTCCGACTCAAGTTCTTTGATTGGAGTTATAACAGGGCTATTTACATTAGATCCTTGGGCAAATTTACGTTGTGCATGTACCTTTGTTCTAGAACAAATAAGGAACATTAAAATTAGTACATATATTTTTAAGCTAAGTAAAAAAATACAAAATTAAACTAAAGAGACTTTAAAGCTTACAATATATTTACCTTTTTGGGCTGTCATCAAGTAAAGGTGAAGAACAACCAATTTTACGTTTACGTTTCATGTCAGAGTTCTATATATTATATTTAAACACTTAAAATATTAGTTATTTCAATTTATATAAAAATATTATATTACACTTCCCAGTTTCTTCTTAATACACCTACTATCATTTCTTGTTACTGTTTAAGTTAACCTAAAAAAATATATATTTTATAAACTTAACAGCAAATCCAGAGGAGCTATACAAATAATTACCTACCTTTCAAATCAATAAATAGTTAGTGTGTTAATTGTGCTGAATGCAAAACCCGGATGCATTGTTGTCAAAAGCAGCTATGTAATGTCGTTGATGTTGATTTTTGTTATTTATTTTTGTTTGCATTCGCAAAATGGCGTGCAGATAAGGAAGATATCTATATTTATTTTTAAATTAAAATAATAGCGGGAAGCCTAGTGACAAGAACAGTGAGTTTACCACAAGAGCTTATTATACTAAATGAAAAGGCCAAAAATATATTTGTTTTTTACTGAATTGGCTGGGGATAATTATAATGATAATTTTTTTTATTAGTGTCGATGGTTCGGAAAATAATATTTCACTAAGTTGCAAAAAATGATTGTTTTTAACGCGACCAAATATCGAAAATTGTATTGATAATAAAAACAATTGCGCAACGTCGCCTGAATTATTACCAAAATTAGGATAGGGTGTCCGGAAAAATGTGGGAAATATCTCGGGTGCAAATAGAAATCATGACCCTTTTTATTAAATATAAAACATAAATTCGTTTTTTTTTTCTAGGAGACGGTACATTTTATCAACAATAAACAAGAGTATCTTTTTTTAGTCTAAGGTTGAAGCTACCCAGATTTATTATTTTAAAGTCTATATCATATAGGGTGTTACAAAATTAAGCTTGGTCCGCCTCTGGTGAACTATGGTACATATAAACTCTATGCATGGGAAAACTGATGATTTCCAGCGGCGGACACATATCTCTGAAGGAAGAGCCTGTAGGTAAACAATTTATAGGAACTTATTGTCATCTGATTTTTTCATGTTCTATCTGCACCCGAAATATTACCACATTTTCCCGAACATCCTGTATATAAGTCTTTTTTAAATATATTAATGTTGCATGAAAATGCTAAAATAATAATTTTCAATTTAGAAAATATATATATCTTACGTAAATTTTCTAATAAAGCCTATAAAGACTAGTATCTCAAGGAAGCGATCCAGTGGATAAAACAGAGAAGAATGAACTTAGGTAGGTGCATTCAAAATAATAAGTATATTGATATATTTTTAAAATAAAAATGTATATCCTTTTGAGAATTTAAACAGTGCTATAGGTATGTCTACTCTAATTTATCTTAATGTAAAATTGGCCAACTAATTAAGAATTTTTGAAAGTAAGTGATATTTAACTTATTTATACAGAATAATTATTCTAGAATTACACTCTCAATAGAGTTCTTTTTGAAATTTTGTTCACTATATTGCCGTTGGTACACTTTAATTTAAAGTTTATCAAATAAGTTTATCACTCACTTTTTAACTGTCCTAGTCAAAATTCTTTGATTCCGTATACTGATCCTGTAGGGAATAATATACAACACTAGGGGTGGGCGATAACGGTTTGGAACTATCGATCGATTATCGATAAATAAAATAAACCGATAATATTGAATTATCAATATAATATCGATATTATCGATAATACTTACCGATATTATCGGTAATTTGTCGTCAGTCCTTATGGAAAAGTGTTATAGAACTATTTAAAGTGTTAAAATAATTAAAATATTGAAGTAATAACTTCAAATCATGAATAATTTTTATATCACTCTTTATAAGATCTGTGGCCTTTGTTATTCACCACCGGAAGGATATCATATTCTATCTCAACAGATGTTGCCCACTGCGTGATTGTTCCCTAAATATTAGAGGTTACTTGCCGAAAACTGGTATGGTGTGTAAACAAATTTATATTGGTATCGCATAGCTTCAAGCTTCATGCTACGCTATGGCTAAACGTGATTCTTCGTGAGTCAAAATATTATAAAAAAAAAAACACCGTTGGCTACCTATATTATCGTTACTATACTGGTGATTCAAGCTAAGAACTATGCACTGGTACAACAAAAATTTAATCTATATCTAGAGCAATATAATAGAGAGTAATATACCTATAGTTAATTCATCAGATATCAAATTAATTGTGAGATAATTCTAAACTTTAAGGTAATGTAAAGTATATATTTGCGAGCTGAGTGGCTCATGAGACGCCCACAAAAGCCGTGTATAAACTTGCGGGGCAGTTCGTAAGTCAGTACTCGGATTCTTTAGCGACTCATGAGCCGCTCATCTACGCTCGAAACCACGCCCACACTGGAAAAACTAAATGCCCGAGTACTACGTGTGCCAGCACTGACTAAATATCCCTTTGTGCTCGACTCTAGCTGGATCACATCGAGCACCTCATGAACTACTCAAACTACCCTTGTGAGCTGAGTGACTCATGAACTGCTCACTGCCTTACATGAGTGGTTCATGAGCCGCTCAGCTCGCAAGTGCGAACGGAGTCTACGGAAGAGTAGCTTGAACGGCTCATGAGCCGATCGATGTGGTAATCGTCGTCCAGACTTGTGAAGTGAGTGGCTGGTTCATAAGAAGCTCAGCTCGCAAATCTATACGCGCCTACCACTATTTTTTTACTGTATTGTAGGTATTTCAGTTAATATAAATCAACTTTCCTACACTTCCTATCAATAGTCAAGTCATATATATTGTTACGGAAGGTCACCAACCTTTTTAGTTTATTATTTATTATGTTCCTTTGCGTTGGAATTTATAATTTTTGTAATACCTTTATTTTGATGTTTCCTACAACATTCCAGGCTATATTCAATTCGATATTAATTTGTTTCTCGACACGTTCTCTAGACGATTTGAGTTTGACAGGGTGAATTTGTTTGAAGTACATTTACTCACAGAAGGAAATGAAAACTAGTCGAGATGAAATGGTAATGAAAGATTTGAAAAGGAAAATGAAAAACAGTCAGGAAATGAAAAATACTCAAGAGGTAAATAATAAAAAGTTAGGAAGAAGTAATTAAGATCAATCTCAAAGAGAAGAAATTAATCTATTGAAGAATGATATGCAAGATAAAGTTCAGGTCATAGAAGAAAGTGTTAATAAGTTACAGAGTGAAGTAGTCAAAGTTCAAGTCATAGAAGAAACCCTAATTAAGTTAGAACATAGGGTTACAAATTTGCAGTCACAATGGTGCGCGAAGGAGATTGTTAAAACTGACAACAATTTCGATTCATCTGCAAGGATTAAACATCTAATATTTCATGGAAAGGTATCATGGAACACCTACTTTAAACAATTCGAAGCAGCTGCCTTGGCAAACAACTGGTCAGAAGAAGAAAAACACATCACATCACTTCTTACTATACGCGGTGAAGCTATGAAGATATTAAGAAAAAAAATGTATTCTTTATTTTTTTTTTCAGAATTATGTATTTTACTGGTATGAAATGATTCCACAACAAATAAGGCAGAAATTCTAATTTGTACCTAGGTATTTACCATTTTTCAAATTCTAAACAAAATAATAATAAATTATTATTTTGTTGTGGAATCATTTCATACTAGTAAAATACATAATAACAAAAAATAAAGAATTTTTTTTTTTCATTTGAGAATCGGTTTTACAGATACAAATTATTTTAAGTTGGAAAAAAAATTGTTTTTCGACGGCCCATATCTGAAACACCTTTGAACCCATCTTACTAGTTTTTTTTTAAATCGCTAAGTAATACTTTTTTTGGAAAATCGACCTCCTTTCTCTATCTTAGAATCGGACGCCTCTGACTATAATCAAGTATGGCTACGTCTAAAGGCGCCTACAGACACACGAACATTTCTTGAGATATGTACGCGCGTACATATCTGTCGGTGTGTAGACAATATCTCTCTAAAATATCCGTCGAAGATGTATTCAGTCGCTGCTTGAATTTTTGTACGCGCGTACAAGTTGCACGTACATATCTTTCTGTGTGTAGCCAAAACGGACTTACGTATCGCGAATAATATCAGTGCGGTTCGTGGTGTCCACCCACGTGTTAACTGTTTTTAATTTAAATCATAGCTGATAGTACGAATTATTCGAAGGAATTTTTAACGAAATAGCATTGCAGATCTCTGGAATTATTTTACTTAGCGATTGAGGTGCGATGATACTAAAAAATTTAAAATCTTCATAATCCCTTCCACAGGGTAACTGATAATCTCTCATGTGGTAATATGGCAGACCTCATGCACGTGTCTTGTTTCTGGATTAGTGGTGTTACTAAATTTAAAAGTAATACATAGCTATCTTCATCCATACCTACGGAGATAATTTCGATAATCATCCAGTTCTAAACGAAGTTCTTCCAGTAGATTTATATGTGAAAATCGATTTTTTAATATGCACACACACGCCACTGCTAATAAATTTAAATCGTGATTACTCACTGTCGCCATGTTTTTAGCAAATTGAATAGAAAATTATCAAAACGTGTGTAGGCAATTCGAATAAAACGTACATGTACGCGCGTACTTGTACTCGCGTACATATCTCAAGAAATGTTCGTGTGTCTGTAGGCGCCTTAAAGACTCTCTTCATAGGTGTATATTCACCACCAAAGTTTTAAAGTATTTGGACATCAGGTGAGCGAAAAACCAGGGTGGCTCCATGAAAAGTGGTTCCGACACATTTTAGTAGCAGATATAACTGACGTCATTCTTGGACCTGATGTCATGACTGAACATAATTTTGTGCTCGATCTTTCTCGAAGACTGTTGGCGAATAAGGATGAAGAAATCATAATGCAGTTTCCCGAAATCAGTCATCAGTTCCTATTAAAACTGTTGAGGCGTCAGCCGACATAGAACTTCCAGCAGGTTCAGAAGTGGTAATTGAAGTTATTTGTAGCAGTACCGAAAGACAAACATGCATTAAGGACTTTCCTGCAACTTTGCACTTACTATCACAAGTTTGCGAGAAATTTTGGCGAGATCGCTAAACCCTTACATTGATTCATGGTGAGCAATCAGCCAATTATCAGGACGGTATTTTTGAAATGCTTCAATCTAAAGGACCCCATACATTTCGGATATTTTTCACCGATTTATCGGTGCGGATCGACCCGTACGGATAAAATTGACAATATATGGTGGACACTCCGTTTTATCAGCGCAGATGAAATCTATCAATGCTAGATTTTATCGGTACGGATTTGTCCGCATTCATAAATCGTATCAAAATTAAAATCTAATGTTGATATAATTTGTTTTTTATAATTTGATCAAATATTTTAACACTTTAAGTTATGGCAATCTTTTACAGTAATCACGGTGTAACATGATTTTCCAGCTTAGTTGTCTATGTGATAGTGTCTTATATCGGAATAGTATGCGTAAATTATAAACAATCAACAGAGGCTGAACCTCATAATAAAAGAATGGTTCGTTTGAGTGTAGTTTAAATGTAGTATGTACACAGATTTGTCTATATGATATGTATATACTTTTCATATGGTATACAAACTTGTATTATATAATGTATTAAATACGAGTATAATTTAGTTTCTTTGAATCTATAGTTACTCTCAGATAAGTTATGCATCAGCTAAACGAGCGGGTTAGTTTATAAATATTCTTTAAAATTGTGGAATATGCGTTTTTTATCAAAATCAACTACTATTTATTTCGCAAATTAACTGGTCGAAATTCGAAATATTTCTAGTAGTTTGAAATCACCAATCTGTGACTGTGAAAACAGACGTATTTTAAACTATTTACAATAAATGACAATTTTTATTGGTAATTTCTTAATTGTCGTAGGCAAGGCAAAATGGTACAAGGCAAGCGCATATTTCCACATAACTGTAAACTCGGTAGAAAAGTTGTAGCAAACATTCTAAAATAATGTTTCCTTGCAAAGTTTTGGGTGGAAATTATAACTTTGTTACATATCCCTTGCAAACTTCCTGTAAAAGCTTTTGCAACGTTACAGCTTGGTTGTAAATTTTGAGAAATGTTGCAGCAATTTTATCTTGCTTAGTGGGTGAGTACTTTGTGCAAGTACGGCAGTTTATACAGGCATTCGGAAAAGGCTTTAAGAGATAGGTTTACACGGCTCGAACTCCTTCCTTGCCTATTTTTTATTAGAATAAGACTGGACAACTGGCAAAGCTGGTACTATCTCAGCCTCAAAAAAGAGCCCGAATAAACCATTACCATACAGGTGAAGGTTTCCTGCAAATTTCAGAACATAGTTGTTCGACGGAGATGAAAGCGACATTTGGTATCCATATGAGGCAGATGATGCTGATGAGGTGAATAATCAGATTCTTGGCGATAAAATAATGCAATTTAGCCTTACCTTAGTCCAAAAGACACAGGATCTCAAATTTCATGTTTTGAATTCAAAATTATTTTTAGGATGTTTTTAATAAATCGCTTTGAAAAACAAATCCGTACTTTGTTCTAAACGCTAAAAGGTGCTACAAAATGTACTCGCGGATAAAAATTTATCATAACTTTTTTCTCACTGTATGTATCAAAGTTTTGAAAGAAAATTATTATCATACCGACTTAATTTATGTTGTTAAATTTAACCATTTTCTGTTGGTTGTAATTTAATTTTCATGACATCGTTTTAATATACCTAATACAAATTTTCCATTTTATTTATCACGTAACTTACTAAATAAGTCTAAATTTGAAATGTAATAATAAATAAAATAATTATACATACTCTTATATTCAACATTAAATTACATAAAATGAAAAAATAGATTGAAAACGGTAAAATTTAGCGACTTGAACTTAGTATGTACTTATATCATATTTGTGTACAAAAGCTAAGAGAATAATATTATTCTACTTTGATAAATACAATGAGAAAAATGTTATGTTTATCCACCAAGAGTACCTAAATTTTGTAGCGGCCACTAGCGTTTAGAACAAAGTTAAGTACAAATTCGTTTTTCGTGTTTCTGATAATCCCCGAATCCAAATTTTCAAAGTATAGTGAGGTCAGTGGCGGACACATTGGTCAGAATTATATCTCTTACCTAATCAAGAAGCAGTCGTCATTGTTGAAGCTTTATTTGAGAATTGGAGATGCCGTTATGGGGTCCCTAGGGAAATTTATTCCGACCAGGAATGGAATTTCGATTCTGAAGTATTTAAGAACCTTGCCAGGACTACACCTCTTCACCTCAGGCAGATGGAATGGTGGAAAGATTTAATCGCACTATTGAGAACTTCATGAGAATGGCCGTTAACGAGAAACAGGATGACTGGGATACCTGCTGTTCAGCTGTTGACCATTCGTAACCATCCTTCATTTCAAATTTTGCTGAATAATACTGTGCTGCAACCTTTTGACAGTGGTGTAAATCTGGGCCTTTCATTAGATGCAGATTTGGCACTCATGTATCTAATCTATTGAGAAGGTGTTATAGCAAATTAAAAATCTTATACCTATATAAAAATATGCTTAGTACTGAAGTTAAATTAAGACTTTGCAACTTAGTATTATCTATCCTTAGTTATTGTCTTGTAGTTTACTGGTCCACATTGTAAGTGAAAGATAGAGAGCGTCCACAGAAAATTCAGAATTCTTGTATTAGATTTGTTTATAACATTAGAAAATTTGATCATATTTGAAATGCTTTTAGAAATTCTGGTTGGCTTAAACTAAATGAGCGTTTTCAACTTCAATTAGGTACACTGGTTTATAACGTTTTTTGACCATAAGTTACCAATGTACCTACCTATGATAAGCTTATTAAAGATCGAGATATACATGAACATAATACGCGTCATAGTGACGTTTCAACGTAGCTTTAGTTACAATGCTGTTAAAATTTTCAATGCTTTACCGAATAGCATCGTTGAGGCTACTAGTTCTGTCACCTTTTGGAGAAAGTTTAAAACATCATGGATTGTTGAGTGCATTTCTTAATTTGTTTCTTATTCTTGCATGTACATATATTTTTTTATGCTCAAGTTGTGGTTATGGTTACTTACTTTTTTTAAGGGTGGTTGTATAGGAGCAGCTTTGCTGGATACCGCCACCCGTAATTATCTACTATTTGTATTGTTCTGTAAATTGTAATAAAGGCATAGTAATAATATTATTTGATTCAAAAAGGCCATTGAAGAAACAATCCTAGAAATGCAAAATTAGGTCAGATTTCAATTATTGTGACTAAATTTACGTCTTCCTCTAATGTTCAAAAGTAAATTTAAGTTTTGTAAGTTTTTGATTGCTGCCAAGTATGTATTTTCTTTATGTCAGTAAATTTAGCTAAATTATTATTTTAGATAATCATTGAATTCAATCTTACCTATGAAATTGATTTTTAGCATACCTAGATATTTGGTATCGAAGAACATACACATGACTTCATTGATGGCGGGAACTGTAGGAAAATTATTTTATAACTGAAATACTTTTACAATACAGTATAATATCTACATATGGTTATAATAAATAATGTATGGGTAGATATTGTGGGTGTAATTCAACGTTGGTTGGGGTTTTAGACCGCAGAGTAGCTAATTTACCTAATATTATTAATACCTAATAAAAAATGTATAAAAATACTATCTACTACTACTGACACTAAATAAAAAATATTTGCCATAGAAATGTCTCACTAGTCTGTTTTTGTATTATTGTCAACACAGTAACTAAGCTTACTTGTGCACACTGTATAAAATTAAATATGTTGCAATAAGTAAAGACACCATCTATCTTCATTCCTGGATATAGAACTCGCATTGAGGTAACTGTACCCCACTCCTACTAACTCTTACTTTTGTAAAAAATTAAATAAGTTTGTAATTAAATTCCAATCTCCGAAAACAGTATATAAAAATTAGGAAAACCACTGGTAATGACAATATCTATGAACACAAAAATTGAAGAAATAATACAACAAAAATAGTTTAAACAAATTTTATATTTTTCAGACCAAGTTTGGGGGCAGAGGGGCTCAGTCTCACTTGGCTACAAAAGAGTAGCAAAAGCCTTAAATCCGTGTTAGGATATCAATTAAAACAAAAATGTAAGTACCTACTTCCACAAATTAAATAATATTATTTGGAACAAATTGCGAAAGTCACAGTAGTCCATATTAACATGACATGGATTTTATTTTTAAAATTATTAGGTTTTTTTACTTTTATTTGAAAAAACTCGTTTTTATTATTTTTTTACTGCTTTGTATATATGTTTAAAATAAAAAATATTAAGTCACATTTGCTTTATCAGTGATTACTAAAGGCTATTATCAATGACTGCAATATTAATTCTCGCCTTATGAACATAACTAGTAAAATTGTCAATTAGAGTTGCGAACTGGTTTTTGAATTGTTGCTAATATATTTTTAAAGACCCTGTACGAATTAATTAAATACATAAGGCTTGTTAATTTCCCAAATGCAATTCACTGTTTTGTCCACGACCACGGCCAAAACCGGTCAATTAGGAGGGTCATGTGAGAGCAGGTAAAAAAATATGGATTTGAAAAATGTCATATTTAACAAATTTATTTTAATCAAAAATATTGATTGTGTCAGCTGAATACTATAGCAAGTCTTGGAATAGTTTCTATGACATGCGTTTGTTTATTTGTCAGCAAGAGTTTTTGAATTGAATTTGAATTTTGACCGAAATTCAACAAGAAGCCCAAGAAGCAATAGTACGTCTGTTACCAGCGAAAAGCAAAAGTATGTACAAAAAGGAATTTGTAGAATGCGATAACTGACCAAAAAGAAGGAGCATAGGAGAAGAGGTACTATCCCACTTTTTCAATGTGGAGTTACGGTTTGCTGTCTCTTCGATGTGGACAAAATATTCTATGCTAAAATCAATGTTGAAAGTGCACAAATGTATTGATATTTCGAAGTATGGTAAACTTATTTCATATTTGAGAGTTGAATCAAGATATTATAAACTAAAGAAGGCAAAGATACTCGAAAAAACCAAATCGAAGAATTTTTGAAAAAAGCACTGAATGAGGAATATTTGCAAGCTAAGATAGGAAATACATGATTTTAATATTTGAATATCTACATTGAGGGTAGTCCAAAACAAATGCAGTTGCCTATACGTACTCATTTCGAATACAAAAATATTTCATGAAGTTTGGTGGTGGAAGATTCTTCATGCGATATGTGGCTAGAAAATGTACTACACAACATGTAGGCATCAACACAATTTAGAAAATGTTTTCAAAACTGGCTGCACTTTAGGGCTACCTGATCCAGAAAGTTTTACCGGACATGGAATGAGGCGTTCTTGGGCAACATTGGTGGCCAGTCCTGGGGGTGATATTACTACTGCGAAGTGTCCATGGTAGTTGGAAATCGACTACGGTATCAGAAAGTTATATTGAAGATTCACTGTCCAGCAAGATGGCCATGCCTGAAAAAATCTAGGTGCTACCTGGCGCAGTTGTGGGCCCCTCTAGTCCATCAGAAACTCCTTATCGAATGAATTTAAATAACGATTTATGGACTTGTTTTATTTTATTTCATTTTAAAAGAAATTAACTTAAAAATATGTATTTATAAAAGTTTACAATAAAAAAAAACAAAAAATAAATATTCTTCAATATATGCAGGTATAACAAAAGTGTTTCTATATTTATTTCAAACACTATATTACTGATTTATTTTAAATCACTTTTTACAAATACTTTCAGATCTTGTATGTCTGAAATTTATATCTAGATGGTACAAATCATGGTATACCTAAATCCTAAATAACTATTAGCACAATTTATTATAGAATATGTATGTACAAGTAAAGGAGGAAACAGACTATGCGGTCGCGGTCTAGTCGCACTGCGGACCAGGCTAGTCATGTTCTCGTCTAGTGAAGAATCTTCCAAAGACTAAATTTACACGCCGAAAACTTTTTGAAAAGTTTCAGTCAGTCGCGTCAAATAAATGAGCTGATAAAAATACTTTCCACATAACATATGTTGAAATTTAAATAGTACAGTAGAACAAGTCGGTGGCGCATCGAGAGAGAGCGACATATGCTACTGATTTTGTAAAAATCCGTGATTAGCTCGGCACAGAACGGTCCGCGATGAGTCTAGACTGCTACCTCATAGTCTTTCCTTAATGGCTGTATGCCTACAGTTTCACTTTTACAAAATATACTGGCATTTATAATCCAAACCTTGGAATTTATAATGTTTATCTACATATAATATCTTCGGAAAATCCTCGAAAATTTCCTTAATTGTTATATTCAGAATTTCTCTTAAAAAATTTCAATTTCCATGTTTGAATTTTTAAAAACTTATTACTATTCCCTTTAAGATATATAATTTTACTGAAAATTTTAAATGAGTTACATATATTTATAAATAATATACATACATATATACTGTTAGTAAATATAAAATTAAGATATTCTCTGAAGATATTTATTTGTGGAATAATTCTAGTTTTTCTTTAGTTTAATTGGGTTTTTGTTACGCTTCTGGAAAAATAAAGATTAATTAAATAAGTCCTTGCGCCAAACGGACCAGTCAACGGTTATTTTTGAAACTAAGTTTACCTAACCAAAAAATCTCACACTGAAAAATAAAAAATTAGCGAACACGCTTGAGAAAACGATTATTAAATTTAAAAATTTTAGAGAAGGAAGATAATGCAACAAAACGAAAATTAAAAAAGACCCCGATTGTTTTGTTGAACAAGTGACATAAGTGTGTGTCAAACTGTTCAGTAAACATTAATCATTGTTGGCTACAGTTGTATAAAGAAGTAACAATAAAATAAAAATCATTTTTCTACGTTCATGCAAAAAACAAAACTTTATTGAACTATATTTAATGGAAAAAGTGGTTCTTTATTGCACTAGTGCAATAAAATGTTCATCTGTCATTCTACAACAGCGTTTTGTCATCATAACAAACATAAACGTTCAAATCGACGTCACATTTTCCTAGACTTAGTGTTATCTAAATATCATTTTTTGGTTTTTGCATGAACGTAGAAAAAATATTGTACGCAACTCGTACAAAATGTGTTGTACTACTCGGTCTGACGGCCTCGTTGGACAATTTCACGTAGCGTGCAATAAACACTTACTTTTTGTACTTGTTGCATAAATAACTATTAATCTCTATGGAAGCAGAAAAACAAATTTAACACTGTCAAACTACACATACTTTTACATGTTCTATTTTGAGAACGAAAACAGAAAGTCTTTCGAAACGTCAAAAATATGGAAGTGCGCGATAATAATGTGATTTCTGTTATTTTTTACTTATCTGCTTTTCCAGTGTGAGAGTTTTTGGTTAGGTAAACTTAATTTCAAAAATATTAAATTACTTATAAATCAAGTAAAATTTTCAGAAATATGACTAGGTATTTGAAAATTCTGAAAGGGTGATATGTTTGGAATTGGAAACATTCTAAGAATTGTATTATATCTACTGTTCTAATTATCAAGTTGTAAGAGAAAATGAAAAAGTAACACTGGAATGAAGAATGAATTTAGTTATTCTAAAACATTTAAATAAGACAAACAAATCCTATGTAAACTTCGACAAACGTGTCTAGTTTAGTAACTGAATGATTTTACAACAATGTTGGTATATATTTTTTAATGGCTATCAGCGAATTCTTGGATATTTATTCTGAGATTATCCACATGGATCTTATAATTTCGAATTTTTATTAAACCGACAAATTTAACTACAATAGTTTTTGTTAATATGGCTATGGTAGTTTGGACCAATGAGGCCACGTTTCTATTTCTTTTAGAAAAGCAGCTCCAGGACTTTCGGTACCGTATAACTGACGAGCACCTAAAATTTTGTAGTCCTTCTTAATATACCCTAATTCCACACCTTTGGCAACTAGTTGTTTAAATGCCGTAATTTGATTTTTCGGGGGTATTTCAAAATTAAATGTTCCTATGAATGCTATACCTATGCTTTTGTAATTGTATCCGAACGTGTGAGCACCCTCATATTTCCACCCTCGTCCTTCGTAAGCTGCACCGTCTCCTCCAACTAGAAAGTTGTAGCCTATATCCCACCATTGATTGCTTTCAATGTGGAACTGCTGTATATGGCGAACTTGAAATATGCATTGAGCTAAAGAAACGCAACTTTCTGTTGCTGTATGCTGTATTATCACTAAAGGGACTGGTGTTTTTAGTAAATCCGCTTCATGAGTAGCAGGTTGTGCTAGCCATTGCAGTCGGCGAACAATCCGTAGTCTTTCATTTATCGTTGAGTTGGAATCTGGAAAGATAAATTGATATTACATTTTTATGTAAAGTTAAATAAATGAAGATTTTTAAAATAAGTCAAAATAGTAAATAAACATTTTTTTTGAGTAACTTATTTGTTCAAGAAACTCAAGGGAAGAAACAACCACATTTCTTAAATGAAAATTTGAAAAAAATCCGTTTTAAGTTGTTATTTATGCAACAAGTACAAAAAGTAAGTGTTTATTGCACGCGACATGAAATTGTCCAACGAGGCCGTCAGGTGCAATAAACACTTTTTGTACGAGTTGCA
This sequence comes from Monochamus saltuarius, assembly GCA_025584915.1. Lineage (NCBI taxonomy): Eukaryota > Metazoa > Arthropoda > Insecta > Coleoptera > Cerambycidae > Monochamus > Monochamus saltuarius. The sequence continues at coordinate 48,826,867 of CM046721.1, read as the reverse complement.
TACAATATTTTTCTACATTCATGCAAAAACCAAAAAATGTTTCATTTAGATGACACTAAGTGTAGGAATATATGACGTCGAATTGAACGTTTATGTTTGTCATGATGACAAAACGTTGTAGTATAATTACACATGAATGCAATAAAAAATTTATTGCACTAGTGCAATAAAGAACCACTTTTTCCACTAAATATAGTTCAATAAAGTTTTGTTTTTGCATGAACGTAGAAAATAGTTATTTATGCAACAAGTGCAAAAAGTAAATGTTTATCCGAGTAGGACAACACGTCGAGTGCAATAAGCACTTTTTGTACGAGTTGCATACAATATTTTTTCTACGTTCTTCTTCTATATTTTCAATCTACTCAAAATACGTGTGAAACACTTGATCACAAGCGTCTGATTTCAAGATCGAGCTATTAAAGCCAACTAAGTTATATTCGAAATTGGTTTGTTTAGCTGCTAGCGCGGTTTTGACAAAAACGTTTTAATAAAACAATGAGTAAATGTTAAAGATCACGCACATTACACCTGCACAGCACGGATCTACAAAGCCTGGCCATGAAGTTTTCCATGTTATTTAATGGAGCACCGCACACTAGACCAGAATCTGCATAGACCGTTACCTGCAACCACCGTCACTGCAGGTCGTGTCGGTGGTCTGCAATTTCTATGCAGGGAATAGTTTCAAACTGTTAGAAATATTTGACCAGTTATGGTGTGATTATGTCCCTGAACTGTCGGGCACGCTGGTTTGTCAACAATGTTTATTTACTTATCTTAAAATAACTGCAAGTGTTTCGTCTATTGACACTGCTCTGCGAAATCTTTTGTTTTGTTGCTGCAGGCAAGAGTCCAAAAATTTGTTTTTTTGACATTCGGAAATACTGAAAATTTTTTTGTTGATCTCACTCAAGTTCAAAAAATAAATGACAAAATTCAACATACAGCATTCTCTATGTATTGATAGAGTGGTCTATTTTCCCGGCTTCTTCCTCCTCTTCATATAATATCGTTAAAATATTTTTTTTTCGGAGCTACACTCAACTACTACTCAAAAACTTCAAAACACACACATAACCTGCACAAAAAGTTGTCGATTCATGCTGGATAAGAGTGCGAAGTCGTGCAGGTTTACAGATCCGCGCTGTGCTGGTCCGTGCTGGTCCATGCAGGTCCGTGCAGGCATAATGTGAGCTATCTTTTGGAAGTATGTATGTAAAAAGTAAAAGAAAAATATTAAATAAACAAAAAATGACCACCATTATGATGAATACACTTATTGTCATCACTTGTTTCGAAAAGGTTCTAAGTCACCTAATTCTTTTATATCACCATTATATTCTCTTCACTTCCATACATAATTTATATGACAAAGATAGCATAGCTTAAATTGTTTTTATTATCTAAGTAAGTAGATTATTTCTTCTGAATGAGTCACTGAATTATGGCCATTTCATAACACTTGCACAAAAGAATTGGCTGTGTTTATACGCTACTAGATTATGTGAATTATATTTCACATCAAATCATAAGATACAAATTATTAATAATAATTTTAGTATAAATTATCAAGACTAGCGAGCAAACATTTTCAAATTTGTTAGGTAGAAGAGCTCCAAGTACAGGGTGTTTCTAAAATGAGTTCCAAACCCCTACTGCGCACAGAGTTCATTAAAATATGCCAAAACGCACCCTTAAGAAGTTACATGTCCCCTTAAATGGGTGCAAATGTTTTCTTTTTTACTTTTTAAATATATATTTCCAATTCTTTGTTTTATTATTATTTTTTTGTCATCTAACGAACTTTTTTCAGGTAAAAACACTTCGAAATTCTTTCAGTTATTTGATATTCCGTGTTGCCATCGCCATAATCTTAATGGCGTAAAAAATAGGTAGGTATGTTTACATAAAACGTCTCTGTCATATCTCTTTAAATTCAGTCTCTACACTTAAAACGTGAACTATACTAATAGAAAACGTAATTTTATTGTGATAGACTTTTTAGATTTTATTGAATTATAAAAACTTTACAATGTTCAACTTTTGTTTTTGCCTTTGACACTTGACTTGGATCTTTTTATGAACCGTCGAGAGTATTAGATAAACCTTCTAGCACCAAAAAAATTTCTGTTGCGAAAGCTCAGCCATCATAATTTTCCCGTTCGTTCAATGTTGGCACACTTAACATACAATTTACAGCCATTTTGATTTCTATATGATTCCAAAAACTTTGAAAAAACGATACTGGAAACTATCTGGATGGACTGGGGTCTGAGCCCATAACCTTTTAGATTTTATTCAATTGTAAAAACTTTACATGGTAACAGCTTTTTTGAACGGTTATTTACGAGAAAATGTTTTAATGAAACAGCCTGAAGGTTTTGTTGTCGAAAACAACAAAAACAAAGTATGTAAATTAAATAGAGCAGTCTACGGGTTAAAACAATCGTCTAGAGTTTGGAATCAAAGAGTTGACAAGGTTCTGATTAATTTTGGATTTAAAAAATCAGATTTTGAACCATGTTTTTATATTCAAAGAAAAAATAATCTCTTGACAATCGTTGCCTTGTATGTGGATGATGTCTTGATTTTTTCTAATGATTGTAAAAATGGAGATTACTTAAAAACACAGTTAAATATTGAATTTAAAATTAAAGATTTAGGTGAGGTGAAGCAATTTCTTGGAGTAAGAATTCGTAGAGATTATGAGAACAGTACTATCATTTTAGATCAAGAAAGTTATATAAAGTTACTTAAACAATTTAATATAAAAGATTGTAGCAGCGTCAACCCTCCCATTGAAAATTTTGACTTTAACCTGAGTAAATCAAGTAATAAAACGGAAAATCCATTATATCAAAAATTAATTGGTAGTTTAGTATACTTGGAAGTATTGACACGTTCTGATATTTCGTACAGTGCAAGTTTTTTGGGTCAATTTAATAATTGTAAAAATGAGTATCACTGGAAATGTGCAAAAAGTATATTCAGATATTTAAAACTTATTGTTTGAAATTTAAAAAAGATAACCTTGAGTTGCAAGGATATGTAGATGCAGATTAGGGATCTGATAAAATTGAGCGAAAATCATACACTGACTTTGTTTTCAAACTCTCAGAAGGTTGTGTGCCCTGGAAGAGTTGAAAATAAAAAACGGTAGCCTTGTCTAGTACTGAAGCAGAGAACATGACTTTAAGCGAGGCTTCAAGGGAAGATACTTGATTACATAAATCTATAAAATGAGATACAGTTTTCCATGAACGCTCAAAGCATATAGATATAAGACGTCATTTTGTGAGAGAAACTGTAGCAAACAAAATTATAAGTATTGAATATTTATCTACAAATGAAATGGTACACGTATTTCTGACACAACCTGTATTATACTCATTCTGTATACTTATTTCGATTATTTCTGTAGAAAAATTCTACCGCCAATGTCTTGAAGTAGAAGGTTTTATTTCAATTTGTAAAGCTGGATATTTTCCGAAATGGTTTCAAACACATGACTAAACTCAAACTGCAATAATTCTATACTAAACAATGATAAACTCACCCGTAAAAATTTTTTCCCAACGACTGTACAACCGGATAACAAAACCCGAAACTATATACCAATTTTGATTATTATTATCTTTGTGTTTCCTCTTATTAAATAATATCATGTGTCATGACATTTTTGTGAAAGAGCATATAACACGAGAAAAATTATAGATGTTAAGAACTTTTATTCATATACAAAAATATTGTCAAACTATAACTGAAAGTATGAAAACCAGATATTTTCATTCCAATGGACTAATCCACTAAATAATATATTTAGTATATACAAGAGGTGTCCCATTTTCATGGTATCGATTTAATTTAAATTTTATTATAGCAAACATTCCTAAAATTTATATTTAAATTAAAATATAAATAAATTATAAATACATTCTAAGCAAAAATGTCTATAAGATTTTAAATAAATATCATAAAACTGCCTAGGAAATATGCGGGCGCTGTCAGTAATAAGACCTACTGACCGCAAAATTTTAATTTATATTTTATTGCTGTTTTACGTAATGTTAAACCTAATGAAGTAGGTATACCTACGTACGAAAATGTTATATTTTTACCTATCACTGCATTCGCATTAATTTATTACGGAAATTGTTAACGCAGAAGAAGTGTAAGTGAACCAAGTTCTCTCTTTAAAATTGTTATAAAGGATATTCAAATCCCATTATTATAAATTATAATCATTATCATATGTACATACTTCTGTTGAGAGTAGGGCTGTCAATCCCGAGATCCCAAAAATTCGGGATCCCGGAATTCTGCTAATTTTCAGCCCCAAAATTTCCGGGATGCCGCCAGCTCGATTCCCGAAATTTTCGGGTTTGACCTTATCAATTTTATAAAAACGTTGTGGTCAAATGTGAAATACAAGGCCATAGAATAATTAATTAATATACAATAGGTATTATATTCAATTTAGTGACCAGGTCTAAGAAAATTGAACATTGATTACATTTTTAATATTATTACGAAGGCTCACCTACCTTTTTGGTTTGTTAATTGTATTCCTGTTTACGTTAGAATTTATAATTGAAGCTCACCAAGCTCTAGTTTATAAATTACGTTTCTGTTAAAAAGTTAAAAAAAAAGTTAAAATTTATAATTTTCGTAATACATTTATTTTGAAGTTTTCCGGAATATTCCAGGCTATATTCTATTTGTTTCTCGACACGTTCAGAACTCTAAAAATCTATATAAGCGGATCAATTCCGCCGTCACACTCAGTTTATATTGAGCAGCCAAACGCGATTGACTGAAACGTCAAAATAAAGCGTTGACAGTTGTCAAATTGGTTTGATAATAAAGAGTGACAATAAAGTGTTTGTCTACGTGACGTATTTCTACAATAATCCAGTTTCGAGGTTACAATATTGTATAAGACTATAAAAATACAAAAAGAAAACACAAAAATAAACGAAGCCAAAAACACGAAACAAAAAGAAAGACTCGAATAATTACACATTTAAACAATATACTTTACAATTTAGAAATAATCTGAAGTCATCTTATTTTGAAAATTCATCTAACCTGTAAAAACATTTATCTGTTAGATACTCTTTCAAGTTTTTCTTGATAAGAAATACAGTCTTAAGTTCTTTAATATACACAGGTAAAATATTGTAAACTTTAGGTCCTAATACCCTAATTGAGGCAGATGTAACTGCTAATTTATTATAAGGCACGTAGAAGTCATTATTCTGCCTCCTATTACGTGCGCAAATATATTTTCTTAAAAGAAAATTATTTTTATTGTTGAATACATACAAAGTTTATAAATAAAAAAGGATGGCAAAATTAAAACCTTGTATGATTTAAAAATATCTTTACAACTTGTAGTATATGATACGCTAGCCAATGTCCTAATGACAATTTTTATAATACAAATACTTTATGTGACATACTAGAATTACCCCAAAAACATAATCCATATCGGATCCGAGATTCAACCTCTGCATAATATAAATTGATCAATTGATCACGCTTCAAAACTGTTCTGATATTTTTAAATTGGAATATAATAGAATTTAATTTATCTATATACAATCCCAAAAACGAACATGGTCAATATCATTAGAATTTTTTTTTTTCATTAAAATTAATGTCTATGTCACTACATGATTTTTGTTTATTGCGAAACCTCATTGTAAATGTTTTGCCTATATTGGAATGAAGAATGTTCATTTGGAACCATATCCCCAAATTATTCACTGTATTATTACACATCGATTTTAATACATCTTCGCTACTATTTGATAGAATTATAGATTCAACGAGCAGTGCGAACAAGTTGTGTTTAACAGTTCTTGTATGCAAAGATGAAGCTGAATGCCACTGGTGTCGCTATTGCAACAAAAATTTTCATCACATAATGTGCGTCATATTAGTTGTTCACCCTTAAAGTTAGATCGCGGAATTTCAATTCAACATCGAGCAGTGTGAACAAGTTGTGTTTAACAGTTCTTGTATGCAAAGATGAAGCTGAATAGAGAACACTATCGTGCCATGATTTGAAGGCTTATGTTTGTCATGATGACAAAATGCTGCAGTAGAATGACAGATGAGTGCAATAAACATTTTATTGCACTAGTGCAAAAAGAACCACTTTTCCACTAAATATAGTTCAATAAAGTATTGTTTTTTGCATGAACGTAGAAAATAGTTATTTATGCAACAAGTGGAATAATCACTTTTTGTACGAGTTGCATACAATATTTTTTCTACTTTCATGCAAAAATCAAAAAATGTTATTTAGATGACACTAAGTCTAGAAATATGTGACGTCGATTTGAAGGTTTATGTTTGTCATGATGACAAAACGCTGTCGTAGAATGACTCTAGAGCAATAAAGAACCACTTTTTCCACTAAATATAGTTCAATAAAGTATTGTTTTTTGCATGAACGTAGAAAAAAGTGGTTTAAACCAAGCACAGTGTTTTGAACGGTTGAGACTTGCATTCGGTGATGCATGTCCATCACGTTCTAGTGTTTTTGGTTGGCATGCAGAATTTAAAAGAGGCAGATATGGCGAAGCGGCCGACTAAGGACAGCGGCTACGGACGAAAATGTTGAAGCTGTACAACGCCTGCTAGAGGAAGACAGGCGTATAATATGCTTGTATCGAGCAGAGGGTACATATTGGTTCTGCTTCCGCAGCAGTTAATAAAATATTGCGTGGAAATTTAGGTGTGCGTAAGCTTGTTTGTCGATGCGGTCCCCAAGCTTTTTTCTGAAGAACAAAAACAAACTCGCATTGATTGAAGCAGGCAAATGATGGATACGTATGCAAATGGTTCATCAAAACGCATTTTTGATATTATAACGTGTGCTGAATCGTGGATTTATCACTTTGCTCCTGAACTGAAAACGCAGTCTGCTGTTGAACATGGACATGAGAATGTCCCAACAAAAATTAAGCGAGCACAAGGTAATGGAAAGAAAATGGTTCCTTATTTTTTTCTGCTAGTGGCCATATTGCTACAATTCCTTTAGAGGACCAACGTACTGTTAATAGTGAATGGTATGTCACTAAATGTTTACCTGCTTCGTTTGAAAAAATCCGGGAATGTCAACCTAGAGCAGGCTTGCGCGGAATTTGTTTGCATCACGACAATGCAACTGCCCACTCTGCAGCGCGAACTCGAGAATTTATTGAAGCATTGGGTGTCAAATTTGGGACATCCACCTTATAGTCCCGACTTCTTCCTCTTCCCAGAGACCAAGAAAAAAATTCATAGACGCACGTTTTCAATACCAGAAGAGAGGCTATACCAGAAAAAGGTTACCGTGAAGCCTTTCTAAACGGTTTCATCGAATGAACAAATGTATTGAACATGAAGAGAAGTACTTTGAAAAACTATAATAAATGTTTTCTCCCATACGTGCTTGTTTCATTTTATAAAAAATTTTCAGTGACCCTTGTATCATCAGCATACATAGTGAATGGAGGTCATAAAGATGTATCAATATCATTCATATATAATAGAAATAAAGTAATAGATAACTGATTTACAGTACAATAGAAATTTTTAATACGGCTTAGTTCAGTACATAAAAGCACGGTCTGAAAGAGTTTATGTAGTCATTTCAGCCAGGTTCAAGTACAAATAGAAAAGTTTCGTTATTTTCTTCAACTAAAGAAACTGAATTATATAGAAATGGTCTATCCTACGATTTTTTATTATCAATTTCACCTACAAGTGTAAAATTGGAGGCGGCCCCTTCCCCGATGCGATGGATGGAACGTAGTCCACCAAAATTCGCTTAAGTATGAATCCGAATGTGCTGGATGAATTAGATTTTCTTATATTTTTTCCAAAATATGAATAACAAATAAATTTCATTTGTATGATTATTAATATTAATTGTAATACACGTTTTTTTCTATATATTTGCCATTCTGTTCTTTTTAAATAAATAAAATGATATTAAGTTTTCATAATATATTGACATTGTCGACAGCAATCAATTCTGAGATCAATGAGGGATTACAAATTTCTAATCCCGAAATCCTGCTATCGATTTTTTTTTCCGGGATTAACAGCCCTAGTTGAGAGTAAAAGTAGATAGAAAACTATTTGTCTGTGGGGAATGTTCCTGAATTATTCAGGATACTACCCAGGAACGATAAACTAGACAAAATTGCTCGGTGGTAACGTTCTCGCGCAGCTGTAACGTCACCAAGATACCTCAGAGGCATGTTGACATTTGCTGTAATGCACATTTTTGTCAATTTTAGTTACTTGAAATTTGTTTATGGGCTCTTCAGTGTTTTTGATAATTTTCT